>JARHVA010000789.1:1712500-2312500 GCA_037957365.1 Torreya grandis
TTGTTAGAGAATGGGTATCTAGTAAATGGAAATATTTGGGATGCATTGAAGTGTTTTCCATGGATAAAATTTTATTATTGGTCTCCTCTTCTTACAAATACTTTGAGAAAACTCTTGAAGGGGGACCATAGTTCCTAGGAAAATTATTTTTGTCTCTTAAGAAATGGAAGTTTGAGATTAATATTGACAATGATTCCTTAACAAAAATATCTATGTGGGTTACACTACCAAGACTCCCCTCGGAGTTTTGGTAACAGGAGGTAATACTAGGAATTTGTAGTCATTAGACAACTGAAGCTAGGGTTAATGTTTAGGTTCAAACAAATAAACTAGTTCTTAGAAGTATTCAACTCAAATACAATTTTAGAACCTGGACCTAGAAGATCCTATATGAAAGAGATGATATCATATATAGAGGGTGTGATGCAGTAGGGCACACCAAAAATAATTGTTCGAGTCAACATAAGCCATTAGAGGAGGTTCCATCAAAGGACTACCAGTTTGGGAAATCAATTTATTGACCCAGAGAGCCGTAAGGGAACATTTAAGTGAATTAACCTCTCTCATTAATTCTTTGAAGATAAAAGATAATTCTAGTTTTGGAATCCAAGATCCTTTTCTTGAGAGAAAACCTCAAGATAATAGTGAGGACACGTTGATCCTTCAAAATTCTAAAGAAAAACTTCTTACTGGTTCCCTAAGCATTTATTTGGAACATAAAAACAAGATATTATTGGGGCCCCTGAGGCTCCTAAGCCCAACAGAGAAAGGCAAATGTATTCCACACTTGGTATTTGGGTCCCCCCTTAGATCCCTAAAGGTAAACACATAGATTTTTTTGTCTAATAAGAAATTAATGGGCTCCACTAGAGGTTCCATTAGGACTCCTTCCCTTGAAAATAAAGGTTGAATTTCCAAGTGGATCAACACCCAATTAGGAATGATTCTCAACCATATTTTCATTACAACTCTAATGTCATCCAAAATAACCACAACAATACTGATGAACCAATGTGAACTCTTATAACTCAAGAGGATAAATGGATTGATGTTAAAAATTTCAAAAAGGAAAGGAAAAAAATTGCTACTAGAGTCAGTTGAGAGGAAGGAAAACTCAAAAGTGCATGGAAAAATCCCCTAAAGTAGCTAATGGAAAAAATTAGGGATCATAAAGGATCCCTAGACAAGCCAACCTTTTGTAATTTCTATGGACCATGATAGAAATAATAGGTGTCCCCCTGAATCCATAAGTTTTGTTTATCTTGATCATTTTCCTATGCTTGTGAATTTTTAAATGCATGATGGATTCATCGTTAGGATCCATCATGGTGCTATACTTTATGAGAAGGAATGACTTTAAAAGCCAAGTAAGAGCTGGGACTCACTAATCAACCCCTTGGGTGTTCCAAATTTTATTTATTGGTACAATATGTAGAGAGGATTACAAAGCAAGTTAGTCAAGCATTAGTCCATAAACAATGAAACATGCATAAAGAATTAACTAACCAAGCCTATTTATTCCTATAGAAATTACAAAGGATATCAAGAAACTAATGAAAGAATGCAACACAATATTACCTTCCCAAATGGATTCACCATACCCATGTGGCTCAAAAACATGTTCTCCCTTAATCAAGCATCCTTGTATTTATCAACAATGGTGGTAAGCTCCTCCAATGCCTCAAGAATACTCCATAAAACCTAGGCTCTTGACTGTAAATCACTAAACTAGCCTATCAATAAAGCTTTGTGGAAACAATTTAGCATTAAAATTTGCAATATTCAAGCTTTGAAGATATTTGACCATAATAACCTTACACCAACATAGCTTAGAAATGATGTTCATGGCCTCTCTATTTATAGATTTTTGAGATTGGTCGGGATCAACCTGAACCATCCATCTCAAGATTGAGATGTGTGGTTGAGGATAATGCTAATATTTGGAATTAAATCCATAAATATCCTCAAGATAAATAATAATTAAAGAGGCATGAGAGGCATTAATTAGGCATGGGTGACCCATAATCTTGATATTTGTGGCATTTATGGCCTAGGGATGTCTTCCCAAGAAATGACATCACTAGGTGATGCAGTTAATAGGAATCAATTTTCAAAAATAAATATTCAACAACTCTCATGGAAAATCCACTTAAACTCTTGATTTGGATTAATTATCCTTAAACAAGGTTAATCAACATTTCTGCAATTATTTGAAAATTGTCCCTCAATTAATTAAAATGGTTAGAAAGTCATATTATTGGGTCATAATTTATTGGAGAGGAACTTGAAGGTGATGTTAGATGTGTTGGAACTATATTCCCATTTAGGATGTTTCGAACAACAATAAAAAAGATAAATGATGTGTACCAATGAATTAGAAGAAAAGAGTGATCCAGAGCACTAAATGGTGAAATGGTCATTTTGACTCGAAATGATCTAATCAAAGTTAGATGGCCCATAAAATACATTGCTCTATTTAGGGATACTTTGACCTAAACTGGCATTTGTAAGTGACAAGTTTGAACCATTTAGGGTATTTTATGGATTTTGACCTAAAATGTGCATTTAAATGCAATTCAAGTAAGATTGACAATTTTAACACAAATGGTGTTAGGAATTAGATGCCTATATTTTGCCCTTATTTGAGAAGGCATAACAGGACATTTAGGTGAATCAACATCTTTTCAAAGAAAAGAGTTGTCAAGAAGAAATTGGAATAGACCCATGATGCCCCTAGAGAGGACATACTAGGATGAAAGAGAAGGATGGACTCTCAAAAAGAGAGAAAGTGAGAGATTAATCCATGGAATAGATCACATCTAGATGAACTAATGCTTGCACATGTGATTACCATCAAAGATCAAAATATAATTAGAGGTATAATAGACCCTAGAGATGGGGGGAATGGGAAAGATATAATCCATAAATGTAAGGGACACATTGTTAATGTACCCAATTTTAGAGTACAAGCTATGCACTTATGACATTGATCAATCTTGAGATAAGTTGTACACTAAAATATTACCATCATGGGATTTAATGCAGAGAGCTTGGAATTATATGAAAAGAGACAATGTTCTACTTTTGGAAGGGAAGAACCACTAGAATGGGGTCTCTAAAGAGAATATAATAAGTAATCTAGTAGAATAGATTTGATCATGATAAAATAGTTTTGCCTTAGTAGGGCAAATTATGATCATTGATAAAGAATAAATAATGATTTTCCCTTGTAGAGATAATTTGATTCAAACATTGTTTAGATGGTGGGCCCCAACATGGGAAATTGGTAAGCAAAATAGCTCAAGGATATAACACAAATGATAGGTTAAAGTGAGTGGGTGAAAACGTACATGTGATGGTGTAATGGATTAGAAAGCCATATAAAACCAAGCATATGAGAATGCACAAAGTGATGAGAGAGATGAAAAGAATAATGGAGATATCCGAGCTAACCTCAATATAAATTGAGCGCTACCTACATAGTTATATGGACTCATGTTCCAACATGAACTTTAGGCCAATGTAGTTCACCCAAGTTTGGGAGAGAATGGAATGAGGAATGATGAAAAATGACCAAAAATTGATTAGACTCACAATGTATGCAAAGAGATGTACGTCTAAGCATATAGTTGAGTGCTAAAATTCATGCTATCTATAATCCTAATTCCATATCATGAGCCTAGGTTTTGCAAAGTGTTCTTGAGAATCATTCATTAGGACTGATGTTGATGTTATGACATTGAGACCTGAGCACAAAGTGCTTGATATAGCAAAAAGAAATTAAGCATCATAATTATGAATAACTTATAATGACATAAGATTCCAATTGCATTGAGCCAATTTAAATTTGAATATCTATAAATAAGGATAATGGTAAAATAATGACCAAGACCATAGTTACATTGATTTACATTTAAATAAAAAAAACAAAAACAAAGAAAAAGACAAACATAAATGAACCTAACTTGAAATCAAGATATGATCTATCAATACTTAAGTAGGAACACAAATGTTTAAAAAATAAAAGGCAATAACATCTTAATGACATGAGACCAAGATATGAATAATCAAGATCCATGTAGACCATCAAGGCATTCTTGAACATAAAAGAGAAAAACAAAATCAAATAGAAAAATAAGACAAAAAAACACAAGACCAAGAATGGAACAAGAAGTGATAAAAAGAGAAAAAGAAAATAAATAAAAGGAGAGGTGCGAAAGCAAAACAAAACACCAAGAAAACTCAAAAAAAAAAAAAACTAAGTTAGTGTGGCTTAAAGACAAATGTTTATGCATGCGCAGTAGAGGCGTTACTTTCCACCACATCACAACAAAGAACAATGACACAATAATTGTTCCCTAATTAAAGAGGAACAAGGATAGAAGAATTGGGGGAAGAGAAGAAAAGGAAGAGTTTGGTCGAGATGACTCTAGATGTATAAGACAAGTGGATACTGCCTACATAGTTCCATGGATGCATGTTTCAACATGAACTTTAGGATAAATGTAGCTCACCCAAGAAATGGAATAAAAGAAAAATGATGATCAGACCAGCATGATTAATGTTATAGAATAAATTGAAGATATGACAAACAAATGAGAATGGTATAGAAAATAAGAAGTTGATGAGATGAGGAAGAATGACCTTGAAAAATGGCAAGTGTGTGGGACAAGATGAAATAAACTGGTGTTTCTGTGCTTGTAAAATGGTAAGAGCATTCAAACTTAATAGTTGCTTGCAGAATGACAAGAGTATTCAAAATTAACAGTTGATCATAAAATGGTGAGAGTGTTTAAACTTAACAGTTACTCACAAAATGGTGAGAGCGTTCAAACTTAACAGTTGCTCACAAAATGGTGAGAGCATGGGATGGTGGAACGAGAATGTACAAATGTATAGAAGCATGAGACAATGTTTTTTATTTGTAATGGATCATGTTCTAACATTTTTGGTAGTTTCAAAGTATTAATAATGTTTTTGGTGTTTTTGGGATAAAATATGCACAAGGTGGGACCATCTAGTCGAGGAGATGCATGTCTTGAGAGTAGAGGTTCCAATAAGATAGCTAAGCTGGCTGCAATGGCTCATGCTCACAAATCAGTGAGTGAGGTTCTTGATAAAACAAGAAATCAAAAAAGTCTTGTATTGAGAAGATGCAGTCGTTCACCTATCAAAAGTTGCACAAGATTATCCTGGCTGAACTACTTCATAGAATTGCTACTGAAGATGTTCATAATGCTCATGAGACATAATCGAGATCATAATTGGTTAAAGGACAAAAAGTGTTTAAGCTTATAAAATGTCTTAGACAAAATAAAGAATATTCCTCTCAAAGAGAGCAATCCAGAATGAGATGAAAAATGTGTTCAGAGTGCTAAGAGTTTAAAGCCTTTATTGTCAAGATTCATGAAAAGTGGACTAGGGTAGTATAAAATGTGTTCAAGGTAAGATAAAAGGGTGGGACAAAATTATGATAGCACAAGTTACCCTCAAGTCATGGGTTTGATAGAAAAAGGTTCAAATTTGTTCATGTGTAGAACCTCTTAAGGTGTATAATGTTCATGGACTCTAAAAGTTCTTCACCATTAGGTTTAGCTAGTCGGTATGCCCCTGATCCATAGTTCATTGTGACAATATATGGTTATAACCAATTAGGCTGAAATTTGCCTTTCTTTTTGGGTTCAACATTCATTTTATTTTGGTTATCTTTCAAAATGAAGTCACTAATATTAAATTCTCAAGGGATAATGCATTTGTTGTAGCTTATCTATAGTATATTCTAATAAACCTATAAGTTTTCTAGGGTAGCCAAATGCTTACCATCAAGAAGTTCTAGTTCTTGTAGCCATGAGGCTCTATAGTCTTCATCATCTTCAATGTGCTCCAGTGATATTCTTAATTATGGGATCTCAATCTCAATCAGGATGATAGCTTTAGTGCCAAAAACAAGGGAGTATGGAGTAGTTCTATTTGGGGTGTGATGATTGGTTATATAAGCCCAGAGGGTAGGAAAAAGCTGCAAATGCCAATTATGGCCAACATCATTGACAATATTTTTTAAGATGGATATAATGGTTTTGTTTGATGCCTCAGCTTGTCCATTGCCTTAAAGGTTATATGGATTGGATTGCTTGTGCTTGATCTTGAATTTTGCACAAACAGCTTTCACATCTTGGTTTACAAAGGATCTGCCATAATCAGATATAATACAGGGTGGGATGCTATATCGATAGATGATATGGTAATAAATGAATCTAGCTATTTGTTTCCTGATAACATAAGTGAGAGGAATGGCCTCAATCCACTTGTTAAATTAATCAGTTGCAGTCAAAATGTACTTATGGTCATTTGAAGATGATGGGTTAATTTTCCCAATGAGATCAAGACCCCATGTTGAGAATGGCTATGGTGTTGTAATTAGCTGTAATGGTAAGGAAGGTGTATATATCAAGTTGCCATGTTGCTGATAAAGAACACACTTATTTACATAATTACAAGAATCTATCTCCATTTTGGGAAAATAATATCCTATTCTGAAAAATTTATTTGTTAGGACTATACCATTGGTATGGGCCCCACACATTCTTTCATGAACCTCCTTTAGTACCAGCTTGGATTCTACCAAAGATGAATAATGAAGAAGCATTCCATCATAGCCTTTTTAATAAAGCATGTTTCCAAGGAGTATATAACATGTTAAGTGATGAAGGAAAAGTTTTTGTTGGTTATTGGAAAGGTTAGCAAGAAATACATGGATATGAAAATAGTTATGAAAATCTTGGTACTATGGTAACTCAGGTGATAGATTAGGATCAATAATAGTGCATATACTCTCTAAATCTGATAGAATATGTGCTGATTAAAAAAGATTTTCAATTAGGAACTGATACTCTTTATCACTATCATGCATTTGAATCATGGAACCAATTATTGCCATAACATCGATAGATCTATTGTTGACTTGTAAAACTTTCTCAAACTATAGAGATTTAAAATGTGTTTTAAGGTTATCAACAATTTGCTTGTAAGGAAAAAACTTATCATCTCTTGTCTAATATTGATCATTTTTTTAATTTATAATTAGATATGAATTTCCATAGACTTTTAAGCTTTAAATGTCCCATTGTATGGCAAGATGGAGCCCTACAATTAATGCCTCATATTTGGCCATATTTTTTGTACACTAAAATTGTATATGGAATGCTTTGGGGATAAAATCCCCCTATGGTGTGATCAACAATATGCCAGCTCTAGACCCTTGAGATGTGAAGGAGCCATCAAAATATAATGTCCAATGTTTAGGTTTTTGTGATGCTTGTTATATCATCATGATAGAATCATCTGGAAGGTCAAAGTTGAGAGGTTGAGTGGCTATAATAGGAGCTTTTGTAAGTTGGTCTACAAGAACCTATCCTTTGATTGCCTTTTGATTATGGTACTTGTTATAAAAATCACTGAGGAATATAATCCATTTAGCCATCCATCCTTGAAGAGTTGATTTAGATAAGAGGAACTTGAGAGGATCTACCTTGGTGATAACAATAATTTGTTATTTAGCATATAATGTCATAATTTCTGAGTGGCGAACACCATTGCTAAACATGCCTTCTCAATAGGCATATAATTATGTTCATAAGATACCAATGTGTGGCTTAAATAATAAACCATGTGTTCCTTACCATGATCATCATGATAAGTTAAAAGTGCCCCCAGTGCATGTTATGTGGCTGATATATAAAGAAGCAGTGGCTTTCCTTATGTTGGAGGTCGTAAGATGGTGGATTGGCCAAGTATGTTTTAAGATTTGAAAATGATATCTGATAATATTCATACCACTAAAATGTTACCCACTTCTTTAAGAGATGGGAAAATGGGTGGCACTTATCTGCTAGTTTAGAAATGAACTTGCGTATAGACTAGATCTTGCCTTGTAGACCTCGCAATTGTTTAAGATTGTTTGGTGGAGGCATTTCCATAATAGTGGTGACCTTGTAGGGTGAACTTCAATCCCTCATTTTGATATAATGAACCCTAAATTTTTTATTGATGTGACTCCAATGACACATTTCTTAGGGTTCAAATGGACTTTATATGCACAAAACCTCCCAAATATTCATTGTAGAATGCTAGGGTGTCCCACTCTTGCTCTTGATTTTGCTAGTATATCATCAACATAGTCCTTGAAAATGTCATGCACCATGTCATGGAAGATGATAGTCATTACACATTGATATGTGGCTCCAACATTCTTCAAACCAAATGGCATGACTTGGTAACAGAATGTCCCCCATGGAGTGGTGGACATGGTATTATGATGATCTTCAGGGGCTATCTTGATCTGATTGTAACCAAAAAATACATCCATTAAGAATAGCAACTTGTATCCATCAGTTGAGTTGACAATCATGTTGATGTTGGGCAAATGAAAATCATCTTTAGGACATGCCTTGTTGATATCATGAAAATCAATACAAACATGTATTCCTGGGGTCTTTTTACTTGCTGGCACTATATTAGAAATCCATTCAGAGTAGTCCATTGGTTTGATAAAATTGGCTCCTAACAACTTTTCCAACTTGGCCTTAACCAAAAGGGTGATGCATGGATGCATCTTTCTCAACTTTTGCTTGACTAGTTTAGCATCGGGGTGAACAACAAGATAATGCACAACTAAATCTGGATCCAGGCCTAGCATGTTAGAATATGCCCATGAAAAGATGTCTATATAATCCTTAAGAATGGACATAATATGTTCACATTCTACTTTGGTAAGGGAAGCTCCAAGATAAACATTTTTAGGATCCTCATAGATTTCCAAATTCACTTCTGTTGTGCTCTCCATAAGGAGTGTGGATCCATCTTCTAGAATTATAGACAACGTATGGTCATGATCATCTTCTTCTGCTATATCTTCTTGTTTTTCCTCCCAAAGATCAAGATAATATGAAGAATTAGAATCAACCTTTTTAAGTAAAGTCCAATTGGCAAATATCTTTAGAAACTCGAGAGCAAGATGTTTAAATATTTGATGTTGTTCTAAAGAGATGCTTGTACTAGCTATGGAACTTGGGCTAGATGGCTTTATACATCCTAAGGGGATGATAAAACTTTCCCACATGGGAGTGCTTTAAATAGGTTTTCACTCAAAGGCTTATCTTTTTCTTTACTTTTTCCTTGATCGACAAGCGCTTCAAAGATATTTTCACTTGAAGATCTCGATGTTTGTTCTTTATTATGACCAATAAAGTTTGCCTGCTCTCCAAAATAGGTAGAAAAATTCAATAAAAAATAAAAACCCTATTTATGATCACCAATGGGAAATTCATCTCATAGGCCCATGTATTCTACAATTGATTCTTCATTTTGAAACTCATCAAGGCATATGACTAAATTTTGCTGATCCTAATCTATGAGTTTAGGATGGCAAAGACATAGGTTATAGTGAGGGTTTACTTCAAGATAGGAAAAACTAATGGTAAAGATATAAGGTCCTATTTCAGGGAGGGAAACACCACTAGGATGGGTTTTTGCTTCAGGATGAGAAGATCTAATAAGTGTTATGGTCAATATGACATTTGAATCAAAGAAATATAAATCAACAAGCTCATCAAAAAGTCTATAATGGGATATTGTGTCACTGCTAGGAGTCTCATTACCAATCACTTTAGAAGAGTCACTACCAAATGTTATGAGGTCATCCTCTAGTGGTTTAAATTTGAGACCATGATTCCCATTAACAATTCCAGTTGATAAGGGCTCTAAAATTCCTAATGCCTTTGGGCCAAGGGTTTTCCCTATATAGTTAAGATGATCCATTATCCTGTAAGGGATAAGATACTTTGGATTTTGAAGATAATTTGCAAGGCCCTCATAATATAACCAATCTCTCTCAGTAAAAGCCTCTCAATCTTTCTTTGGTGTAAAGCTTCTCGATCTTTCTTTGGTGTAAGTGCAGGTATAAAAACCTCATGAGGTTTTGGTTACTTCTTCTTTGGTTGCCAAATTTGATCGGGTCTGTTAGGAGTTTGGGAAGTTTTAGGCTTACCAAATGTTTTAGGGGATTTTGGTAATTTTATAATATGGAGGATGTCATTTAGATGGTACATGGAAATGCCTATGTTTTTAATAATAATCTGCTTGGTTAGAGCTATAGGAAATGGATCAGTTGAAGTGGAGGCTAGATCACCAGGGTCTATATAATTATATGGAGATGGATGAGAAATGATGGATTTATTCTTCTTTGTAATGAATTTAGAACTTGGGAAATAGTTATAATTATGAAACTCTACTTCAAGATGTTTGCAGTATTGGTATGGTTGTTGATCAATGGGAATAGTAACCTTGATCCCATCATGGGGAAACTTAAGGCACTGGTGAAGAGTAGATGTAACTACCTATACTTCATAGATCCAAGGATGACCAAGAAGTATGTTATAAAGAAGCTCAATATCCACAATATGAAATAATGTGTGATGATAAATAGACCCAACCATGACTAGCAACCAAATTGTACCAGATGACTCCCTCTTGGCATTGCCATAAGCCTTGATTATAATAGTCTCTGGATAAATGTCTTTGTCCATGTAACCCAATCATCGTACCAATTTAAGAGATATGATGTTCAGCCCTGAACCATTATCTATAAGAACTTACTTGATCTTATAATCTGCAATGATTATCTCAATGTATAGTGGGTTATTATGGTTTGGGCCAAGGGTGGACATGTCCTTTTGATCAAATGTGATTTGCTAAAATGAAGACAAATGTCCAATTAGGTTCTGGAATTGATCAAGGTTTATATCATTATACACAATAGACTCTTGTAAATTTTTTTTGAAGATGGTTCTATAAACATCAGATGTTTGCAAGAGTTCTAATATGGAAATTTGTGTAGGGGTTTTATCTAATTGATCCATTATACTAAAAGGCCTTTGAATTATGGATTGAACTAGTTTGGTCTTTGTTGGGATAGTATTCAGCTTTAAAATTATTAGCATAATGTTCTCATTGGGTTTATGGAAAGAAGTGGGTGAAGGGCCCTGGATGGTAACTAATGGGTGTCTAGTTGTAACTACACAACCTAAAGGTAGTAAAGAGTCATTATAATTACAAGAGTGAGGCAAAGTGCTTTGGATGATGATTCATGGGTGATTAATGGTATTGCTCTAATTTTGGGTCAATGAGGAACCTTTAGAAGAATGGTACTATTGTTTAGGATTAGTAACCCATGCAGATAGAGTAGCAGGATGATGATGCAAACTCAACATGGTATTATTAGGGGGAGAGGGATCTGACCTTATAATGATGGGTCTCATGTTGTGAGGAACACAATATTGGCCACGTGGCATCACAGTAACAGTGGAAATGTGGGTTATAGAAATGCATCCCACAATGTTATTGTAGTCATAAGGTACATTGTTATTTGCCACATTATTAGTGTGGGGATCATGAGCTTGATTATGCTCATTATGATTCTAACATTGTTATTGGTTATAATTCTACCTCTATCCTTGATTATGACCATTTTGATTATTTCTTGGTGGTGGTGGATCATGTCAAGGAAAGGGGTTTTTATAGATTCCCATATCTTAATTTGTGTCTTGATTAGGGGCTAACTTAATTTATAGATCACCATTTTCAATAAAGTCCTCAATAATATGTAGTAATTTAATGCAATGATATACATCATGACCAACAACATGATGAAAGTTACACCATTTATTCTCTTTGTACCAATCTAGTTTTGGCTAATCTTGAGGAAATGGCCTTGATACTAGCCATATAATTAAATTAGTTATAATGTGCTTTTGTAATATTACTTCAATCTATTCTCCTAACTTGCTAAAGACTCTAAAATTGTTATGAAATGTCCTTCATGGAGGTTGTCTTTGCAAAGTAGGTAGTGGATTTGAGGGAGTCAATTGTACATTTGGAGGAGGCATAGCCTATAATGTTTGTACATGTCTTGTTTATATCACCTTATTTCCAACCATGTTCTTATTTTTGTGAAAGCCCTTAGACTTATCCTATATAAACATTTGAGGAGCTGGTGATTTAGTCTGATTAGATGATTGTCTTTGTACAAAGATCTTAATAAGGACCCTAGCAATAAGAACCTTCTCAATCTACACTCTTTTGTCAATAATTTCTTCAAATGAGTTAGCACAAGCTAACCATAGATTATGCATAATTTTAGGATGTAAATTCTATACAAAGATATCAACCAACTATTTATCTAGTAAATTGTGTTGAAAAAAGCCTGTGAATGCTCTCCACCTTTGTAGATACACAACAAAACTTTCACCATCATGTTTCTTGGCTTTGCATAAGTCAACAACAATTAATTCATGTTTTATGTTATATGAGAAATTGTTAACAATTCTTTTTGATAAGTCATTCCAATCCACAACTGATACCTTGGGTAGTTTAAGTAACCAATCAAGAGCTTGTCCCACTAAACTTCATGAAAATAATCATAGTAAGTACTCACTAGTATAATTAACCTCTTGACACAAGATGAAGAATGCTTGTATGTGTTCATGTGGATCTCCTTTCCCTTTGTATTTGTCAAATTTGGGTGCCTCAAAATGAGGTGGAAAGGGTTTTTGGAGAATAGAGAAGTCAAATGGATATGGGCATATCTCATCAAATTTGTATTTTTTGACTTTATTATTCATCTCTAATCTTTGGAAAATTTCCTTCATATAATTCCCTTCTTGCATGTTTGGTGTATTTTTGGATTGGATAAGATGCTATTGGGGTGGAATGTGCCCCTAGTTTTTTTGCTATTAGGTTGGAATGTGCCCCTAGTTTTGTTGTTGTTGGGGTGGAATGTGCCCCTAATTTTGTGTGGATCTATAGGGAGCGTATACCTTTTGATCCATGATTTGGTTCTAATTTTCTACTAGAGGTTAGAACATAGGTCGTTAATTTTTGGGTTGTAAAACATTACTTGAATCTGGCTATTTTGCACTTTGTTGATTTTGGAAATTTCTATGTTTATTTACCAATCTTTGGTTTGTTTGATGGATTTCCTCAATCTGAACTAAATGTTTGGGTTTCTGAGTTTGTAAAGTAATAAGAAGTTATTGATGATTGAATAATGTATGTTCTATGTCAAATGGAACATCTTGTAAGGTCTCTTGTGACTTTAACTATTTGTTTAGATTACCTTGATCCACTATGGTAATGTTCTCATCCAATACTTGTTGCATAATTTACACCATATCTTCATGTTCTTTTGAAGCATTATTATGAATTGAATGGAAAATAGGGAGTCAATTAAGTATACGATAAGTCAATCTACATATCATTGACTTATTATATTAATCTTAGCTAGAAGATCTAGATTTGTGGGTTTTGACTCTATTTGTATTTCCTTTCCTTTTTTAGAGGAAGAAGGTATGTCTGTTTGTGCAAAATCTTTCTCTTGCCATTGTTGTTCTCCTTCTCTAACTAAGGTATGTAATTGTTCTATAGGAAAGTTAGAAGGTAGTCTAGCACTTGATTCTATCAATCTAAGAAGGGCTTCATCTTGATCGTCTTAGGGTTGATATTCATTGTAATCATCTTCAAATCCTTATATTGTGAGGATATCATCAAAAATAATTGGGTTATCTTAACCATCATAAAATTTCTTATCCTCATAACTAAGGCCATAAGAGGCCCCACTATGAGTGAACCTTTGATTCATGTCTAAAAAGAGTTGTTTTGTGTGTTTGACTAACTTTGGCCCAATGTTCGACAACCAATCAAAGTATGCTTCAGCTCTTTTTTAAACAAATAACCAAGGTACCAATGAGACTATAAGGGAGGGTGGTTTGAAACCATGCACAATTTAGAATATTTGGTTCATGAGTTTACTCAACCTTTGGTAAAGCTGAAATCGTATAGATCAAAAGAGAGTAAGGTATCTCAAAGACCCAAGGTGAAAACTAGTACATCAAAGCCTAGATCTTTGTGAAACACCCACACTATAAAAGCTAACTTTAACTTTGAAAATTTGACCCTAGAAGTGTAGAGGAAAGCTCTCTGGATTACAAAGAAGACAAAATGAACTAAACAACTCAATATGTAAAAGCATACATGAATCACTAAGTATAAAGCTTAGACCAAATAGGTAGCACAACATCACCACATGATTCTAGTAGGATAAAATATGTTCTAGGACCCAAAGCATGAGCAATACAGTAGATGACTTGAGTCCACCAAGATGATAATGTGATTTTGAGTCTTAATAAATGACCTTCAATCCAAATATAAAATTGAACCCAAGTTAGAACAAGATTAGTGCACAAATGGTGAACCCATTTTGATGTACCAACCCTTAGAACTTAGAAAGGTTTAATTTTGAATGTGGATTATAAATGAAGGATTTTAAAAAATTAGGTAAAAGATCTAGACTCAATTGGGCAACATAACTGCACTAAAGTGGATGACATAACACAAAGCTTTTGATAATAAATTGAACAAGGAAAAGATGAATTTTCCATTTGGATAGAGTAATGCCTCCCTTGCTCAAAGAAATTGAGGATAATGTGTTTTGGTTAAGTTAATTGAGTTAACAAGCAGTTTTAGACACAAATAAAGACCAAGTAAGCTAAAGACAAAAAACAATCATTTCAAGTCTAAATTGACAAGGTATGGCAAAGTGGGGTCTACTAAACTAGCAAGGTTTTGATCATTCTAAGGGAATCAATTGCACAATGACTTTCACTTAAAATCATGAAAAATAAAAGCACAAAAATTAGGTGACCAAAACATTGGCTAGTTGTAAAAAGGTCTTGTCCTTTTTACAACCATTACATCATGTTGTTCGCTTAGTATAGTGCGATGTCCAAATGTAGATACATCCCATGCGCAACTCCAAAGGAGTCAAATGAAGTCAATAATGGGAGGTGAAACCTTGGGTTAAAGATTCCCTAAAGAACTCGTGGGAGGTAATGATATCCCCCTCGAAAGACAAGATGCATAAAAAATAAATAAATTATGAAAGTAGAAAGACTTTAGGGTCATTTTCAAGATCACCCAAACTTTGGTGAGTTTTTGGGGAGTGCTTTGGGTGATGTTCTTTCTAATCCTTGGACTAGGCTATTTATAATAGAAATGGCACTTTTGATTCCAAGGGTTCCCTATAGGGGACAAGTGGAAGAACATACACACAACATTCCCCTTTTTGCCAAACAAAATATAATTAAACAACTATTGCAAGAAAAAATTGATAAGTGTGTTCAATTTTAAACCCAAATGAAATGTTTGGTGGTGTTCATTTGACCCCATGGTCTTAGTTGCAAAATTTGAAAGCATTCACCAAAACATCTAAGTTCTTTGTTAAACACCCAAAATAATGTTCCTAATTGATTTTTTAAGCATGCAAGAGGTTAGTTAAACATGTTTTTATCAAAGCAAAAGCTTGTTCCTATAGTAAAAATGTCATCATGTCCTTTAGCTTTGAAGATTTTTTTAGCTTGAAATAATAAACTTTGGAAAAGTAGGTCTCAGGTCTGTGTTTTTAGAAAAACATAGTGACTGACATCAGTCAATACCACTAACATCAATTGTGGCTAAATAATATCTGATCGATATCGATTCTGTTGACCAATGTCAGTTAAGTCAGTAACTGATGTCGGTTAAGTTAGTAATTGATGTCGATATTTTTATTGATGTCGATTATTGTTTAAAAACTATGGTAACCAAAAATGGCAAAATATAGTTAAAAAATCAAATTTAAAGAGTTTTAAAGGCTTAAATAAATATTTTAGAGTTGTAAAATGATCTCTTTCAGGTGTAGGATGTGTCTAATCCCACCAAGTGTGCCAAGATATAGAGAGTATTACAAATAAAGTTAGTCAAGCATTAGTCCATGAACAATGAAACATTTATAAATAACTAACTAACCAAGCCTATCTATTTCTATGGGAATTACAAAGGATAACAAGAAACAAATGAAATAAAGCAACACCATATTACCTTCCCAAATGGATTCACCATACCCATGTGGCTCAAAAATATGTTTTCCCTTGATCAAGCATCCTTGTCTTTGTCAACAATCGTGGTAAGCTCCTCCATGCCTCAAGAACACTCCATAAAACCTAGACTCTTGATTATAAATCACTAAACTAGCCTATCAATGAAGCTCTATGGAAATAATTTAGCATTATAACTTTATAATATTAAAGCTTCAAAGATATTTAAACATAATAACCTTACATCAAAATAGAATAGAAATGATGTTCATGGCCTCTCTATTTATAGATTTTTGAGACTGGTTAAGATCAACCTAAACCGTCCATCTCAAGATTGAGATGTGTGGTTGAGGATAATCCTAATATTTAGAACTAAATCCATAAATATCCTCAAGATAAATAATCATTAAAGAGGCATAGGAGGCATTAACTAGGCATGAGTGACCCATAATCTTGATATTTGTGGCATTTATGGCCGAGGGATGTCTTCTCAAGAAATGATGTCACTAGGTGATGCAGTTAATAGGAATCAATTTTCAAAAATAAATATTCAACAACTCTCATGGAAAATCCACTTAAGCTCTTGATTTGGATTAATTAGCCTTAAACAAGGTTAATCAACATTTGTGCAATTATTTGAAAATTGACCCTCAACTAATCAAAATGGTCAGAAAGTCATATTACTGGGTTTTAATTTGAGTGAAGAGGAACTGGAAAGTGATGTTAGATGCATTTGAACCATATTCCCATTTAGGATGTTGCCAACAACAAATAACAAATGTACATGATGTGTACCAATGAATTGGAAGAAAAGAGTGATCTAGAGTACTAAATGGAAAAATGGTCATTTTGACTCGAAATGATTTAATCAGAGTTAGTTGGCCCATAAAATGCATTGCCCTATTTAGGGATACTTTGACCTAAACTAGCACTTGTAAGTGAAAAGTTTGAACCATTTAGGGCATTTTATGGATTTTGACCTAAAATGTACATTTGAGTGCAATTCAAGTAAGATTGATAATTTCAACACAAATGGTGTTACGAATTGGATGTCTACATAATAAATGTGTTTGTAACTACCTTTTTTTAATTTTGAATTCTTTGGATTTTTGTTCCTTTCCTAAAAAAAATTGGTGGGAAGTGCATTTATTAATTAGATCACATCTATGGATTTTCAAAAGTTTTAAATTTTGCTTAAGCACTTATTAGATCATTAAGGTGAGCTTAATTGATGGTAGTTTTGGAAGTGGTTTCCCTGTTGAGTGCAAGATGGAGAACACATAGTGTCACCTTAAGAACACTAATGAACCCCTAAGAGGGGATCTTAAGCAAAGCTTAAACTTTATAAATGGTAGGAATATGATCCTGTAGGTTTCCATTAGGTTTTGGAAGAGGATGAATAAATGTATAGCATCTCCCTAGTTGGAAAATTCATATGAACAAGGCATGGCATTGAAGCTCTAAAAAATTAGACCATAAATAAGTGGAATGGGTTAGAAGAGGTCAGATGTTTTGTTCTAGCTAACAAGAGTTTGTTATTTTCATTTGGTTGGAGGATAGATAGTCTTAAGATTCTTAATGAAGGCCTATGGTTAATGGGTAAAGATTTTCTTGTGCTTTTGTGATGGAAGCTAAATTGGTCCCCCTTTATATTCAAGATGCAAAAAATCCCTTTATGGTTTAATCTCCCACACCTCCCTTTTATGTACTAGGATGAACATGTTTTGAGAAGTATTACAGAAACCATTGGTGAGTTTGGGCTATCAACCCAACCACCCATTCACATAAATGGTTGGTGTCGACCTATCTTTATGTGCAACCTCATTAGAGCAATCTCTTCCTAGTTGTATTTAGCTCAGATCTGCTCTGGGATCCTATAATCAGATTATTATGTGTGAAAATGAAAAAATAAATTTGTTCTTATTTTAGGAAATTAGGTCATCTTAAGGACTCATGCTAGGGAATTCAATAAGATAGCAATTTTAAAGGGAAGAAAATCAAAGATAGATCTGGGTATTAGAGGATTGATGGGAAAGTTATAAGCCACCCCCTAATGAAGTTATTAAAAAAAATAGGCGTCATGAACAAGCTAAATATTTTTTGAGTAATAACAACTTGTGGATCCTCTTGTAGATGGTTATTTTTGTGGCCTTTGGTATTTGGTGCATGTGATTTTTTGTGTTGGGTTCTTTTGGTTGTATTGGTTGTTGCTTTATATGTTGGTACCTGAACCCACCTATGTCTTGGGCTAGACCCCACATCAGTTTTGTGGGGGTTTATCATTAATTAGAACAAAATTAATTTAAAAAAAAGTTACTTTCGCGTTCCCCTAACTTAGTTAAAACTCTTTTAGAATCAAAGGAAAACAAACATCCAAAATACTAATTTAGTAAAACAAAGGTTTGAATATTATTTCCTTAGGTTGTGGAATTCACCATCAATATTTAAATATTTTTTTAACATCTTTAGTAGTGGTCCTTTGGGGACATTTATGGAGGCACTTTACATAAAAATCTTTCTCTCATTTTTATCCTCAAAGTCGATTTAAAATTAATGTAATTAAAATACATAGGGGTGGTATTTTTTGAATCTAGAAGTTATAAAAAAATATTATAACTTTAAATTATCTTTGAAAGAATAAAATATATATTTTTTAATTTTTACTATTTTTTTCAGAGTGATTTCTTAGCCAATTTATTTAAAATTTTGAAACAATTTTTCTAAATAGTTAAAGTCACCATGTGATAGTAGACTAAATTATCGTATTTATTGTAACAATTTTTTTTTTCCTTAAACATAATTTTATAGATTAGATAATTGGATTATATTCAAATAAAAATTATCTTATTCAAACAAATTTAACCTAGAAGTACTTTTGTACCTAATTATTAGTGTGAAAATTAGTACGTTTTATCTCCTTTAGAAGGGTATTTCATTATGAAGGTTGTTTTAGTGCCTTGTGGCATTATAATTTGGGTCATGACTACCCTGCACTATTTTTTACATTTTATATGATTTTTACCTTGGTTTGTATTTTGGACCATAAATACGTGTGTATATGTCTAGCTTTAGTTGTCATTGGGTAGACATATGATGGGGCCTACTTGAAGTTATTTTTGAGTGTACCCTTGGTATGAGTCTTGGTATTCAAAATTGAGCTTAAATGTTTTTACACATGTACTTACCATATGTTGGAGGTATTTTTAATTATTGGTAGTGCCTAGATGCACTTGGGCTAAGTAGTGGCCATAGTGTTATCTATAAGGGGTAATAATGTTATGATTAGTCATGTGACTATTGGTGAAGGCCAAGTCCCTTCACATTAAATATAACACTCATTTAGGAATGTGTGAACTACAACCAACCCTAATTTTATGTGTGAAGGGGTCATTGCAGATATGTAGGCAACTCAAGAAGTGGGTCTGGGCTTAGTGAACTAACCCTTAGGATGCCTATTTATATGGGTGTTATCAAATAACTAGATGATGTTATTAGAGCACATGCTTAGAGTAAACACCATTATAATGCTCTCTAGTGTGAAAAAATTAAACTAACCTTAGAGTTCCTACTTTAACATGAATTATATAGCATTCTTCTTCAATTAGGTGTATTTTCTAGTGTCTAGTTGTGTGGTATGTTTAGAAGTTTGTTATTGCAAGGTAGTGACCACATTGATTAATTTTTAAGTGAAATCATTATGGTCTTCATGTCTTTGGTCACCTTTAAAGACTCATTCAAGAGATAAAGTTTTATGAGTAGTGTAAGTCAGAGACTATCAAGACATTGACCTCATTGGAATAATAAAATATAGGTTCCTTGTCATGTTTGACTCTCATTGTGTCATGATGTGGGAGTTATTGAGTAAGCAAAAACACCTTGTGATGTTTTAGGTTATGATTGTTGACATTTGGATGTGTCATAATTTTGAATAGATTATGAGATATTAGTAGCTCATTTATGTAGCATATTAGTTCTCTTATTGGCATAGATCAATAAGCCTTTTATCAATGATGAAATATCATGGAAGAGGTCATCACAATTGTAAGGAGAACTATATCAGACCCTAATTCTATGGAGTGGATATATAGGCTACCTAAGTTATGGTGGGGCATTGTGTTTAGGCTATTAGACTAGGTTAGGGTTGTTGTCATCATCCTTCATATTAGGCTTCCACGTTATTATCTGGGTTAAATTAATATGTTGTAATAGTTAAACAGAATTTGAATTTGATCATCATGTGGTTGTTATCAAAATTTTCACTTTAAGTTTGGTTGTTTTTCCTTTATCTTGCATGCTTTGAGAGTAGAGTTGTATAGTGTTAGATGATTCTTCCTTTGTGAGACTTAAGGTGGGAACTATGTGTTAAAGTTTTTTTGTTCTAGCTCATTTCATATACCTTGAATGTGTTGATCAGGTTATGCATGAATAATTATTTGCGATCCTTTAAATCAATAAATTATATTAATATTGGACATGTTTTATTGTTACCTTATTATTGGGGATTATCCCTCTTACTTGAGTAAATGACTCATAAAAACACCTTAGATCATGACCTCATACTATTGTGTTTGTATTTAATTTCCTAGGGAAGCCTTATGGTGGAAAAATTAAATACGAACTCTTTGTATAATTATCTGTGTCACATTCCTTTAATAATGTTTAGAAAGTTACATAAAAATTTAACAACTAAGCAACTACATTTAATAAGTGAACATCAATGAATTGAAATAAAAAAATTACATGGGTTTTGGGTTAAAAGTTTTGGGCATTACATTTTGGTATTAGATCTTGGGTTATGCACTGGAAACTCTAAGAATATCAATATAGTTGGTTCAACTATCTTTCAAAACAAAGAGGAAATAAATCATGTGCTTCCAATTTGGTTAGAATGATTCATGAGACTTCTCTCTACATAGGTACTCTAGTAGTTATGATTCTTAAGAGATCAGACATAGAAACATGCATAATTCCATGAGACAAAATTTTAACACTGGGTGATAAGTACATAATGACCACTTATTGTTCCTTTTTGATAGCAATAATGGCAGATAGTTATCAACAATGTAATCTAAGATGACATATGTACATCGATTAGATCGATGAGGATATTTAGATAATTTTTTATATCCAATAAAATTATGTTATAGTATTGTGTACCGATGTAAATAGTGTATCTCAAACTAGACATGTGTACCATTAAATCTTGTAATTATTTATACACATGCATAATTGTAACTTATTATGTAAAACCCCCCATCATTATACATGTAACAAACCTTGTAAACAATGGATCCTCTCTATGTAAACAACAATGTTGTGTAATTGTGATGTATATGTTGTGGTGTAAATAAAAAAATTATGTTATTAAGCTAAGCAATAATTTTTTGAATGTAAATATAGTGGTGATGTATTTTGTGCATAAACCTCATGTGTAATTTTTTTGTAAAGTAATGTTTAGCCTTAAAAACATATAACATCTAAGTGAAATTGTATTATGAAACATTGTGTTTTATTGTGTAATCTTGCATCATTACTTTAGTATTTGGGTATTGATATAAGTATGGGGTTTGAGGGTGGAGTATAATTATGTTTATGTTGCTATGGAACTAGTTACTAGCTAGGAAGTGGAGTTTCTCATAATCTAAAAACCCACTTTCCCCCTTTGTATGAGGTAGTTGCTTGATTATTTTAGGTGTGTGCACCATGAGTGCTTAAGGCACCATGGGCTCTTTGTGCATAATGGTCACTTTATGAATGATGTGTTCCTTCACTCACACATTAGTGGTTTTCAAAAGAAAAACCTTCATGATTTATACCTGATGCAACCTTATGAACCTTTGGGAGACATATGGAGAGTGATGCTTTCCTCTTACCTCTGAGAGGTAATTGAGGCTTATTTTATTCCTTCTCCCCTCAGGTGGATTTCTGAGCCACATAGTGTTGTTATGTGATTTTTTTGAGATTGTTGTCCCAAAATTTATTTTGTTTTGGTTTCCATTTTGAGTTGTTTTTTGAAACTGACACTTTTATCTCCCTTGAATCTAATTTTTATTTTATATAGATATTTCTTTGGTTTGAATTATTTTGATTAGAATTTTAGTTTTATTCTATTGTGGTCACTTGGATTTCAATTTATTACATAATTGTGATGATTTATTGATATTTAGTATCTCTTTTAAAATACCTATTTAAGGACATTTGGCAATTGATTTAATTATTGTTTTATTTTTTTGGTGAGGTTTTTACTTCTCTATTTGAATGTTAGTTTCATGAATATCATTAGGTAAACACTATATGCCTATTAAATGTATAGGGAGAAGTAGTTTGGACTATAGATAGAGGGTGTGATGAGATATATTGTGAGGTCAAGTCTTGAGCCATCCTCCTGCCCAACAGACCTGGTGGTTTTATACAAGATTTAGCTAAAGCACTTGCTATTCTATTTTTGGGAGGTCTAAGTAGAATTCTTCTTGGGAGGTCTAAGGAGGACATGTAACCTTATACTTGAATTGGATATAAATTTTGAGTTATTATTTATTAAAAGGTATAATGAGGTTATTTATAGATAAAATTAATTATTTGGTTATTTCAACCTTGATATTACTTAATTCCGATGATAATTGAGGTTATTGCTCAACATTGCTCGATATTATTCTTTGTGGTTCTACCACGATTTGGTACTTATTCTTCATCTTGTATGTTCACCTTGGGATGACACATAAATTATTCTATATGATTTTTAGAAATATTGATACTAGTACACATGCTCATTCAAAGGTTTTGAAATCAACATTTTATGATATCAATTGGTTGTGACAGATAGTGGTTATTAGTATTGGTTAGTGTTATTTAGTGTTGCTCATAAGTTGGCCATGGAATGGTATTTATCTTAACAATATCACTTTCACCATGGGATGTTGCTTAGCTTAGCCACAATGTTATCACAGCATAAAACTATAATTATTGCACATGCTATTTATCATAATTATATATCGACAAAATATTTTGGATTCAGTTAGTTGGGATAGATTTAGATGACATTATAACAAGATGGTAGTATGATAATATGATGTTTGACACTATGGGATATGCCTAAAGGGAATTGATATTAATTATTAACTTAAAAACCTTCTTAATTGTAAGAACATGAATTTCAAAATAATAATAAAAGATGTTGATAAGTCTAAAACATGAATAAAAGAAAGCCTTGAGAATAATTTTACTAGCATAAGGACATTAGTAATCTATGGAATTTAAAAACATAATTGATAATTGTTATTTTATCTATGTTAGCTTGAGTTGCATTATTTGTAACCTAATATGTTCTCTAGTAGTGTTTGGTTCTTCAACCCCTTGTGTTGGTTTGACACATTGAGGACAATGCTTTTATAAGGGGGGTATATCTAATACCCTGTGTGAGGGGATTCCTTCCCTTACCAACTGAGGCATTAGATAATACATTTGTGTAGTAGTTAATAATTTGAATTATAGTTCTTGATTCTATATTAATGGATTAATGATTATTAAAGATTTATAAAGATTCATTAAATTTAGATTTCACATATTTATCATATAAATTTTCAATTCCTAAAATGACCTTTATTATTTTAAGAAGGGTCATAGGTCTCCTAGAAATATTGTGAGCCATATTCCATAGGCCTTATAGAAAACCTACACCCTAGGGTCCTAGCTTAGTGGGTAGGCATGACCCTCTTGATGGAGTATTTTAAAACTAAGATAATTTAAAATTAATTAGTTGTAAGAAGCCCATGTGGGAGTGTGTATACACCATAAATTAGTCAAGAAACCACACATATCATGTCTTTTTATATTCATTTTTATAGGTGACTTCAACTAGAGAATATGAGCCTTGTTCACATTAGCCATGTCTTTTTTTTTACTTATCTTGGTCTTATTTTATGCTTAAGTCACTTTTTTGCTCATTACCAGTCATCTGTAGACTTTCAAATGGTCATTCCACCTCAGCTAAATCAAATTTCCTAGGCCAATCCTATCCCCTAGGTCCCGAGCCTATAGGAAAAGAGTACCAAAATTGGACTATAGCACTGGACCCTAGGGTGTCCCATTTTTAATGCTCCTATCCAATTGTATTTTGAGTCTTAGTGATCAGGTTTCCTCACTTAATGAGTCCTAAGCCCTTATTAGCTTTGTCCTTAAATTATATTTATCTTTCTAATGTCAGCCAAATGCAAATAAAGTTACCAAATTCAAAACAAATCATCTTCTATATAAAGGACTTCACAAAACATTTTATATCTAGCACTTACTACTTTGGAAAAGTAAATAATTAAAATCAGTCAATAGTATAGCTCAACATTCTACATCACATCTAGATTTACATGCTTGATCAAGGAAGGGGCTAGGCAAAATTTCATTCCTGCATCTATCATATGTGTTTATTATGCATGTTACCTAAATGAGAACTACACTTGATTTGAGACCCTATCTTGAGGGTTAATGTAGGTAGTAATCAGGACAACAGGGTTATAGATCATGTGATCATACTTCCCTAACCTAATTTTTCTCCCTTTTGTTTTTGATGTATTTGTCATTTCATGTGTGCAGGTAGACCTAGGGTTTTAAGATTGAAATAGATCTAAAACAAGCTCTGTCAACATTTAACATCTAAAATTTCATAGGCTAGCTCACACAGGGACAACGAATAAAACCCATAAAAAGGTCTTTGCAAGCAATTTGGACAATAGTGACAGAAAAAGACAATAGTGTTGGACCCCAGGGCATCCTATTTTGATGGTCATATCCTTTCACAAAATGAAAGATAGATCTAGGTTCTTGACATCTTCCTAGTCTTGAACAATAGTTCTTAGGCTTTGAAATAGTTGTCTCAATCTATTTTTTCAAATAAGTTACTTCTCCCCCTATGTAATTAATTTAATCAAATTGATATAACTTTGTCATTTAATATATTTAATTAAAATTTTACCCTTTATATATACACTTTATTGTTTAGGAACTAAATTCTAGTTTCTCAAAAATAATAAAACATTTGGTGAACCTAACTTACTTCAAACAAAATCTAAAAACCCTAGGTACACTCAGGGTTTTTCCTTCATACTTTGTGCAAAAATTCAATTTCAAAATTCTGATTTTTGTATAAATTTTATGCATTTATTTTATTCAAATTTATTTTATAATTTAAATTATTTCCATAATTTAAAAATTTAAAAAATCCTAAAATCTCAAAACCCTAGGTACACTTAGGGTTTTTCCTTCATATTTTATGCAAAAATTCAACTTTAAAATTTTGTTTTTTGTATAAATATTTGTGCATTTATTTTTTTCAAATTTATTTTAGAATTTAAATTATTTTAAATTTTTTCAAAAAGTCTAAAACACCAACCCAAAACCCTAGATTTCTAAACTAGGTCCTTAAATCCCAAGCCTTCCTTACAATTTTTAGATAAAATTTTTGGAATTTTTGCAAATTATTTGGAATATCAAAAATATTTTCAAAATGTCTATGTTGGTAGTTATTTTGTGCAAAATTTTAATTTCAAATTTCTTAATTTTGTATAATTTTTCTGCATTTATCTTATTCAAAATTGTTTTAGAATTTAAATTATTTCAATAATTTTCAAAAATTCTAAAACCCCAACCCAAGACCCTAGATTTCCAAACTAGGTCTCAGACCCTAAGCCTTCCTGCCTTACAATTTTTAGATATAAATTTTAAATTTTTTACAAATTGTATGGAGTGTCAAAAATATTTTCAAAGTCTTTATGTTAGTAGTTATTCTTGCATTTATTTGCTTCATATTACTTTTACATATTCTCTTTGGTGAAAGAAATGAAATAGCCACTAATATACTTTGCCTCTCATCCCATAGATCAATTTTTAATTTTTTCCAATTTTTATGACAATGAATGGACAAATTTACAAAATTGCACATTAGCTAAAAATGTGGAAAATGACTTCATTTACAATGAAGATAATTACTATTATTGTAATGAGGAATATGATGATACATATGAAAGTGATAGTGAATAAAAAGTAGATGCATCTTCTTCTCTCAAACCTATCTCTTTTCTTCCCTCTTCTAAAGAAAATAATTTTGATAAATAGGAAAGGTACTTTTCACCTCATTCTCCTATGCACAATGCACCAAATGAACAAAGTAGTAATGTATTTCCAAGTGAGTCTCTCATTGGTGATAACTTGCTTCCATTTGAACCTAAAATATCTCTCTCTTTTGCTACTTCTATGTTTAAATTACAACAATATAAACACAATAGAATCAAAATTCTAATGCATAGTTCAAATGATCCATCTCATTCTCTTAACTCTACTTTGTCAAAAGAATGTCTAAATGATAACTCTCTTACTTTTACATCTCACATTGCAAATAAAAATAAGGCATGCACTCTATTCTAAGACAACATAGATGTACATAATGTTCTAATTTCACATGACAATTTATTACATATTAAAGAAGCATTAAATTCTTCTCTTACCTATCTCCCTAGTGATGATGGAAGTGATAATGAGTATGATAGTGAACATGCCAATGAATATGAAAATGAGAATGAATTTGCACAAAACTCTGATTATGATAATACATGGACTAATGATGATTATTATACACATAGTGAAGAAGATAATGCATCTCATACTTATAACTCTTCTCTCACTCCTCTCAAACACAATGCATTACAAAATGTTACTTATATTTCTATACATGATTATATTTTAAATAATGCACATGTCAATAATAACATCACATCTTCTACTCAATTAGAATGTAATTCACTGAAACATAAAGATACCAATGAATCTCCCAAGCCACCCCTTAGTACAGTCACACCTATTTATCACTCTTCACCTAAAGAGAATGGTATCCTACATTCCTCTACTAAGGTCCAATTTACCATTCATCTAAAGGTTCAAGTGAACACACCCCTTCTCTATGATCCACTCACTAAATGTATCACTCCCATGGCTAAAATTAATTATTAAATTCAACAATTAAATGAACCACTTCAAGATGCTAATATACCATCCCAAGAGATTATTTCGTTGATGCATGTAGTTGGTGAATTACAACACCAAGTACACCTCCTTACCTTGGAAAATAAGTCTTATAATTCTTGGATGGATGCTAATGAATTACACGGTAACTCTCTTCCAAAGATATTTGTAAAAGCTTCATTACCTCACTTTGATGGAATTGGATATCCATTCATATACCTTCAAGCCTTTCAGAAGGATTTTCCATCTCATGTGAGTCCTTTGATTCTACTCAAGTTGTTCCAATAGACACTAGTGGGTAATGCATAGAATTGGTTCTTTCATCTACTCCCTTTTGGTTCCTTACACACATATGATGACTTGGAGGAATCATTTCTTAGATATTACATAGAAAACATGGGCCCTCATGTTACATATGAGAAATTTGACACATTGCATTATAATACTTTAGAGCTAGTTAGTGATTATATCTTACCATTTAAGATTCACATGTTAATATTGATCTATAAACCAACATATTCAAAGATTCAACATATCTTTATTAAGGGGCTTCATCAACCACTCCTAGAGCATATATTATATCAAATAAATTCCTCTTTCTAGCACTTATGTTATACATTTATAGCCCTGGAGAAAAAATTGGGATTGATTGAGTCAGATTCTATTGATCGAATTACTCTAGATTTTGTAGACACCTAAAATGGGCCATCGATAACCTCCAATCAGGATTTTGGCTAGTTTCCATCTAAAACACACAATTTGGCCTAAAACACTAAAACATGCAAAATGATGTGAAAATGATATATTCAAGTGCCAATTTTGGCTAGGGTATCCCTAAATTAGGAAATGCAATTTATGGGCCAGCTAACTTTGATCAGTTCATTTCAAGTCAAAATGCCAAATTTACATCTGTGTGCTCTGGACTACTCTTTCCTGTCAAATATTTTTCACAAGACTTGTGCCTTGTTATTTATTATTGACAACAATCTAAATTGGAATATGCATCTAATGCATCTGACGTGGACTTCCAATTCCAATCCAATCAAATTTAAGATCAATAATAAGACCTTCTGATCAATTTGAGTAATTTGTGCATAAAGTGCTTAATCATGCCTAAGAGATAATTAACCCAAATCAAGGCCTAATCAATAATTCCATAGAGGCTTATTGAATATTTGTTTTTAGAAATGAATATTGAATATCTGGATCATCAAGTGACCTTATTTCTTAGGAAGACATCCCTAGGCCATAAATACCATAACTATTAAGATTCATGCCCTCTATGTCTCATCAATGCCTTCCATGCTTCTTAATTGCCCCTTCTTCCAATGCCATGATGAGGATAATTAAAAATTTAATTCCAAAAAATTAATTAATCATCAACCACACATCTCAATCTTGATATGGATGGTTGAGGTTGATTCTAATCAAATCCAAAAATCTATAAACATGATGCCTCACAACATCATTTTTAAGCTTAATTTGTGCAAAGTTATCATGTAGGTTTGGTTCCAAAAGCTTCATGCAACTAGTGTTATAATGACAAATTGATTCCAAGCCAATCCAAGCCACAAGCCAAAGGTGCCAAGAGGAGATGAAGGTAGCCATACTCCATTGAATAAGACCTCTTAAAGCACAAGCGGAGCAAGCCACCATTACAAAGGCATTTGGAGCATCCAAAGAAGGTGAAAGGAATTCTTGTGTTTTCATTCCTTGATTTTTAGTTGTGCTTATCATTTCATTTTGTTAACTAAGCCCTTCTTAGTGTCTAGGCCTAGAGATGTTATGCTATTAGTGTGTTTATTTCATTTTTATTTTATTTTATAACTAACACCATACTAACCATCCTCTCTTGAGTCAAATTCCTAGATTACATAATGGCACGCCCGGTGGGACTAGACACATCCTATACATGAAGGAGATCCTTTTGCAACCTATAAAAAACTTATTTGAGATTTTAAAATTCTTATAAATTGGTTTTTTAACTTTATTTTGCCATTTTTAGTTACCACAGTTCTTGCACAATAACCGACATTGGTAGAAATACCAACATTGGTCACTTGGCTTAACTGACATCGATTAGCAGAATTGACATCAGTCAAATCTCAATTGCTCATAACCAATGTTGGTGGTATTTATCGACGTTGGTCACTATGTTTTTCCAAAAACACAGACTCGAGACCTACTTTTCCAAAGATTCTTGTTTCAAACTCAAAAGGGCTTCAAAGGTAAAGGACATGCTAATAATTTTGTTATAGGACCAAGTGGGATATTTGCTCAAAACATGTTTATATCATTTTTTCATAATTAAATTCTGATTAGGAACTTTGTTTTGGTGTTTAACAAAGAATTTAGGTGTTTTTGATGAATGCTTTTCAAAGTTTACAACTAAGACCAAGGGGTCAAATTGAACACCACCAAACATTTCATTTGGGTTTAAAATTGAACACACTTGTTAATTTTTTTTTGTAATAGTTGATTAGATTAATTTTGTTTGGAAAAGAGAGGAATGTTGCATGTATGCTCTTCTATTTGTCCCTGATAGGGATCCCTTGGAATCAAAAGTTTCGTTCTTATTTCAAGTAGCCTAGTCTAAGGATTATAAAAAAAGTCATCTAAAGCACTCCCCAAAAACTCACTAAAGTTTGGGTGATCTTGAAAATGACCTTAAATTCTTTCTATTTTATGCTTTCTTTATTTTCATGCAAACTTGGCTTACGAGGGGGACTTCATCACTCCCACAAGCTCTTTAGGGAAGCTTTGACCTGGGGTTTCATCTCCTAACATTGACTTCATTTTACTCTTTTAGAGTTACACATGGGATGTAGTGGCACTTTGGACATCGCACTACATTGAGTGAATAACATGATGTAGTGGTTGCAAAAAGGACTAAACCTTTTTGCAATAAGCTGAGTGATACAGACCTAAAATCCATGCTTTTTTTTGCATTGTTTGGTATGAAAGTCATTATGAAATTGATTCCCCTAGATCATTTGGAAACTTGTTAGAATTTAGATAAATCCCCACTTGTCGTAAAAGTATTGTTGGTGCAAGGTGCACCTTAAGATCTATGTCAAAGTACTATCATTTAAGAGAAGGAGGGGTGTAAAAACCCTATTATATAATGTGTATTTACTTTTGGATGAACACTTAACATCCTCTCAAATGACATATATTGACAGATTCCAATAATACCAAGCAACCTTATCAATTTAGGATCTAATGGAAATTAGTTAGTTAGTCTTGTCATAGTTTAAAGTCTTGTTTGGAGTCAAAACTTGGTGTAAACAAACAATCCCAAACCAAACACATGGTCCAAATTTTTCTTTGAACAAAGAGGCATTATGTTTCCTGCATGAGATCATCCATTTGGCTTGTTCAAAAGTGCATCAAAAGCTTGACAGTCATATCATCCACTTTGGCATAGTTATACTACCCAATTGAGTCTAAACCTTTACCAAAGTTGTTTAAGTCCTTCACTTATACTTTAAATTCAAAATTACACCTTTACAAGTTCATAGGGTTGATGTGTTAAGTGGGTTCGTCATTTGCACTAAACTTGAGGGAGCTTAGGTTTAATTTCCAATTTAGGTTGAAGGACATTTTAGACTCATAATCATTATCATCACTTAATAGACTTAAGCTATTTTGTGCTAAAACACTTGCACTTTAAGTCTATGCACCACAACATTTTGAGTCAAGAAAGGTATTATTATGCTATCAAAATTGTGGAAAAATGTCTTTGCCTTAGAGAGTCTTTGAAAAAAACTTTTTTATCATACCTTTTAGGTAGTATAGCTTTGTTTTTCTACCCAAATGATTTCAAACTTTGTTTCATAGCCCCTTTTACATAGAATTCCAAATTTATTCTCACATATTTAGACTGATCCAAGTGTGTTTTTGATCCTTTGTCTAAAGCACAGTTATATTGTTCACCTTTTTCTAGCTTGTTTGTCCAAAGAACCAAGTTTTATACCATTAATTATGAGAAAATAAACTATTACTAAAGTGCCTTTTGTTTCATACCTTATACCTAGCTAACCAAGTTCATGTCTAAGAATCGAATCCCTAATGTTTGTGAGAAGTTTACCTATCATTTTACCAACGATTTAGCCTTAGAATAAACCATTCACTACTGACCAAGACAAGAAGTTTGATATTATGGAACAATTGTAGAAGACACCAACACAAATTTATATTTTAGATTTGATGTGGATGTCAATAATCCATAAAAACATCTTGAATGAGTTTTGACCCAATCCACTGTTGCTAGTGACATATCCCTTGATAACTTTCAAGCTTTGGTTGGACACATAAATCCAGCCCAATAAGTCACATTCGACCAAAGTGATATGTCTTCCTTTGGCCCGCTCCATAATAACCCATTGTACATAGAAGTTTGTATTAGATAGCATAAAGTGAAATGTGTCCTTATAGACAATGGATCTAGCCTTAACATAGTGTCTCTCAAGCTCATCAAGCTTCTTGGGTACACAATGATAGATCTCTAGCTAGAAACAATAACTATCAAAGTCTATGATAATCAAGAAAGAGAATCATAAGGCACCATTAGTTTACAAATTATCATTGGGATTTTGACACATGATACACTTTTCCATGTGTTAGATCTTGAGTTATCATACAACATGCTTCTAGGTAGGCCTTGGTTACATGAGATTCATGCAGTCTCATCAACACTACACCAATATATCAAGTTTTCCCACTCAGGGATGGAGGTGAATATTCTAGGATATTTACACCCATATGAACACTATAATCATCTTGAAGCTGAGTTTCAAAGCTATACTTATTAGTAAAACATAAATCTTAGTTCTAAGTAGGATAAAGGAAAAAATATACTTATTGATCCTTCATTAGATAATTGTATAGATCCTAATACTTTGGATTCCCTTTCCCACATTCCACCTCCTAAATATTCCAATCATTTCACCATTTTAGATAATGGACCAGGATAATATGTGATCCATGATACATTTCATATCACCAATCTTTTTTAGAGTCTAAAAATATTTGGGTGACCTAAAGTCATCCCACATATGCATTGGCAATGAAAGAACAAAGACAAGGGACCTGTCACATGTGTACCAGCATCTAGCCTAGAACCTAACCCTCTTGAAGGAGATGAATCATGGTTATACAATGATGACCAAGATAATTTTTATAAAAATGTAAAGTATCCTATTCCCAATATGATCATGGAGTGTCACAATTATGAAGGAAGAGGCCTCAGACTGAATCAACAAGAAACCATCGAGCTGATTTTCATGACTAAGTATGAAGGACCTTATGGACTTGGATTTAAACCACATGGGGGTGACCCCACATATTTTATTCAAACTCCATCACTAGCGACTAGTGATGATGACAATAAATCAGAGTCCAATCATAGCCTTACCTTTGAGAACCTAGTTGAAACCAATTTGTTTGATAATAATGCCATTTGTACCCTTACTCAAGCCGTTCATTGAAATCTATTGCCATTATATTATCCCCAATTGATAGATTGGGACCAACAAGAATCTAGTTTGTTGATTGATGAGTTCCAAAATGATGAGGCATTCTATGATTTCTTAGGCCTTAGAGACAATGTTCCATTGGGAGATCACAAATCAGGATTCTCAATCACATTGGATCCTACAACCTATTTTAGAGAGCATGTGAACACCCTTAGCCAAAAACAAATAAGTAAAACATTGAGGTCTAAAAGTGAAAACCTCTTTGAGGCACTTTCTGACTAGGAAAAAATTAAAGATAAAGGCCAGTCTAGTGGTGAAAACCTATTTCAGGTGCCATTAGAAGGGGGTGTTCATTGTTCTTTGAATTTAGACTAGGAGACCACCAATGATGAACTTGCCTACGGATCTGAGTTCAATTTTGAGTAACAAATATTTGATCAAATTCTTAAAGAATTTTTTATTGTTTTTGTTACATGTCCAAATCTACCATTAGTAGACTCAGATTCATCATGCTTAGGAGAAGTTAAAGAGCAAGTCCTAACAGAGGACCCTAACATAGTTCAATAGTTCAAGTCACTACCTACTATCCTAAAAGATAGTTTGACCCTCCTAGTCAAAGATATAACAAAGGTAAACATCAAGACTCTATCAGACCTAAAATAAATAAAATTAGGTGTATCCCTCACTGAGGAGGAATGTGACATTTTTATATCTCTATTGAGAGAGTTTGTGGATATACTTACATGGTCGTATTCTGAAATAAGAGGATTAGACCCTGCCTTGGTTCTACACCACCTTGTGGTTAATCCTAATGCCAAACCGGTAAAACAAAAGCTATGTAAGATGTATCCTCATATTGATGTATTGGTAAAGAAGGAGTTGGAAAAAAATTTATAAGTAGGATGTATCCAATCCATTGACTACTCAGAATGGATCTCTAATGTAGTACCTATTAGCAAAAAGATTGAAGGAATCAAAATTTTTACTAAGTTTTGAGACATCAACAAAGCTTATCCTAAAGATGATTTTCCATCACCTAATATTGACATGATTTTTGAATCCATGGTAGGTTATGAAATACTTTCACTCATGGATGGCTTTTCAGGATATAATCAGATCAGAATAACACCATAAGATCAGCATAAAATAGTGTTCACCACTCCATGGGGAACATTTTTCTATCAAGTGATGCCATTTGTTCTTAAGAATGTGGGAGCTACATATCAAAGATCCATGACTATCATATTCCATGATATGATGCATGATATTGTTGAAGACTATGTCAATGACATATTAGGAAAATATAAGACTAAGGTCGACCATCCAACAGTGCTACATAAGATATTTAAAAGATAATGAGAGTACAAAGTTAGACTTAATTTGAATAAATGTGTGTTTGGTGTAACTTCAGGAAAACTACTTGGCTTCATTGTGTCTCATAGAGGTATTGAAGTTGATCTAGCTAAAGTCCATGTTATAACCAAGATGCTACCACCAACCAATTTGAAGGAACTCCATAGTTTACATGGTAAGATCTAGTTCATCCGATGCTTCATCTCTTAGTTAGAAGATAAGTGCCATCCATTTATGCACCTTTTGAAGAAAGGAGTTGCATTTCACTAGGATGATCACTGCCAAATATATTTTTAACAACTCAAAGATTATCTTATCAATCTGCCTATTTTATTACCTCCTATTCTATGAAAGCTATTTTTTTTAATACCTATCAGCTACTGATCATGCCTTGGGGGCATTCTTGGCTCAACATGATGACAAAGGAAAGTAACATGTTGTATACTACCTAAGTCATACCTTGGTTACATATGAACATAACTATACCCCTATTAAAAAAGCTTATCTAGCCATGGTTTTTGTAGCTCAAAAACTGTGCCATTACATATTGAATAATAAAACCATGGTCATTTCAAAAGTAGATCCGCTGAAGTATCTACTATCTAAAATATCTTTGCAAGGTAGAATGGCTAAATGGATCATGCTTCTTAGTGAGTTTGACATAGAGTATGTCAATTAGAAAGTAATAAAGGGACAAGTTCTTATAGATCAACTTATTGAAGCACCTCTCATAGACACACAACTACTCAAGTTTCCATCTCTTGATGAATCCATCATTACCATTATTGATACACCCCTTGAGGAGCAGCCCTAGAAGCTATACTTTGATCTTTCATTCACTACGCATGGATCGGGGGTAGGCATATTATTTATTACATCATAGGGGGATATAATCCCTAAATCATTTAGAATCAACTTTCCTTGTACAAACAACATGGCTGAGTATGAAGCACTTATTGCAAGACTTTGAAAAGTAGTATAGTGGAATGTATCTCATCTTCAAGTTTATGGTGATTCTCAGTTAATCATCAATCAGGTCATAGATCATTTTCAAACCAAAGATGTTAAGTTGGTTCCATATAAATCCATGGTTGACACTCTTAAAAATCAAATTGCCAACATTTAATTTGAGCATATACTGAGGGATAGCAACAAAACTATAGATGCCATGGCTACTATTGGCTCTCTGATTTGACAAATACATAAAGATAAAGAGTATTAGTTCCTCATCAAGAATTTGTCAGCACCAGCTCATGAAACTTCAATCATTGCCATGATTTGTGATATTGTTGGTCCTAATTCTATCTGGTACTCATACCTTTACAACTATCTTCATGACCAAGTTCGACCACCTACCCTATCTCAAAAATAAACTAAAGCCTTCATTCATTATTCCACTTGTTATACTTTACTTGGATCCACTCTTTACCATCGTAGTTTTGATGTAACTCTACTTCATTGTTTAACTTTGACAGAGTCTACATTAGTGTTAAGATAAGTTCATGAAGGAGTATGTGGAGCCCATTCTAGGGGGGCACTCCTATCCAAAAATATCTCATGTACTGGTTATTATTGGCCCAAAATAGATGTAGATGCCACTACATATGTAAAGAAATGTGACAAATGTCAACAACATGCTAATTTGATTCATGCCCTAGCAAAATCTCTAAAACTGATGTTGACACCATGGCCCTTGTCTACATGGGGACTTGACCTCATTGGAAAGATTAACCCCACTTTATCTGATGGCCATAAACATATCTTTACCATTATCGAATATTTCACTAAGTGGGTTGATGCTATACCCCTCACTTATGTGACTAGATAGCAAATTTCCAAATTCATCTTCAATCATCCCATCTGCCACTATGGTATCCCTTCTGACATTATATCCAATAATGGATGATCATTCAAGAATAAAGATGTAGACTAGTTATGTACTGAGTACAACATCACACAACACTTTTCTACAACATATTATCCTCAAAGTAATGGCCAGGATGATGCATCCAATAAAACCATTGTCAACATTCTCAAAAAGATTATCAATGATGTCGATTGTGATTGGCACCTCCAGATATTCCTTGCCCTTTGGGCATACCATACCAATCATCATACTCCCATAGGAGCCACCCCATACTTGTTTATGGTACTGAAGCCATCCTTCCCATTGAGGTTGAATTGCCTTCACTATGCATCTCTTTGAAGCATGTCTTGGATGTTCATGACTATCAAGTAGCTCACCTACAAGAGCTGGATCTACTTGATGAAAAATGCACAACCATGCTCAACAATCTTCAAGCATACCAAAATTGACTCAAAGGCTGATATAATCAATGTGTGAAGTATAGAACATTTGAACTTGGTGATCTTGTTCTCAAAGAAAACCAAAAGAATACCATGATCAAGAAGAAACATAAAGGGAAATTCAAACAAAATTAGATAAGGCCTTTCATCATCACTACAGATTATGGATCAAGAGCATACAAGCTCTCCACACCAGACAGATAAGAACTTTCAGATCCAATGAATATTATTCATCTCAAGTGGTACTATGCTTGATTACTAAGGTGTAGTGTCTGTAAGGACCATTTTAGTTATACCATTTTATCACTATTCTTATTTGTACACATATCACCCTTATTCATCCTCTTTCTCATATTTACTTTCCATTTCTGACCTATCAACCTAGCGTGTTCTAAAGCCTAGCCCATTTGACCTTGGTTTTTGTCATTCACAGTTTCAACATCAAGGTATCTGATTAGTTCATTAGTTTATTCAAGAAGTTTAAATAGAGATCATATTTTGGGACAGTGTGATAGAAGTTTTAGCAATTTCATCCTTCATTTTTTAGTCCTTTTTTTACCACTAGTCTTGCTACTAATTATAACCACCTTTGGGAAAATTAGTACCATTGATCTATGCCATTGTGTCCTAGTTATAACTGCCTATGAAAAAACTAGGGGAAATACTAATCCTTGACCTACCAGGTTGCCACTTCATATGCCATACTATGTATTTTTACCAAATGTGCCTATTTTGTTTGAATTAGTTGTTGTACTAGTCAAATCCCTCTATTATAAGGGTGAAACTATAGCGACTTGAGGTCCTACTCTGGGACTATGTAGGCAGTGCTCAATACTTATTAAGGTTAGCTCAGTCACCCTTTTCCATACACTCTCATTATTTAACGAGAAACCTAAGCCACACTCTCACCATTTTTTGAGCAACTTAAGCCACACTCTCACCATTTTGTGAGAAATCCAAGCCACACTCTCACCATTTTGTGAGAAACCTAAGCCATACTCTCACCATTTTGTGAGAAACCTAAGCCACGCTCTTTACATTTTGTGAGTAACTTTAGTATGAACTCTCTCATCATTTTACAAGCTTGAACCTGTTAGTGTCTCATCATTCTCAATTGAGTTACAACACTCCAAAACACTTCTAAAAACATTTCAAAAAATTAGTAGAAAAGAATAAAAACATTGACCACTTCTTTGACTTAAGGATTCTAGGAACCCTTACTAAGTTACAAGAAAATCACTTGTCATTTAGTTTCCCCATCCTTCTTGGCTTTTTTCTCTTATGCACTTGTCATTTTGCAAGACCATTCCTATTATTCTATCACATCTATTCTATTTTTTTCCTCAGTTATCACATTCTTCCCATTCCTTGGGAGAACTACATTTGGCCTAAAGTTTTTTATTAGATATTACATCCATGAAACTATGTAGGCAACATCCACTTGCTTAGTACATATGGAGATAGCTCGGCCACCCCCTTCCTTTTCTTCTATTCCCCCATTTAGTTCATTTTTTAAATTGTCACCTATTTTCTAGGGGCAATGTTCATAGGATTTTTATTACATTGTTTGTTTATTTATTTCTACTTATTTTGTTTGTTTGTCTACTTGTTTGTTTAATTTTAGCACTTTTGCCTTGATTCAGTTTATGTGTGTTCATTGGGTGGTCCTTGTCCACACTTACACTTGAATCCATCCAAATCATATGATTACATTATCATCATGGTTTTTATCATTTGTGCATTGTTTTCTATTGAGTATTAGATTATGGGAGCCAGTCCTCATGTATATTTTTGCCAAGTCTTTATGGTGTTATATCATAAATCCTATCATCACATGCTATAACAAATCTTAGCTTCAAAGATTCTATTCAACAATGGTGGCATCTCTTCAACATTGACATCCTGATTCACTCCCAATCATATCCCAAATAGAATAATTAACCATGAAAGAATTTCAACATTTATTAGTTCAAATGAGCATCTCCCTACTAGTAGGTTATTCCAATTCATAATTACCATCCATCTTAAGTTATCATCATCCTTGGCCAAGTTTATCATGTTTTCCATAATTGGGGTCCAATGATTATAACTGCTTATGGGTAAATCATTGCACACCATCCCACCTATATTTCTCAATGATTATAACCGCCTTTAGGCAAATCATTATATTGTCACCACTTTAATTTTTTTGCTTATACAGTGGCATGTTGTTATCTTGTTTGTCTATCCTAACTGAGGTAGCTCCATCTTCTCAATGATTATAACCACCTTTGGGCAAATCATTATATTATCATACCATGTTGCCACTATCGGGGTATAATGCTTATAAGCACCTTTTGGCAAACCATTATACATTGTCCCACTTGAATTATCAATGATTTTGACTACTTTTTCAATATCATTATGTTTTCACTCCATCATCTTTCCTTTCTATGGTCTTCTCATTTCACTTCTTTCTTTTTAAGGGACCATTATCGACCCACTTGTGTCAACCATTCCCTCAAGGGGGCATCATACAATTAGTTTATCATCATTGTAGTTATAGGCATACATGACATTTTAATTCTTTGATAAGATGTTACTATGCTTATAGCTTGAAACACCTTCCAAAATAGGGGCAAACTGTAGACACCTAAAATAGGCCATCGATAGCCTCCAATCAGGCTTTTGGCTAGTTTCCATCTAAAACACACAATTTGTCCTAAAAACACTAAAATACATAAAATGATGTGAAAATGATATATTAAAGTGTCAATTTTAGCTAGGATATCCCTAAATGGGGTAATGCAATTTATGGGCTAGCTAACTTTGATCAGTTCATTTTGATTCAAAATGCCAAATTTGCACTTGCGTGCTCTGGATTGCTCTTTCTTATCAAATATTTTGCACAAGATTTGTGCCTTTGTTATTTGTTTTTGAAAAAATTCTAAATATGAATACACATCCAATTCATATGATGTGGAATTCTAATTCCAATCCAGTCAAATTTAGGACCAATATTAAGACATTCTGATTAATTTGTGCACAAAGTGCTTAATCATGCCTAAGAGATAATTAACAAAAATCAAGGCCTAATCAAGAATTCCATGGAGGCTTCTTTAATATTTTTTCTTAGAAATTAATATTTAATATCTACATCATCAAGTGACCTCATCTCTTGGGAAGACATCCCTAGGCCATAAATTCCATATATATCAAGATTCATGCCCTCCATGCCTCTTAATTGCCCCTTATTCCAATACCATGATGAGGATAATTACAAACTTAATTCCAAAAATTGAATTAATCCTCAACCACACATTTCAATCTTGAGATGGATGGTTAAGGTTGATTCTGATCAAATCCAAAAATATATAAATATGAGGCCTCACAACATCATTTCTAAGCTTAACTTGTGAAAAGTTATAATGCAATATTGGTACTAAAGGCTTCATGCAAATAGTGTTATAATTCCAAATTGATTCCAAGCCAAGCCAAGACACAAGCCAAAGGTGCCAAGAGGAGATGAAGGCAGCCACACTCCATTGAAGAAGACCTCTTAAAGCACAAGCCAAGCAAGCCACCATTACAAAGGCATTTAGAGCATCCAAGGAAGGTGAAAGAAATTTTTGTGTTTTCATTCCTTGATTTTTAATTGTGCTTATCATTTGCTTTTGTTAACTAAGCTCTCCCTAGTGTCTAGGCCTAGAGATGTTATGCTATTAGTGTGTTTATTTTATTTTGGAAATAACACCATACTAACCATCCTCTCTTGAGTCAAATTCCTAGATCACATATTTCACATCATTACCTTCATCTATAGCTCCTAGAACTTAGCATCCACCATGTCCAAAACAAGATAGAAGACCAAAACTATAAAAGTAACTAGTTAAGAATAAAGAATAAATTTACAAAACACCACCTACAATATGCACTATAGAGAATAGTAGCAGGGCACCACTATAGTTTGATTCAGAATGAGATAGCCCATACGCCATATTATCAACATTACTAGATAAGAGGTTAATACCATTACCTTCTACTCATAGATCAAATCCACATCTCTTACATAGATAACCACATTGTCCCTTTTGTAACTATCATCCTATCCATGGACATAGAGATAATGATTGTTATGGACTCAAAGATTGTATTAATAATTATGTTGATAATGGTATCATAGCATTTACATAGGGGTCATTGAGATCTCCATCATGAAACCATAGACCTCATTCATCCATGATTGAGTCATCCTAGGACATTATTTCATAGGAATCATCGATCACTCATCATGAGATTAATGTGGTTTCTAGGATAGAGCCTCATAGGAGATCTCCTATTCCACCTATTTAGAAGGTTTGATAACCAATATAGTGAGACAACCTACATATAGCAGTGTAGTCTGAGGAGTACATAATGAATTTTCATATACATATCCATCATAGTCATAGGCACTACAATAGATTTTTTAGGGTCCTATCTCATGTAGCAACTTGATACAATTAAGATTAGAGGAATCCACATTCTAAAGCATCGCTTCAGAGAGATATTCACTAAAGTCAAGTTTTTAGGGACCTATTTCATGTAGTAACCCACTATGATTGAGATTAGATGAGCCACCATCATAGTTTTTAGCTCTGTCTCAATCTATTGCTCAGTCATATGCATCACAACAGAGGCCATAAGGTATTATTTCATGAAGTAATCCACTATGATTATGGATAGATGAGCCTTCTTCACATCACATAGTTCAATTTCACATCCAGTAAGGCTACATTTGGTAGTCTCCATACATAGATATAGTTAGAGCACAACAGATAGTATCAGATACATCACATGTTCCTACACAACATGAGCAGTAAAGGCACTTGTTCAGTTGGCCATCAAGGTTCATATAGTGATACACCACACATTTGTACTATTATTAACTCATATATTCACTTCATGGGGTAATGATGGAGCCAAAGTAAAATCTAGTATTTGTATTCTTGAGCCACCTACTCAAATGGATTAGACACACAGTCTAAACATCAATTAACACATGCATTATTACATAGCTTTACTTAGTGGGTGACGATGGAGCTAAAGGGCTAGCCTTTGTATTTTTGAGCCACTCTTGAGGAATTGAGAATAGAGTGATATCTTACATCCCCTTCTACTAAAAACTAACATTCCTAGTTATAAATAGCCATTCTTAGAAAAACCAAATTATCCAAATCTTGACCTTTTCAATACTTTACATTTTCAATCTTAAACCAATTCACTTTATCAAAATAATTTAGCAATTAGAAAACTAACAATTTTTTGCTCACATATGTTTACAAATCAAACCTAACATCACACTTGAACATATCATAAACAATAAAATCACATCCCAAAATTCCATCTTATCAAACATATGAAACTTCAACATCAATGCCAAATCAACTATTTCTAATCAACCATTTGCAACAAATATAAAAATATACTTCAAATCCCATAACACAATATGCATGAGTCAAAATTAAAACAAGTATCCATATATATATCTTGAATTTTTCAATACATATAAACTAGTATAAAATACAATCAATCATGAATGAGCATCAAGCCCTCACTCTCAGTCTCACTCTCTCTTCTATTACTAGTCCCATAATCTAACCTAACACTCAATGACCCCACACCTCCTTGAGTTGTCACATGCCTCTTACGATGATTATTTCACTCCAATAACTGACCATGCTCCTCATGAAAGTTTGCATATCACCTCTAAATATTCATGTACTCATCTATAATCCTCATACTCACTGATACAAAACTAGGTGGGGGCATCCTATGCTTATCTAGCTTAGCCCTCAGTTCATCTCTCTTTCCTACTATCCTAACATAGGTAGCTATTATTATAGTAACCCTATCAAATAGATGAGCATGAATACTAGTCATGACCATCACTCACTCTATCAAGCCCTCCTCCATTATATCATCAGTTACATATCATGTGAGATCTCGAAGTGTCAACTCAATGATGGTCTCCCAGTACTCATTAGCTCCATTTTTTGTCCTAGCCTATGATTCATCCTCATTACCTCATACTCTACTTTCACATAAAGTACAACACTACATTAGATATACACTTTCAAATCAAACTAAAGCATAAATTCATACATAATTCAAATATAATCACTATTTACCTCCCATCATTTGGATCAGCTCAGGATCTTCATACTTTGGAGCATCCCCTCCATCAATAGGGTATAACATAGCCCAAAAATGCCTCACCCACCATGTGGTATATGACTTTGTGCATCCAACATCATTTACATCAAGAATATCTATAGTCTCATCCCTCACATCTAAAGGTAATGGTGTGAGCTTAACCTTAGTAGATCTTGCATGAGCTCTTACTCTCATAGACATTTATGCACTCCTCACCCCTACCCATGCCACTAGGGGCACATCCTATGGTACCCCAAAATATATCATAATATGCTCATACTAAAACCACTTGTATACTCTATCCCAATGATCATGAATCCAACATCTAAATATCATATATCATAGATGTACTATATCCTCTTCCCACCCAAACTATCCTCTATAGGGCTTCCATATGATATCATAATCCACAAATATATCTAAAACTCATTTATAATGATCCATCTTAGGAGATCGAATAGATAATTTACTCATCCACCACTCCCCAAATGGTTATGGATGTGCCCACTCTACCCTAGGTAATCCAATTTATCACACAACTGCTATGTGCTCATAAACCCAATAATGACATAAGGTAGCTACACTCACACCACCACTAAAGGATTCTTGTGTAAACCTATATAGATCCTTGTATAGGTGGGATAGCATAGTCCTCCCCCATAAGAATACAGTACCATATACCTCCACACTATGCATAATCCTATGCATCTTATATGAAATAGATACTCCACTCCCACCTATAATGATAAATGAGGCTAAGAACATGGCCAACCACTTCCACAGGTGTGGAACACTAGACTATACTATAATTGATATAAACACATCAATATCACTACCTCTCCAATGTATACTTGAAGGAACACTAATAAAGTACAAAGATGTACAATCAATCACATCAGCACCCATGTCATTTTGAATCATCACACATCACCCACTAACTAGCAAATGCAATATGTGATATATATCTTCTAGAGTCACAGTCATCTCCCCTATAGGAAGCCATAACGTACAAGTATCTACATTCCACCTCTCACATAAAGTGATCACTAGATATCGATCCCACTGCACAGTGCCTAGGTCACACACATGACCCAACCCTACCCTATCCATGACAATTCTCTCATTATTAGACAAAGGCAACAACCTCAATGTCTCCATCACCTGGCCTCTACAAAACTCTCTCACCTATACCTCACGCTAAAACACTATAAATAAGATATATATCAGTCAACCATACCAAGTAAACAACCAAACAACACAACAATAGGTAACAAATTAGAATCTTATAAAATCAAGCCTAGTGGACAAAAACAATGTAGAAATGATAACAACATTGGACATGAGCACTAGAACCTAGATAAAAGTGTTATACCCTAGATAGGAGCATTGAATCATAGATAGGAGCGTCGTAACTAGATTTTTTTTCCTATGACATTTTAAATAGCTCAAAATCACCCAAAACATGCCTAAAAATAGACAAAAACCAAGCATTAAAGTTACTTACTAGGCTAACATCACCACTAGCCTAAACTTGGGCTGCCAACTGCTCAAACTAGGTCATGGTAGGTACTCGTCTCCTCAACATTTTCTCACTCCAAGAGCTCAAAATCTCAACTTAGTCAATGAAAAAATGAGTCAAGAATCAATCCAATTTTTTATATCAACCAACTTTTTTATTCAAAATAAAATACTATTTTGACCATAACTTGAACCCCATAACTCCATTTTTCAAACCATTTCTTTCAATGGAATCATGACATCGATACCTTCGACATCATGTAAGCTTCGCTCTCTTACTAATTCATTTGCCTATTATGGCACACACATCTCTATATTTATCTTACACCTAGACACACACCCTGATCCTCACCAAGCAAAACTTATTCCACTTTCAACAACTCAGTCTAATCAATCAAACAACTTCTCAATCAATTCAAAATATTCTAGCCTTGTTTCTTTTATTACACCACTAGTCATCACTTTTGGCTCGACTTCCTCTATCACAAATTTCATCCCTCTCCCCAAAGGGGGGTATCATTCCTATTATTCCTATTTTTAAACTTATCCAACATGCCCATCCACTCTCATAGGTGGATACACCATGGTTCATACACATCCAAAAATTAGATTACTAGATTCAATTTAGGTTGGTTGAGATATATAGTGATTCAAATTAGATGGGTTACTCAACATTACTCAAGATGTCTAGAGGGATATACAATTAATTTACAAATATACAGACTATTTAAATATAGTGGTTCAATCATATAGATCCACAGTGATTTTAGTTTATAGATACATAGACTATTTAGATACAGTGGTTCAAATTATATGGATTCATAGTGATTTTAATACAAATTCGAACTTAGATACCAAATTTGGGGGCATGTACATACTACACATCTCACATATATAAATTCATACAACATGACACAGTTATAGAATCAGATAGCAGATTGTAGGCATAGTGCAGGGCACAGTGTTTTGATCTCCAGTTTTGCACATGGGGCATGACACAATAGGTCATATCACATGTGGTTATACACATTTCCATATTGTACAGATGCATCACTCACATACTAGATTGGGGGCATGGTAGAGATGTTCATATTATTCATCATCTAAGATTATATAGATGGAATGGCAAGGCATGCCATTATCTTCTTGCGTATTGACCAAATTTTTAGATTACACTCGAAGGTACCTAGGTTATCACCAAATTAGACTACATGGCCATCTATAGTGGTTGGTCTATTATAATTCCCAGACCTATAATATATGAGTTTGTGTGGGATAGAGGATAGAAATTGGTTTTGGGCTTCTAAGCATATCTTAATTCTAGTTTAGATATTCAGAGTGGGGCCATGATAGATTTTTATCTTCACAATATACATATTTATATACACACATTAAAGATTACATGATTTTATGTGGGATAGAGGATAGACATTGGTTTTAGGCCTTCGATCATTCCTCATCTTTAATCAGATTCAACATAGAGGGCAAGCATTTCCTTCCTTTTCAATGTTACATGGATTCCACTTCGAGATTCAGTATAGGGGGCATTCATTTTAGGGATTCTTTCTTTCTTCAGGCACTATTTGGCTCTCCATCCACTTCCCTATCTAGGAAGTGAGTTAGACCCTTTGTAGCACATTTATCTCCACATAGGTAGGTTAAGGTACACATTTTATTCTTCTTTGTTTTACTCTAGTACTTCATTTCATTGCATCACTAGAATAAAAGGGGGGCAAATGTATACACCCTAAATTCGTCAAGTAACCACACATATCATGTCTTTCATAGTCCTTTTTAAAGGAGACTCTGATTAGAGAATATGAGCCTTGTTCAGATTATCCATGTCTTTTTTTTACTTATCTGGGTCTTATTTTATGATTAAGTCACCTTTTTGCTCATTATGAGTCATCTGTAGACTTTTAGATGGTCATTCCACCTTAGACAGGTTAGATTTCCTAGGCCAATTCTATCCCTCTAGGTCTCGAGCCTATAGGACAAGAGTGTCAGAATTGAATTATAACACTGGACCCTAGGGTGTCCCATTTCTAATGCTCTTATCCAATTGCATTTTGATTCTTAACGTTTAGGTTTCCTCACTTAATGATTCTCAATCCCTTCTTGGCTTCATCATTAAGTTTTATTTATATTTATAATGTCAACCAAATGTGAATAAAGTTATCAAATTCAAAACAAAGAGTCTCCTATATAAAGAACTTCACAAGGCATTTTATATCTAGCACTTACTACTTTAGCACATTAAATAATTAAAATCAATCAATATTATAACTCAACATTTTGCATCACATCTAGATTTACATGCTTGATCAAGGAAGGTCTTAGGTAAAAATTCATTCTTGCATTTATCATACACATTGATTATGCATGTTCCCTAAGGGAGAACTACATTTGATCTGAGACCCTAGCATGAGGGTTAATGTAGGCAGTGATCAAGGCAACATGGGTTATAGATCATGCGATCATACTTCCCCTAACCCAGTTTTTATCCCTTTTGCTTTTGATGTATTTGTTGTTTCATGTGTGTAAGTAGACCTAGGGTTTGAAGATTGAAATATATCTACAACAAGCTCTATCAACATTCAACATCTAAAATTTCATAGGCTGGCTCATATAGGGACATTAGACAAGAGCTATAAGACTCAGGTCTTTACAAGCAGTTTGGATAATAATGGCAAAAAAGGACAACAATACTAGACCCTAGAGTGTCCTATTTTGGTGGTCTTGTCCTTTCACAAAATGAAAGCTAGATCTAGGTTACTAACATCTTCCCAGTCCTGCACAACATTTTTTAGGTTTTGAAACACTCATCTAAGTTTATTTTTCTAGATAAGTTACTTCTCCCCCTATGTAATTAATTTAATAAAATTGACATAAATCTATCATTTACTATATTTAATTACCAATTTTCTCCTTTATCTAGACCCTTTATTATTTAGGAACTAAACCCTAGTTTTTCAAAAATAATAAAATAGAGTGTAAGAGAATTTATTAGGTGTAAGGCATTGATTATAATAAAGGCCATCATGTGGAATAAAAAGATGGGTTCTTTATGACATGAAAAGACCCATGTAAGAGAGGGTATTGTCTTAAGTAATGATTTAGTGGCTATATTAAATAAATGATTTTGACTCTCTTATTATTGAAAATCCTTGGTCATTATGGGGGGTTCTTTGGGGTGCATTTTGGTGGAGGGAGAGTTAGAGTGGAGAAGGAAAGCCTTGGATGATTCGGGGGAATCAACGAGAATAGAGAACTTGTTGGAAGGAGGAGGTCTTATGGAGCTTGTGAGATTATTGCATGCATGAAAATGGAGGACATGAGGTAGGTATCACTTTGGCACATATTGGAAAGTAAAAATAGTTAGTTAATCTAATAATGAAATATGAAGTTAAAATTAGTGGTTGGTTGTGTGCTTGTATTACAACCCCTCAAGTTGTACTTAAAACAATGCAATTTAAAAAAATAAAACTATTACTTAACATTCATTCACTCTAACAAAGTTATACTAAATAAAATTTTCCAATCATATAAACAACAACTTAAAACAATAGCAGTTCTAAAATTCTAATATTAAATGCAATATAATATATTAAAATTGTAAGGAAAGTAAATACATTAGGACTCAGTCATGGTTGGTCCACTAATACAACAAATATTATTCAAGTAAATTCAAATAAAATATAATTACATTTCCACTAGGCATTCAACCTTAATATAATAAATAAATACCACATCCTTTGAAGCTCGAGTTGAACCAACTTATGTATCTCTGAATCTCAAGTGTAGTCTCTAGGTAAGTAATACTACTATGGGGAGGGAGAGCATCATCTGAGCACTTTTCCACACCAACCTTATACCAATGATCCCTCATACAATCTCCTATCAGGGAATGGATCTCCCTTCATAGATAGGTAGATAGAATGGTGTGGGAATCCAAAGAATAAGAAAGTACCCAAGTGTGTATGATTTATAAAAATTAAACATGTAGTGTACCATAGAAAATTTATTCTATTACAAGATATTGCACTGACATGTAAATCATCCATATCATAAGATAACATCTCACTATACATTATTCAACCATGAGATTCCTACCAATTAAATCCTCTTATAAATCATATCACATCACATGCTAAACATAGAGGTAATCAAAATGGACAATTATTCCATCAATACATGAATAAATCTTACATTATTTTCTATTCCAAACCCAAAATAGTGCCTACAATTTATACCACCTAGATAACTATTCACATTAAATTACAGTTTCCAAACTACTAAAATAAGATCCAAGTAACTACACCCCATGATATCCCATATTATCATAGTCTAGTGCTCTAAGACATAACTAATAGTTTTTCCACAATCAGTTAAAAATGCATGGAATCATACGTTTGTAATCAAACAAGTATGTATAACAAAGCAAGTCATACAAAAAAATAAAAATCTACCTAACATTTGTTTACACTCTCAAGATTGTATGTACACATACATAATGTCATACTAACTATTACAAAACATATAGATCAAGAATAACTAACACATACATCTAATTAGTCAACATAGGTGAGAGGTTAGACATACAACTACAGTATGTACCATATGGGCACATACATTTAAGCTAAAGTATTATATGATATCCCATACTACCATAGTTCATTATGTATGATCACTCTACTCAAACATGAACAAACAATGTTATTAAATAAGCTAGTACATGATTATACCACTTGGTTATACCCTAGATAATATTGCATAGTAATAATTGGATGAAAACATAACCTATAGGCACACTTCCTAAAGCATCATTTTACTCTATAAATGCATAATCATTTGCACATATCGATACTCTCATAATATAAGTTGCATACAAGTTTTAATATTCAATAGTTATCATAATACTATATAACTATAAATCAAGTTATACCCTATAGGAACATAACTTAAGGGTCAGTAATCATGGTTAAAGTTTTCCATTTCCTAGAATTCTTATATTCTTATTATCAATCTATTACCTTGGATATAGTAATATTATATAATGTACTATGAAGTTATTCAATCATATGAATACCCAAGCCCATGTATATATATATTTCTATAAGAACACCCCTAATACTTTAGTTGATTCAAAAGAACTTATCAAATAATTAAATGGATTGCAAAGTTCCATAGCCATTCAAATTTTGACAAATGATTTTCATCAATTTTTATTATCATATTACATTCTCATGGATGTTTTAGTATGAATCAAAATATATACCATCCAGGCATATTATCCATATGAACATTCTTAAATATTCATACATTAACCAATATCTTATTAAAAGCCCAATATAATTGGCTAATACAGATATGACCATGAATTGGTTATCTTAATAACTCAAGCTATTATACTATGTCCCAAGAGTATACTTACTAATTAATATCTTTCATATTTATTAATTTTACAAGTTTTATAATCCCTTTCATCCCATACTTCCTCTACATGGTGGTTTTTTTAATACTTTGAGCTAAAGTATTTATTAATATAAAATATACTAAAAATAATTTTTTTTATATTCTCATACGGATCCATGATAATCAAACTCATTATTTAAAATGTAACTCAATCAATTCGAGGGCAAAATTAAAGTTCCACCAAACATTTGATCTTATATTAAAGAAGAGACATATTCAAAATAGATGCTATAATTTCATATAATTGTATATAGTTTGCATCCAATGATAATATGGCACTAGCAATAATAATAAGTAAGATGCTTTCATATTTAACAAATTTCAATGCTTACGTAACTAAAACGTCATCCTACAAAATGGAACATAGACCAATTATTTGGAACACTTATTGAAACACCTTATATCTGTAGATTCTTTATACTATCAAACATGAATCTTTTAATACATACTTCACAATCTAGGTGTTACGATTTTCTAAACTTTCATTAAAGATGGTCTCAAAATTGGAAACATTTAGAACAAGGTTATGTCTTCCTATATCACACACTCAAGAACAAGGTATTGTGCTTCATCACGTAACTATTATCTTTATTTTAGTCTTGAGATAGGTGCTTATGCTCCAGCAGGTCTAAAATGTTAATATCTTCAACACTTAAAAATATCCTCTAATATCAGGATCACACAAAGGCTTTCAAACCATGGATATAAAATTAACATTCCTTAGGCAAGCATATGATGTGAATTGAATGTGGATGGGTAATAGACCAATAGTGGATCTTTGTAGTCATGTAAGTAGTTTTGAATTGAACTTAGTTTATAAAGACATTGACTTGAATAAAATGCATGGATCACTAAGTGTGACACAGACCAAATATAAGTCATATTATATATTTATTATGTATTGCATTCTCACTCAATATATAATAAACTCAGTCTAGTAAAATACCATTTGATTTGTATTAACCCCCAACCAAATTTAAACTATAGTTATATATATATATATATAAGGAGATATATAGTATATTTTTTAATGAAAAACAACCTTATAAAATAAATGTAGACCTTTTATAATAAGATGTAGGACAATTCAATAAGATACATGTCTATAAACTAAATGTAGGATAAATAATTTAATACACAGGTTTATAAAAGTGTGATGCAGGATAAAATGTTAACTCAGTCTATTTAAAGTGTTGCCCAACTCTTTACACACATTCAATAAGCAAATCAGAGGTTAAAAAATAACTCAGGTCTATGTAGTGATATGCAGACATTTAAAGGTGAGATGCTAACATAATAAAGTGAGACTAATTGAGACACAGTCCATGTAATATGAAACACATTCTATAAAATAAATGAAACACTGAACTTAGTAGGTGGGGCTGGTCTTAAATAGGGGAACATATGCTTACAAAAACAAAACACAAACCAAACAAAGTAAACTGTAGGTCTAGGATAAATAACATGCAGACCATATAAGTAATACTTAGTCAAATGAAGGTAATACACATATCTAATTTGACTCATGTTTACTTAAATTAAGATGATTCTGAATATAAATATATCTCTACCCTTAGAAATGATACATAGTCCATGAAATGAGATTCTGGCCAAATATAAATAATACACATAATTCACACCATTTGGCACACAAGAAAATAATTACAAAACCAACCTCCTTGATATTTATTGAATGAAGAATACGCTTATCTCTTGTCTCCTCTAATCCCTTTCTTCTAATTCTCCTACCTACTTCTTCTTCATATCTTTTTCAAAACTCATTTTCCTAATTTATAAAACTATCTACCTCTTCCCCCCCTGCACCTTTCTCTTTACATGTTATTCATCTCTCCTAAATTTACTAACTGCAGTTCACTCCTCCAAAGTCATAGTCTTTCTTCTACTTTAGCTTGCTAAAATAAATATTAAAATGTTTCCTTTATTTTATATAGATCATTATGCCTTAGTTCATCAAGTTATCTTAACTTAAGGCTAAGTTGACTAAAATAATCATAATAATATTTATTTCTTAACTTCCATGCAATTTCATGCATGCTTTTAAAAATACTAAACTTAGTTTGTCTTTACCCACGGTTAGTACATTAGGATAATTCAATTTCATGAAAGTCAATTAAAAAAATGATAATTAATTATTAAACAAATAAATATTAAGTCATTAATTATTTCATATTGTAAGATAGTTATATTTATACTAATAATATCTATATAACAATTAAATATTTATTTTCCTGGTTTAAACTAAAAAATCAAGACAATTTTAAGTAAAAGAATCCTATGTAACCAAGAACTAAATCCACATAGAAATATAATCACATACAATATTTTTTTTATTACACACTAGTATTTAAAACATGTTATGCATATAATATTTTAAATCTAATATACATGTGTGTAGGGTCACTGACAATTCCTCTGTCATCACCCATTCATCCCATCTAGCCCATCCTCTTCGATGATACTCTACCTCATCATGCTCTAAGAGTAGGATAAATGTTGCATCCATCTCACAACAAGTAGGTAGTTAGTTGAGTCATATAAATATCAATCAATCATACACAACTAATGAATACATATCTATAATGTATAGAATAATTAAAATACAGTTGTCATATTATGTATACTAATCAACAATATCACTGTCCCATTATAATATATATTAAAAATATCAAATCAAATAAATAATAATAAGCTAATAACCTTATTAATCCATGGATTAAAGGTTATAAATCATAAGGTAAAATTAGGATATTACAGCTTCAACTCTCTCTCCTCCTTTCTCTCTCTCTCTCTCTCTCTCTCTCTCTCTCTCTCTCTCTCTCTCTCTCTCTCTCTCTCTCTCTCTCTCTCTCTCTCTCTCTCTCTCTCTCTCTCTCTCTCTCTCTCTCTCTTTCTCTCGATAAAAGATAATATTGTTAAACATAGTATCCAAAGATAATCCTTTAATGTTAAAATATGGAAATGATGTTTTGTTCTCATTTCTCTCAATTTTTATTTTACATATGGACAAAATTTATCTTGTTAAAAACATGTTAGTTTTGGAAACTAGTAAACTCATTATATATCTTCCTCGTAAGTGGTTTCTTGATTACATTAAATATCAAGGGGTGATTACTATAATTTTTAAGCCATGGGTTGTTGCTCTGATTTAATAATAGTTATTTAGGGAATGAATGCCATTCTTTCCTTTAGAAAATGGAATTTATTCATTTAAGTTGTATAGATCCTTGTAAAGAATATTAATCTCTCTCTCTCCTTTCCTTGCACTTTTGATAAAATTAAAAAAAATGTATATGAGAATCGTTTATTGGATATTATTTATTAAATGATTGGAAATAATATATTTATCACATTTCTATTCCAATCTCTCTCTTATTATTCCTCCTAAAATTGGAAAGAGCTTGATTGTGAAAATTGTTCATCACAAAATAAAATAGAAATTACCTATCTCAAATTTGTATAAAACAATGTAAATAAGAATCTCATTACCCCTTTATAATACCTCCCTTTTGGTAATAATAATAATAATAATAATAATAATAATAATAATAATAATAATAATAATAATAATAATAATAATAATAATAATAATAATAAATTTATTTAGAGTTGTGTAATGAAAATCAAATTGTGAAATTTATTAGGTTGAACCTTCAATGGAAAATGAGTTATAATTAAATATTTTATTAGTATATTAAATTTATAAATGTATTCATTTTCCCTATACCTTAAATAATAGGTAAATCACTAAGTTTAAAATAAATTAAAATAGAATATATGTATGTATAAAATCATAGTAATAGAGATAATGTTAAATTATTTATATATATAAACACACACACACACACAAAATAATTAAAAAAAAAAATAGAAACAGAAAAAAAGTTTTGAGATGGGAGGGGTAGTGGTTGTGTCGACCCCTTTCTCATTTTACATTGAAAGAAAGGGGAGGGGGTTGGTCCATCTGGGTCACCCCCATCACCCATTTTTTAGAGTAGGGCCACAGGCCAGCTGTGGCTTGTGCAACCTAACTAATGGCCTAAGGATGTGGTTGAGGGCCTACACAAAATGGTGGAACCTATAGGCCAGTAAAAGAAGATTGTGTGTGTGTGTGTGTGTGTGTGTGTGTGTGTGTGTGTGTGTGTGTGTGTGTGTGTGTGTGTGTGTGTGTGTATAATCTCTTAAGGTTTATATATATGTATATATATTTTCACACAATTAGGGTTTAATACAATTGAAATGGACTTAAACTTATTGGGTTGTCTTCTTGCAGCTCCATCTTCCAAACCTGTAAAATGAAAAGAAACAAAATAAGGGAAAATTTAAAAGTTTTAATTTTTTTTATTATAGTCACAAATAAATTAGGGAAAATCTTTTTGAACCCCAGATCTAATAGTGGTAATCCTCTTAATCCAAGGGTGTGGATTAGGTCCACCACCACTAGGGCAAGTAGAAAAAATTTTATTTATAATGTTTTTTTTACCTTAACAAATTAATTTATACCTAGGTCTTTTATTTGAATCCACTTTATAATTTTAAATTCTCAAAAATTACCATTCAATTAACCCAAAATTTGATTAATCATTGTTATTATTAGGGTTTGTTCCAAAAAAATAATTCAACAGTTTTAAATTAAAAATAAGTTTTTTCTAACAAAATTAATTTTAAAAAACTACAATAAAATTTAGTTAGTAGTTAGCAAAGCATGGGTGAATAGGAAGCTACCAATGAATTTACAGTTAAGGAGCATGTAAATAGTGAAGGTATGAACAAATTGGTTGTGGCAAAGGTGGAGGTGCCCAAACACTCATGCACAAACCTTCTCTTTGGTATGGGTTCTGAGGTGACTACCACTGGCTAGAATCTCAAACCAGTGAGGGAGGATAATGAAGTGTACCTAGATATCCCTAATAACATTATCTACAATACCAAATCTTCATTGGATAACTCTTTGTTGTCACATTATTCTGGCTATAGGCATAGATTTGATGTTTTTCAATGAATGAGTAGCTAGTAAATGGAAATATTTGGGATGAATTGAAGTGGTTTCCATGGATAATAATTTCTTATTGGTATCCTTCTCTTCTTCCAAAGATTGTGAGAAAAATCTTGAAGGGGGACCGTGGTTCCTAAAAAAATCATTTTTATCTCTCAGGAAATGGAAGCCTAGGATTAATCTTGACAGTGATTCCTTAATGGAATTGTCTATGTGGGTTACACTACCAGCACTCCTATTGGAGTTCTAGGAGGAGGAGATAATCCTAGGAATTGTTAGAGCCATTAGATAACTGATGTCTAAATATCGGACTATGGAGTCTAAGAGAAGGTTGGTTAAAGTTAGGTTTAATGTTTATGTTTAAATAAATAAACTTGTTCTTAGAATTATTAAACTCAAATCCAAATTTAGAACCTAGACCCAAAATATCCTCTATGAAAGAGATGATATCATATGTAGAGGGTGTGATGTGGTAGGGCAGACCAAAAATAATTGTCTAAGTCAAAATAAGCCATTAGAGGAGGTTTTATCAAAGGACTACAATTTGGGAAATCAATTTATTGTCCCAGAGAGCCCCAAGGGAACAATTAGTTGAAAGAACCTCCCCCCCTAATTATGTGAAGATAAAAGATAATTCCAATTCTGAAATCCAAGATCCTTGTCTTGAGAGAAAATCTCAAGATAATAGTGAGGACAAGCTGATCCTTTAAAATTTTGAAGAAGAAAAAATTCTCACTAGTCCCCTGAGAATTTATATGGATCCTAAAAACAAGATATTAAAGGGCCTCCCGAGGCTATTAAGCCCAATATAAAAAGGCAAAAGGATTCTACACTTGGTATCTAGGTCCCCCCTTAGATCCCTAAAGGCAAATGTTTAAATTTTTTTGGCTAATAAGAAGTCAATGGGCTCCACTAAGGGTTCCATCAAGACTCCTTCCCCTAAAAAGAAGGCTCAAATTTCTAAGGGGCTCAACACCTAATCAAGAATGCCTCTCAACTAGATTTTTCATTGCAACTCCAATGTCCTCCAGAATGGCCACAACAATCTCGATGAACCAATGTGAAATCCTCTAGATCAATAAGAGAAATGGATAGAAGTTAAAAATTTAAAAAAGGAAAGGAAAATAATTACTATTGGATTCAGTATGAGAGGAAGGAAAACTTAAAATATCATGGAAAAATATCGTGAAGTAGCCAATGGAAAAAATCAAGGATCGTAAAGGATCCTTAGACAATCTAGCCTTTTGTAAGTTCCATGGAACACGATACAGATAATAAGAGTCCTCCTAGATCCATAGGTTTTGTTAATCTTGTTCAGTTTCTTATGCTTATGAATTTTTAAATGCATGATTGATTCATCGTTAGGATCCTTCATGGTGCTAGAATTTTTGAGAAGGAAGGGCATTATGAGCTAAGTAAGACTTGGGACTCACTGATCAACCCCTTCGATGTTCTAGATTTAATCTGTTGGTATAATAAATGTGGTTGCAACTACCTTTTTTATTTTTAATTCTTGAAATTTTCATTCCCTTCCAAAAAAACATTGGTGGGAAGTGCATTTATTAGTTAGATTACACCTTTGGATTTTCAAAAGTTTTAAATTTTGCTTTAGAATTTATTAGATCATTAAGGCGAGCTTAATTGCTGGTAGTTTTGGAAGTGTTTTGCCTTCTAAGTGTGAGATGGAGAGCACATAAATTCACCTTAGAAACACTAATAAACACTTGAGAGGGGATCTTAGGAAAATCTTAAACTTTCTAAAGGGTATGAATCTGATCGTGTATGTTTCCAATAAGTTTTTGGAAGAGGCTGAAGAAAAGTATAGCATCTCCTTGGTTGAAAAATTCATAGGAACAAGGCATGGCATTGAATCTATCATAAATTAGATCAAAAGAAGTGGATCAGGGTAGGAGAGATTAGAATTTTTTCTTTGGCTAACAAGTTTTTATTATTTTCACTTGGTTGTAGGATAAACATTCTTAAGATTTTTAATGAAGGCCCATCATTAATGGGTAAATATTTTCTTGTCCTTCAACCATGGAATCTAATTTATTCCCCCTTTGTATTAAGATGGACAAGATAATTTTAGGGTTTAATCTCCTAGGCCTCCCTCTTAGTACTAGGATGAAAATTTATTGAGAAGTATTGTGGAAACCATCGATGAGTTTGTGTCTATCGACCTAGTCACCTACTCATGTAAATGGTTGGTCTAGGCCTATCTCTATGTGCTAGCCTCATTAAAGCAATCTCTTCCTAGTTATATCTAGCTTAGATCTAATTCCAGATCTTATAATTAGATTATTATGTGTGAAAAGGAAAAAGATTTTTTTTATTGTAGGAAATTAAGTCATCTTAAGGACTCATGCCCAGTGACCTAGGGTATTCAATAAGATAGCAATTTCAGAGGGAAGGAACTCAAAATTATGTTATCATATTATGAACCGATGTAAATAATGTATCTCAAACTAGACATGTGTATTGTTAAAAATTTTAATTATTTATATACATGCATAATTGTAACTTATTGTGTAAACCCCCCATCATTATACATGTAAAAACCCTCATAAATAATGGATCCTCTCTATGTAAACAACATTGTTGTGTAATTGTGATGTGTATGTTGTGGTGTAAATATAAAATTTGTGTTATTGAGTTTAGCCATAATTTTGAGAATGTAAATATAGTGGTGATGTATTTTGTGTATAAACCTCATGTGTAAATGTTGTGTAAAGTAATGTTTGGCCTTGAAAACATATAACATCTAGGTGAAATTATATTATGCAGTGTTGTGTTTTGTTGTGTAACCCTGAATCATTGATTTAGTATTTGGGTATTAATATAAGTACGGGGTTCAAAGATAGAGTAGAACTATGTTTATCTTGGTATGGAAAAGGTTACACACTAGGAAGATGAACTTATCAAACCCACTTTTCCCATTTGTATGTGGTAGTTTCCTAATTATTTTAGATGTGTACACCATGAGTGCCTAGGGCACCATGGGATCTTCATGCATAATGGTTGCTTTATGAATGATGTGTTCCTTCACCTGCACCTTAGTGGTTATAAAAATAACAACCTTCATGATTTATACCTGATGCAACCTTATGAACCTTTGGGAGACATATGGAGAGTGATGCCTTCCTCTTACCTCTGAGAGGTAATAGAGGCTTATTTTATTCCTTCTCCCCTCTGGTGAATTTCTTAGCCACATAGTAATATTATGTGATTTTTTTTGAGACTGTTGTCCCAAAATTTATTTTGATTTGGTTTCCATTTTGAGTTGTTTTTTAAAACTAACACTTTTGTCTCTCTTGAATCTAAATTTTATTTTATAAAGATATTTCTTTGGTTTGAATTATTTTTATTGGAATTTTAGTTTTTTTATATTGTGGCCACTTGGATTTCAATTTATTACATAATTGTGATGATATGTTGATATTTAGTATCTATTCTAAGATACATGTTTAAGGTTATTTGACAATTGATTTAATTATTGTTTTATTATTTTGGTGAGGGTTTTACTTCTCTATTTAAATGTTAGTTTTATGAATGTCATGATGTAAACACTATATGCATGTTATATGTATGGGGGGAGGAAGTATCTTGGAATATAGCTAGAGGGTGTGATGAACCAACTTGTGAGGTTAAGTCTTGAGCCATCGTCCTGCCCAACAGACCTAGTGGTTCTATGAAAAATTGAGCTAAAGTACTTGATATTCTACTTTTGGGAGATCTAAGTAGAATTCTTCTTGTGATGTCTACAGAGGTTATGTGCTCTTATAATTGACTTGTATATAACTTTTTATTTATTATTTATTGGAAGGTATAAGGAGGTTATTTTTAGAACACATTAATTATTTGGTTATTTCAACCTCGATATTACTTAATTAAGATGATAGTTGATGTTATTGCTCAACATTACTCAGTATTGTTCTATGTGGTTCTACCATAATTTGGTACTTATTATTCATATTGTATGTTCACCTTGGGATGACACACATATTGTTTTCTATGATTTTAAAAAATATTTATACTTTTACACATGCTCTTTCAAGGTTTTGAAGTCAACATTTTATGATATCAGATGGTTGTGATAGATAGTGATTATTAGTATTGGTTAGAGTTATTCAGTGTTGTTCAATATAAGTTGGCCATGAAATGGTATTGATCTCAACAAGATCACTTTCACCATGAGATGACGCTTAGGTTATCCACTATGTTATCACAATATAACATTATAATTATTTCACATGCTACTTATCATAATTATATATCGACAAAATATATTAGGTTTAGTTGGTTGGGATAGATTTAGATGGAATTATAACAAGATGGCAGTATGATAATATGATAGTTTGACACTATGGGATATTCCTAAATGGAATTAATATTAAACATTAACTTAAAAAACTTCTTAATTGTAAGAAAATCAATTTCACAACAATAATAATTTTTTTGATAAGTCTAAAACATGAATAAGAAGAAGCCTCGAGAGTAATTTTACTAGCATAAGGACATTAATAATCTATGGAATTTAAAAACATAAATGATAATTATTGTTGTATCTATGCTGGATTGATTTGAATTATTTATAAACTAATATGTTATCTAGTAGTGTTTGGTTCTTCAACCCCTTGTGTTGGTTTGATGCATTGAGGATGATGCTTTTATAAGGGGGGAATATCTAATACCCTATATGAGGGACCTCCTTCCCTTACCAATTAAGGCATTCAAAAATTAATTTATGTGGTAGTTAAGAATTTGAATTATATTTATTGATTTTATATTAATGTATTAATTATTATGATGAAAAGGAACAACACTTAACAATTCACACGTATTCCTTGTTTCAATATAATAACTCTTTAATAAAGGTTCTTAATGGCAAACTTGATCATCATATGTTTCAATGTTCCATAGCTTAATCAAGGTGATTTTGATCTTATCATGATAATCCTATTTATTTTTTATTATTTAACCAACTCAAAAAACCTCTCAGTACACCTTCTTATAATATACACAACTTCTCTCTTTTTGATAGATTATCTTGTAGCCTTTTATTAGGCCTTATGCAATGGTACGGACCAGCACAAACTGGTTTAGAGAAATTAATGACATTTTATATCACCATATATCTTTTTATCCATATAAATAAATTTTATTGGCAATAATATACTCAATCAACCCCATTTTAGGCTATGTTCAGGCCTAATTAGGCCTCTACCACCCTGTAATAGACACAGTCATCCATAATCATATGTTACCATATTGAACTAGTATAAAACTTCATAAATAACTTATAAAACATTATACAATATAAATTTTTTAAGTTTTAGGAAATATCACCAAGTAAAACTCATATAAAATTAGATATTGTCTCAAACCCCTAATACAAGGTTAACATAGTCTGTAGTCACCCGAGAGGGAGAAATTTGAGGTTATATGTTCCAAAAATGGTTTCAAAGTATTTTAAAAGTTGGTTAAGTTATATATTGTACCCACACACCTTTTCCAATAAATATATTCCCATATTAATGCTCTATTTAATATATTTCTCAAGTTCTTGCACTGATTGTGTGTAGGTACAATTTACCATAGGGGTTTTAAGCATAGTGTGTAATAAAACTCATTGTAAAACAATTTGATATTGTATAATTCACTTTATAACATTTAAAAATACATAAAAATTAAAAAAAAAACATTTCCACCACCTTACATACATTATTCCATACTATAGATGCATACTCAAACCTTTTATCTTAACACAGAACACATGGTGCACAAAGACTGCCAATTGAATCTTCACATAAAGGCTTTAAAGTAAGTTAAAAAAATGATTAAAATATGTTTTCAAAACATGTTTTTAACTTAAAAACTACATAAAATCCTCAAAAGTATATCTTTATTGAGTCTTTCCTCGTTTATCACTCATACATAGTCATACTCCAAAGCACACATGCAAAAAAATAGGGTATGCCACTAATTTGGCCTTTAAAATGAGGAATATTTGATAATTTTATTGGATTTTTAACTCTCTCCATATTATAATTAATCCCAATAACTGTCTCAAAATAAAAACTTACAATTTTTATAAAGCTTATAAATACTCTAACTGCCTTTTGACCTTCCAGTGGTCACAAAAGGCTACTTAGATCATTGAAAGTTTGTACCAAGTCTATTTTTACATGCATATATGATATAAGGATAATGGTATAGAACTATTGTGTATTAAATAATGTTACATTATCAACATAAAAAATTATTCATCTTGTAACACACATAAAACTCCTAAACCATGCTTCACAAGTTCAAAAATTCAAATTATTGAATTTGGCGAGAAAATGCTAATTTTGGAATCTAACCTACCTAAGAACCCCTAGACACTTGGAGAAGATTAAAAAGTGTGTAACAAGACTCCTAACACCCTTAAAACACTAAACATTCTAATTGACCACCTAGACACTTGATCAAACCAAAATTTCCTAAACAAACACAAACCAAGTAATGATGCTCTTGCATTAGATTATTAAAGATTTAGAAAGATTCATTAAATTTAAATTTCACATATTTATCATATAAATATTTCATTACTAAAATTACATTTATTATGTTAAGAAGGGTCATAGGCCTCCTATAAATCTTGTGATCCCTAATCCATAGGCCTTATAGAAAACCTACACCTTAGGGTCCTGGCCTGGTGTGTAGGCATGACCCTCTTGATGGATTATTTTATAAGTAAGATAATTTAAAATTAATTAGTTGTAAGAATACCATGTGTGAATGTAAGAGAATTTATTATGTGTAATACATTGATTGTAATAAATACCATCATATGGAATAAAAAGATAGGAACTTTGTGACATGATCAGAGCCATGGAAGAGCGGGTACTCTCTTCATTAATGGGTTGGTTGCTATCTTGGAGAAATGATTTTGACTCTCTTATTATTGAAAATCCTTGGTCATTATGGGGAGTTATTTTGGGTGTATTTTGGTAGAGGTAGAGTTTGAGTGGAGAAGGAAAATATTGGATGAGAAGGGTGAAACAAGGAGATTAGAGAGCTTGTTGGAAGGAGGAGGAGGTCTTAAGGATCTTGTGAACTTATTGCATGCATGAAAATGAAGGAGATTAGGTATGAATCACTTTGGATTATATTTTAAATAATAAAGAGTTAGTTAATCCAATAATGAAATATGAATTTAAAATCAGTAGTTGTTTATGTGTTTGAACTCTTTCTCTCTATCTCTTTCTCTTGATAAAAGATAATAGAGTTTGGAATAATATCCAAATATAATATTTTAATGTTAAAATATGGAAATTATGTTTTTTCTCATATATTTTAGTCTTTATTTTACATATGGACAAATTTTATCTTGTTAAAAATAGGTTAGTGTTGGAAGCTAGTAAACTCATTATATCTCTTCCTTATAAGTGGCTTATTGATTATGTTAATGGAAATTGGTGGTTGATATAATGCTTAAGATATGGATTGTTACTCCTTATATTTAATCATTTTTATTTATGGAATGAATGTCATTATTTATTTTATAAAATGGAATTTATTTATTTAAGTTGTATAAATCATTGTGAAGAATATTACTCCCTCTCTCCCTTTACTTGGACTTTTGATAAAATAAAATAAAATGTATATGTGAACCATTTATTTGAGATTGTTTGTTAAATGATTGGAAATAATATATTTCTCCATTTTATATTCCATCCTGTCTCTTATTATTCCTCCTTAAATTGGAAAAAGCTTGATTATGAGAATTGTTCATCATAAAAGTAAAATAGAAATTACTTATCTCAAATTTTTATAAGATAATTTAAATAAAAATATCGTTACCTCCTTATTTTGAAAACCTAGTTTCCCACTTTTTACCCTCTGCTTGAAATTATCTCCATCAAACCCATATGGGTTTGGATGCCATACCTTCCTTTCCAATTTTGGGATAATTCTTATCTATAAACTATTGGTGGAACCTTGGGTGAGATGTTAGACATTTATGCTTCTACCTCTAACTTATCTCGCACTATTTGTTAGGATTCTTGTTTGTTTGGATATCTCCTAGGGCCTTCCAACATTAATTGAACTAAGAGTCAATGGCCAGTGTTGGTCTCAAACCCTTGATTATGAAGGGATACCCTTCAGGTGTAAAAACTGCTTCAATATTGATCACTTGGCCACCTCTTTCTAGAGATCCAATAAAAAAGTAGATTATTTATGGTAGAAGGATGCATGTGATGATCTTCTTATAGTTTTTTTGGACAACATTCCTGATAAGTTATTAAGAGTAGTTGTAGATTATAATCAAATTAAGGATCTTAGAGATCATTAGAATCTTTTTATGTCTCCAAATTTGTGCTCTAAGATAAATTTGGATGCTAAGACAATTGGGATTAGAAGTGTGGATTTAGGTATTAGGAGTAATGCTTCTAGAGGCTCTTCAATTGATACATGTATTTGTCCTAGTGTAGTTTTAGGTAATTTGCATAAACAAGAAGATTGGATTATAGTGAAAAGTAAGAAAAAAAGGGAATATTATTCCTAAACCTCCCTCCAAGATACTTTTTATCTCACATCAAAGAGGATGCATGTGATGATATTCTTACATTTTTTTTGGATAACATTCCTGATAAGCCATTGAGAGAAATTGCAGATTCTAATCAAATGAAGGATATTAAAGCTCATTTATCTCTTTTTATGTCTCCAAATCTATGCTCTAAGATAACCATGGATTCTAGGACACTTATGATCAGTAGTGTGGATTTATGTATTAGAAGCAATGCTTCTAGAGGCTCATAAATTATATGTGTATTTCTTCTAGTGTAGTTTTACGGAATTTGTGTAAACAAGAAGATTGGACTATAGGGAGAATTAAGAAAAAATGGCATCTCAGTCCTAATCCTCCCTCTAAGATACTTTAATCTCACATAAAAGAAGAAAAGGGAAGGACTTAGTTATGTTGGACTCTTTCTTTTGGTCTAATTAGTAGTTTACTTGTTTTGTTGCATCATTCCTAGCATCATGACCATGTTTGCCATGGGTTTTTGACCCTATGGTTGATGGTTTGTGTTCTTTTTTTTTTGGTATTCTACTTTATTATAGGGCACATGACCCAATAACTTGAGTATCTATCCAAAAAAATGATAATAAAATTGGAGTTATTTAGAGATGTGTAATGCAAATCAAATTATGAAATTTGTTAGGTTGAACCTTTAATGAAAAATGATTTATAATTAAATATTTTTTTCGTATATTAAATATATTAATATATTAATTTTCCCTATACCTTAAATAACAGGTGAATCACTGAGTTGAAAATAAATTAAAAAGAATATATATATATATATATATATATATATATATATATATATAGACACATATATAAATATACAATAAAATGGCAGAGAGAATGATGTGAGAAATCACTTTGGGGAAAATGAAGTTTCTAGGGTTAATACCCTAAAAACATCACATCCTACTACACCTCTCCCAAACACACTATAACTACCTTTAGATGCTACAAACATTGGACTTGGGAATACATTATCAAAGATCCTAAACCCTTTTCCTTGTAGTTTTTAGGAGCTTTTTATGGGGATGACATGGGGACAATTTCCACACACAACTTGTCCAAAAATGGTCAAGGAGGATTGTACAAACACTATAAAATTAAAATGGCCTAAGGATGATTATCGATCTCATTCTCTTTATAACCAACTAGATCACTTCCCTAATCCTCTATCAACTAACCCTATATTGCATCCTAGAAAACACCTCAAAAGGAGAAAACCAAGATGCATCAAGATCACAACAAACCCTCTACATGTTATCATCGATCCATGTCTCTATAAGGAAAAGGTCATCTTATACTTAGAACAAGCCCTCATTGGTCGCTTTCATGGGTGGATGTACAAAGAACCAGATCTCCACCAATGGGTACAACACACCTAGGCGACCTTCTTGGGTTATCTTCCAATAACAAAAAGGAGAGAAAGGGGATTCAACACCTTTATGTTTAATATTGTGGAGGATCGACAAAGGATTGAATTTGGAAGACCTTAGTTTTGGGGAAATGTCACCCTCACTATTTTTAGATGGCACATTAGTTTCAATCCATGTCATGAGTGCATTCACACTATGGCCCTCTGGGTCAAATTACCAGATCTTCCCATTGAACTATGGGGTGACATGATATTTAAGCTCATTGGGGATACTCTATGGAAGTACATCAAAATTGATGCAGATACAACAAACCAAAATAACTCTACTATTGCTATCATCTATGTGGAAATGGATATATCACATGGTCTACTTAGTTTCATTGAAATTATTGAAGGGGACACTATTATTAACCAAACACTAGATTACAATAATGTCCCCTTCAGATGCTCATAATGTAGATTTCATGGTCATCTCATTGCCACATATTAGGCATAAAAATAGAAAATAACTACATATTACACTTAGATTTTTGGTAACACTTGTGGCCTAGGGATAGAGGATACACCTCTTTTTGGAGGTGATGACAAAATGAATCTCCCCTATGGTCATGAAGAAGCTATGGAAGGCATGAATTTACCTATCCAATGGAACATGGATATAAATATACTTCATGAAGGGTGCACAAATAACATGAAACCCTCATTAGACCATCATAGTTATAATCCACTTGATGCCTCATATCTCACTTTAGTTTCAACTCATCTACACTCTCCAGGTATTGCTTAGATCAACCCACCTTCTTCCTTCTACTGTGTGATGATTGAATGGTGAATCACACCATAAATCTTGGGGAACCTTACCAGTCAGCCCAAGTAATATCAAATTCCTTGCATATGGTAGTTGACATTTTTACATTGGATAATGTGCAAGGTAAATAACCATTATTTGTTGGATGTTGTGACACAACTACTATTGATTACAATCTTTACCTAGATACTAGTTGCATCAACTTATACAACTCTCAATATGTATCTCCACACACATAGGATCTAGGGGTTGGTGATATTGATTATCTTATCAATTCAAATAATCAAAAACTATCTGAGATGGATTATGAATTGGACCAGATGACTATCACTATGTGCTCTCCCTCTACTTATTATCCCCTTTCTACTTCCACCTTATAGTACAGATACAGGACCAGATCACAAACTAGAGATATTCTATAGAATATCAAGAAAATACAACTGATTAGAAGTTTAGAATTATCCACATAGCCCCCAATGACAAAAAATAGAGGTAGACATTCTCACCTATCACATGCACAACTGATTGTAAAATGTGAAGTCCTCTGTAGAAGACAACACACTATTTATAGGGATCTTAATATAGTAACCCCATTATAGTTGCCTAAATGATCATTACATCTCACAACATAAGAGGCATTAGGATGGTCTCAAATAAACGAACTCTAAAAATATTGGTATTTAGTCATAATTCAAGTGTTGTTTTACTACAATAAAATATGTGCTCCAAATTGGATGCAAAAAACATCTTAAAAAATGTTTTTTCGACTAGACACTCTTGACTGCCAACTCAATTGGTAAATCAAGTGGATTGGCCATTGGTTGGAATTCTTCCATGGAATTGAGAACTGATACTACCAATTTAAATTACATTCTTGTTATTATTTTCTCAAAGGAATTAAACTTGGACGTGGACATTCTCAAAATGTACACACCCTCACAAAATAAGATAGTTTTTTGGATTGCACTTGAGCATACTAGGATTCTTTAGATGCTTCATATCATCCTTGGTGGAGACCTAAAATTTATAACACATCACTTAGAAGTTTGGGGTGTTCAAGCTAGATTAGATCTAATGGCAGATTTTTTTTGAATTACATGGAAAAAACTAGCCTAGTGGGTGTTGTTCCCACCCTTATGGAGCTTACTTACAAGCACTAGATGACCTGGAAAAGGACAAGGCTAGGCTACTTGCATAGAAAGAGACAAAGTGGTGTATGAAGAGCATGATCAGTTGGCTTACTAAATGGGATGATAACATAAAATTCTTTCATTAACATGCCTTAGCTAGGTGGGCCAAAAACACTATTTGGAATATCAGGGATCATAATGGGAATATTTGTACAAATTTGGATTCCATATCTTGGGCTATTATCTCTCAATACCAATCCATTAATACTGAGCCTCCTTAGTAAAACATCAAATATATCATGGCAATGTCCTTTTTTATAGATGGGTAAACAAACAAAAAAATCAAACACTTCTTCATCTAATTACTCTAGAGGAACTTCTCAAAACTCTTCACACCTTTCAACTAGGGAAGGCTCATGGTCCAGATGGGTATACAATTAAGTTCTACATTAGTCTTTAGGAACACATTACAAATGACATTCTATTGGTTATGGAGGAATCCCATCCACTGGTAAAATTTATGCCCCTTTCTCTTCCACTTTCATTGTAAATATCCCAAAGAATGATAAACTATCAATATTTGAGCACTACCGGCCCATCTCTTTGTGTAATTATAACTACAATATTATATCTAAGATCATTTCTACCCACCTCAAACCTATCTTGTCTACTCATATCTCTCTTGAATAATTTGGTTTTCTAAATGACCAGCTCATACATGATGCGATAGGCATGGTGTAGGAAGATTTACATACTATCAAAACAAAAGCACTTTCAACTTTCCTTCTCAAAATTGACCTTTCCAAAGCTTTTGATCATGTTAATTAGCTATATATTTATCTCATCCTCACTCAAGTTGGGTTAGCTCCACCATTTATAAATTGGATTGAGGATTGTTATCAATATATCTCATATGATGTGTTGATTAATGGCTTTGCATCATACTTCTTATCCCCTTCCCATGGACTACGACAATGTTGTCCTCTCTCCCCACTCCTTTTCCTTATCATTGCTAAAGCTTTGAGTTGACACATTACATATGAGTGTAATGATAAGAACATTAGAGGTGTTAAGATTGCTTTGAATACTCATATATCCCACATCCTCTTCATTGATGATATTCTCATATTTGGGAATGGTTCACTTCTAGAATCAAAGTGTATGGACAACATTCTAAAACTATTCACTTCTACCATTGGGATGGAGATAAATATGCACAAATATGCTATGTATTTATTTCACATTGATAATCTGACCAAGGATCTTATTTATATATGAATAAAATACTTGGGTATATTTCTAAAGATAAATAAATACTACATCAAGGACTGGAACTAACTCATTAACAAGCTTAATAGGCACATATTCCTTTATTGGAATTAGTTGATCTCTATGTTTAGGATATTAATTTTGATCAAAAGTATTCTTGAGGCCATTCCAATTTACTAGATGTCCCTATCTCTCCTACCACATGTGATCAATAACAACATTGGAAAAATGTGCTTACATTTTTTATGGATGGGCAATAGGGCTTATAATAGTATAACACTCATCAAATGGAGCATTATTTCCTAATCTAAGGTAGATGGTGGAAGGGTAATAAAATGTCTAACCTTTTTCTCCAAGGTTCTGGTAGCAAAAGGTGCATGGCATTTGATCACTAAACAAGGGCTTTACGATTGGATTTTACATCAGAAGTACATTCATCCACTAAATATTTTGGAATGAATTCATTTGAGTCACAAGAAACACACTGGTGCCTCACTCTTCTAAAAAGCAATTATTTTGAGTTTCACCTTCATTGAATAATATCTTGCTTGGGACCTCAGGGATGGTACTGCTATTCATATTGGAAGGGATGTTGTCATTGGTATTCCCCATGAACTTCACTAACCAATTGATAATAAGGATTTCATATAACAAATTAATATCTTTACCCTTGTTGATGTCTATATCCATGAATTAATTGATTGATGGCATACTAGATAGAAAACTATTTTGGATATTGGTCTCCCAAAACATTATGCTCTAAAATGGGATAGGCATCACTCTTATCTTATCTCTTCTATTGTGGTCCTCATAAATAAACATGACACACTATGTTGGGCTTATAATCTAGTTAGGGGTACTTATCAGGTCAAATTGGGATACTCTACACTCAGGCCTTCATGATATATTGTACACTCCCCATGGTGGTGGAAAGGATTGTGGAAACTACATGCTCCACCAAAAACCAAGATCTTTTTCTAAATTGCACTCCATAATTACATTTTGACATGGGACAATTTGTTGTGCATGATATGGTGTGGTATAAGTATATGTTGACTTTATCAAGAAAATTTTGAATCTATATCACACCTTTTCATTACATGTAATTGTCAGGAAATCAAGAGACAACAAACATGCTCTGACTCCACTGGTTAGGATCTTGCTCCTCAAAAAGAGCACAGTATGATTACCAAATATATAAGCAATTGAATATGCGGAAATAACCAGAAACACAAGTAACTAGAATTCACCAATAGCACAGAATATGAGAGACAATACACTATCTTGTATTAACACTAACAGAAAAGAATACATCAAAGAGCCGCCACACTCTTTCACCTTACAGAGATTCGCCACACCTCAAGTGTACAGTAATTCTTCTCACACACACTCTCCTACACAAAAAACGGTCCCAACAACCAACTCACACACAGAATTGGTGTTCACCTCACCAACCAGTCAGTAATAACCCTGCCGGTACATCAAGCACTCTATAGCACTTCAAGCTGATCTCTCATGAACCTGCAACCTGCAATTCAAAGACCAAACTTACATGTAGATCACCAATGAGCTTGCAACAACCTGTAACTCATAGATCTTACAACTAGAAGGAACTCTTCCTTTCTATCTCATGCCTTATACAATACATGCCAATGGGTCTATAAATAGATCCCTAACTCAAACATTAACTAAGACTCTTAATTTAGACAATTGTCCTCGCAGCCCAAGACTCTGGCTAGTCTTGACATGCAAACTCATAGTTCACTTAACTAACTGTCCGTGAAACGAACACTTCGGGAACACACAGGCGACCGACGTCGGTCCCTGCTGGTCTGGTTCTGCCGACGTCGGCCGACTTCCTGCCGTCGCCGGTTGCCTTCTGCACTGGATCCTGCCGACGTCGGTCATGCTGCCGACGCCGGTTCTTGTAGAACTCAGCAACCTTCAGTTCCTAGTTTGCAAAGGTTGAAGCTTTTAGCTCCACAACCTAACAATCTCCCACTTGGAGATAAACAGCTGCAACCTGTACCTGTACACCGTCTAGTTTGTTTCCTTGCCTTTGTATCCCTCCTCAAGATCACTCTTGAAGACCAACCACCACAAAATCCGTGATGCAAAACCTGTCATCCAAATTACCTGCCACATCCGCATCTACAACCATGTAGAAAAAGAACTTGACCCTGCATAGCATGTGCACCTGCTGCTGGTCCCACTGAACTGCCCTTCAGTATTACTCTCCCGGATTGACTCCAAACTTGTGACAACTCCCACTGCTTGGGAAAACTCAGGTTTAGTACATACCATGCACTCAACCTCATTATGTGAATCAAGACACCTGTTCTATGAACTGTCTAACCATCGGCGTGCTAACCAGCTTCACACAATCATCCTGAAACAAAGTCAACAAGACCTCCATGTCTCTAGAACACACTCATGCCAAAGAATCTTGCTGCTCCCAGATTCTCCATGACAAACACCTGAACTAGCTTTACCTTTAGTTCAGAAATACCTGTATATGTAACCCTGCAACAAGCACATCATACAGAAAATAGAATAGTGTAGCTAATACTATCCAACCTGGTAAAGAGAAACACAATGATCAAACCTCCATTGCCCTGCAGCTAATACAAGATCATATACCCTGATCTTCCATCTCACGTATCCATTTCCGCTCTTCTTCATCCTCAACATCCGTTCGTCTCTCAGTGCTTACTTCCAGTTGGCAACACTACCCAAAACACCTGTTTGGTTCTCCACCAAGGAATCACATCCTCATCCATGCCAAGCTCCCACTGTTTCCTGGATCTACCTGTTCTGCTTCTTTAACAACTTCCTGGTCCTATGCCATAAGTGAGCAACAAGTAGTGTAAAGAAGGGAAATGACGAATTTAAGAACTTACTTACACCTTCAGTCCTCCATATGGGCGCTTGAGACTCCATGAGAACTAGCTGTCCACCCAAAATTCGTCTCAGTAACCGATGCCGGTCACATCTCAGTCTACAGCCGACCGATGTCGGTTCCCTGCGACTGCCTCTCTGCCGACGTCGTTTTCCCCTGGCCGACGCCGGTCTCTGTCTGCCCCGAGTCACCGACGTCGGGCTTCACATAGCCGACGTCGGTCCCTGTCTGGACGCCGACGCCGGTTTTCCTGCCGACGTCGGTCTCTGTGTTTTTCTTGTGAGACCTGACTTTTTCCCGCGAGCTCTTTTTGGATCAAAACCTTGTCCAAATCACCTTTGCTCTGCTCAGAATTCCTCTGCACCTTATGCTGAACTCTGTCCGTCACTTTCTCCTTGAAAACCAAGGCTTTTCCGTTCTTGTCACTAACATCGGATTCCTCAAGAAACCTTACCTTCTTCTTCTGCATACAGGAACCACGATCCATGCCTTCCAAATCCGAAAGCATATTCTTTGACTCAAGAACCAGCATCTCCTTCTTATCTATGTGACCAAGCCTATCAAGCCACATTTCTGAATCTACAGCTGAAGTAGATAACCCAGAAAGAGAATCAGTAAAACAAGTAGATAGATAAAGCGTACCTACTTTCTTACCTCTAGCTATAACAAGTGTACCCTTGGTAACCTTCCAAGAGTCCGCTGAGAGAGTTACTGTGCAACCCTCTTCACCCAAACTTCTAACTGAAATTAGATTCCGCTTCAAAACTGGGACATGCATGACCTCCTTTAACACCCATGTGTCACCTGTCTGCAATTTCAGCTTCACTTTACCTTTGCCAACAACCTGACAAGGCTTACCATCCCCTACACAAATTTCTCCAAAGTCTCCCTGGACATACTCATGAAAAAATTCTCTATGTGGAGATGCATGAAAAGAGGCACCAGAATCTAATACCCAAGATTCTACTTTATCCAAAGAACATACCAGAGCATCCTGTGCAATGTAACCCGCAGCATCTGCTTCTTCTCCATGTTCTTCATGATGATCTTCCCCCGATCTGCAATCTCTCTTTAAGTGCCCTTGCTTTCCACATTTCCAACAGGTTATTCTGCCATACCTGGACTTGGATCTCTTGCCTGTCTTCGACCTTGATCTCCCACGCTCTGTCCTCTCTCTTGGCCTTCCTCTTCCTTCAACACTCAAAGCATTTCCAGATAATTCACCTGTGCTTTTCCTGCGTATCTCTTCATTCAAGATTACACTCACAACATCATCCACTTTTAAGACTTTTGAAGGAGACACAGTATTAGAAACTGCCATTACCAAACCTTTCCAACTTTCAGGTAATGAACACAAGATTAAGAGAGCTCTAAGTTCATCATCAAATACAATATTCACTGAACTTAACTGGTTTACCAAACCATGGAAATCACTAAGATGGCTATGAATAGATCCACCTTCCAACATTTGCAAATTAAATAAACGCTTCATAAGAAATACCTTGTTTGAAGCCGAGGGTTTTTCATATAAATTTGCCAAAGATTTCATCAACTCCACCGTTGTCTTACACTGTGATAAGCTGGAAATCACAGTTGAATCAAGACTCAATCTAACAGATCCCAGAGCCTTCTGATCAAAAACCTCCCATTCTTCATCTTTCATATCCAAGGGTTTGCTAGCAACCCCACCCAACGGTAAGTACAAATCTTTCTGATACAGATAGTCCTCAATCTGCATCCTCCATAATTGGTAGTTCTTGCCATTGAACTTGTCCATTCGTAGTTGACTGCTTTCTGACATTGCTCAACTCCCACTCAAATAGAAACCCTGTGAGTAACCTGTAATCAAAACACACTACCCAGATCTACACCAATCTGTTAGTATCCCAACCAAAAGCTCTGATACCAATTATTGGTATCAAGCTCAAGAACCTACAACCAAGGCTCTGATACCACTTGTCAGGAAATCAAGAGACAACAAACATGCTCTGACTCCACTGGTTAGGATCTTGCTCCTCAGAAAGAGCACAGTATGATTACCAAATATATAAGCAATTGAATATGCGGAAATAACCAGAAACACAAGTAACTAGAATTCACCAATAGCACAGAATATGAGAGACAATACACTATCTTGTATTAACACTAACAGAAAAGAATACATCAAAGAGCCGCCACACTCTTTCACCTTACAGAGATTCGCCACACCTCAAGTGTACAGTAATTCTTCTCACACACACTCTCCTACACAAAAACGGTCCCAACAACCAACTCACACACAGAATTGGTGTTCACCTCACCAACCAGTCAGTAATAACCCTGCCGGTACATCAAGCACTCTATAGCACTTCAAGCTGATCTCTCATGAACCTGCAACCTGCAATTCAAAGACCAAACTTACATGTAGATCACCAATGAGCTTGCAACAACCTGCAACTCATAGATCTTACAACTAGAAGGAACTCTTCCTTTCTATCTCATGCCTTATACAATACATGCCAATGGGTCTATAAATAGATCCCTAACTCAAACATTAACTAAGACTCTTAATTTAGACAATTGTCCTCGCAGCCCAAGACTCTGGCTAGTCTTGACATGCAAACTCATAGTTCACTTAACTAACTGTCCGTGAAACGAACACTTCGGGAACACACAGGCGACCGACGTCGGTCCCTGCTGGTCTGGTTCTGCCGACGTCGGCCGACTTCCTGCCGTCGCCGGTTGCCTTCTGCACTGGATCCTGCCGACGTCGGTCATGCTGCCGACGCCGGTTCCTGTAGAACTCAGCAACCTTCAGTTCCTAGTTTGCAAAGGTTGAAGCTTTTAGCTCCACAACCTAACAATCTCCCACTTGGAGATAAACAGCTGCAACCTGTACCTGTACCTGTACACCGTCTAGTTTGTTTCCTTGCCTTTGTATCCCTCCTCAAGATCACTCTTGAAGACCAACCACCACAAAATCCGTGATGCAAAACCTGTCATCCAAATTACCTGCCACATCCGCATCTACAACCATGTAGAAAAAGAACTTGACCCTGCATAGCATGTGCACCTGCTGCTGGTCCCACTGAACTGCCCTTCAGTATTACTCTCCCGGATTGACTCCAAACTTGTGACAACTCCCACTGCTTGGGAAAACTCAGGTTTAGTACATACCATGCACTCAACCTCATTATGTGAATCAAGACACCTGTTCTATGAACTGTCTAACCATCGGCGTGCTAACCAGCTTCACACAATCATCCTGAAACAAAGTCAACAAGACCTCCATGTCTCTAGAACACACTCATGCCAAAGAATCTTGCTGCTCCCAGATTCTCCATGACAAACACCTGAACTAGCTTTACCTTTAGTTCAGAAATACCTGTATATGTAACCCTGCAACAAGCACATCATACAGAAAATAGAATAGTGTAGCTAATACTATCCAACCTGGTAAAGAGAAACACAATGATCAAACCTCCATTGCCCTGCAGCTAATACAAGATCATATACCCTGATCTTCCATCTCACGTATCCATTTCCGCTCTTCTTCATCCTCAACATCCGTTCGTCTCTCAGTGCTTACTTCCAGCTGGCAACACTACCCAAAACACCTGTTTGGTTCTCCACCAAGGAATCACATCCTCATCCATGCCAAGCTCCCACTGTTTCCTGGATCTACCTTTTCTGCTTCTTTAACAACTTCCTGGTCCTATGCCATAAGTGAGCAACAAGTAGTGTAAAGAAGGGAAATGACGAATTTAAGAACTTACTTACACCTTCAGTCCTCCATATGGGCGCTTGAGACTCCATGAGAACTAGCTGTCCACCCAAAATTCGTCTCAGTAACCGATGCCGGTCACATCTCAGTCTACAGCCGACCGATGTCGGTTCCCTGCGACTGCCTCTCTGCCGACGTCGTTTTCCCCTGGCCGACGCCGGTCTCTGTCTGCCCCGAGTCACCGACGTCGGGCTTCACATAGCCGACGTCGGTCCCTGTCTGGACGCCGACGCCGGTTTTCCTGCCGACGTCGGTCTCTGTGTTTTTCTTGTGAGACCTGACTTTTTCCCGCGAGCTCTTTTTGGATCAAAACCTTATCCAAATCACCTTTGCTCTGCTCAGAATTCCTCTGCACCTTATGCTGAACTCTGTCCGTCACTTTCTCCTTGAAAACCAAGGCTTTTCCGTTCTTGTCACTAACATCGGATTCCTCAAGAAACCTTACCTTCTTCTTCTGCATACAGGAACCACGATCCATGCCTTCCAAATCGGAAAGCATATTCTTTGACTCAAGAACCAGCATCTCCTTCTTATCTATGTGACCAAGCCTATCAAGCCACATTTCTGAATCTACAGCTGAAGTAGATAACCCAGAAAGAGAATCAGTAAAACAAGTAGATAGATAAAGCGTACCTACTTTCTTACCTCTAGCTATAACAAGTGTACCCTTGGTAACCTTCCAAGAGTCCGCTGAGAGAGTTACTGTGCAACCCTCTTCACCCAAACTTCTAACCAAAATCAGATTCCGCTTCAGAACTGGGACATGCATGACCTCCTTTAACACCCATGTGTCACCTGTCTGCAATTTCAGCTTCACTTTACCTTTGCCAACAACCTGACAAGGCTTACCATCCCCTACACAAATTTCTCCAAAGTCTCCCTGGACATACTCATGAAAAAATTCTCTATGTGGAGATGCATGAAAAGAGGCACCAGAATCTAATACCCAAGATTCTACTTTATCCAAAGAACATACCAGAGCATCCTGTGCAATGTAACCCGCAGCATCTGCTTCTTCTCCATGTTCTTCATGATGATCTTCCCCCGATCTGCAATCTCTCTTTAAGTGCCCTTGCTTTCCACATTTCCAGCAGGTTATTCTGCCATACCTGGACTTGGATCTCTTGCCTGTCTTCGACCTTGATCTCCCACGCTCTGTCCTCTCTCTTGGCCTTCCTCTTCCTTCAACACTCAAAGCATTTCCAGATAATTCACCTGTGCTTTTCCTGCGTATCTCTTCATTCAAGATTACACTCACAACATCATCCACTTTTAAGACTTTTGAAGGAGACACAGTATTAGAAATTGCCATTACCAAACCTTCCCAACTTTCAGGTAATGAACACAAGATTAAGAGAGCTCTAAGTTCATCATCAAATACAATATTCACTGAACTTAACTGGTTTACCAAACCATGGAAATCACTAAGATGGCTATGAATAGATCCACCTTCCAACATTTGCAAATTAAATAAACACTTCATAAGAAATACCTTATTTGAAGCCGAGGGTTTTTCATATAAATTTGCCAAAGATTTCATCAACTCCACCGTTGTCTTACACTGTGATAAGCTGGAAATCACAGTTGAATCAAGACTCAATCTAACAGATCCCAGAGCCTTCCGATCAAGAACCTCCCATTCTTCATCTTTCATATCCAAGGGTTTGCTAGCAACCCCACCCAACGGTAAGTACAAATCTTTCTGATACAGATAGTCCTCAATCTGCATCCTCCATAATTGGTAGTTCTTGCCATTGAACTTGTCCATTCATAGTTGACTGCTTTCTGACATTGCTCAACTCCCACTCAAATAGAAACCCTGTGAGTAACCTGTAATCAAAACACACTACCCAGATCTACACCAATCTGTTAGTATCCCAACCAAAAGCTCTGATACCAATTATTGGTATCAAGCTCAAGAACCTACAACCAAGGCTCTGATACCACTTGTCAGGAAATCAAGAGACAACAAACATGCTCTGACTCCACTGGTTAGGATCTTGCTCCTCAGAAAGAGCACAGTATGATTACCAAATATATAAGCAATTGAATATGCGGAAATAACCAGAAACACAAGTAACTAGAATTCACCAATAGCACAGAATATGAGAGACAATACACTATCTTGTATTAACACTAACAGAAAAGAATACATCAAAGAGCCGCCACACTCTTTCACCTTACAGAGATTCGCCACACCTCAAGTGTACAGTAATTCTTCTCACACACACTCTCCTACACAAAAACGGTCCCAACAACCAACTCACACACAGAATTGGTGTTCACCTCACCAACCAGTCAGTAATAACCCTGTCGGTACATCAAGCACTCTATAGCACTTCAAGCTGATCTCTCATGAACCTGCAACCTGCAATTCAAAGACCAAACTTACATGTAGATCACCAATGAGCTTGCAACAACCTGCAACTCATAGATCTTACAACTAGAAGGAACTCTTCCTTTCTATCTCATGCCTTATACAATACATGCCAATGGGTCTATAAATAGATCCCTAACTCAAACATTAACTAAGACTCTTAATTTAGACAATTGTCCTCGCAGCCCAAGACTCTAGCTGGTCTTGACATGGAAACTCATAGTTCACTTAACTAACTGTCCGTGAAACGAACACTTCGGGAACACACAGGCGACCGACGTCGGTCCCTGCTGGTCTGGTTCTGCCGACGTCGGCTGACTTCCTGCCGTCGCCGGTTGCCTTCTGCACTGGATCCTACCGACGTCGGTCATGCTGCCGACGCCGCTTCCTGTAGAACTCAGCAACCTTCAGTTCCTAGTTTGCAAAGGTTGAAGCTTTTAGCTCCACAACCTAACAGTAATTTCTCTAGGTTGGTTTGGGATGCTACCACTTTGCCAAGGGACTATCTTGCATAGGAGGGGGACTCTTTGACTATTACTTAGGATAGGTGGCATGAACATGGTGGGCTCTCCACATCATTAAAATCTCTTCCACTCTAAATCTATTGGATTCTTTGGATCTTGAGGAATGATGCCATCTTTTTTGACATACGGCCTTATCCCCTCACCACACTCTATCGATATCAATTTTCCATTTTCCTAGCTCATACTTCTAACATTTTTTCTCATCATATTATCCCCCTATTACTGGTCAATTCTTCTCAACCATACAATTTTTGTGATGGGGCATCATAGGGGAATCCTTTTCCAAGTGGTGTTATGGGGATACTAATCTCCCAAGACAAATTGATTACTTTCAAATAGGGCTCTGGTTTCCAATCAAATAAATTTTCTAAGTTACAAGGGATAATCACCACACTTTTCATTACCCAAGACTATGATTTTACTTCCTTGACTCTTCACTCAGATTCCAAGTTGGCTATGGACTAGTTGAATGGACTAAATGGGTTCAAACACAACATATTATTATGTCTTATCAACAGGGTGAAGGACCTTTCTAAGCACTTCCACTCCCTCACTTTTAAACACATTTTTAAGGATCACAAATCCAAGGTAGATACATTGGAAAAAGAGGCATGCCATGAAGATCTAGGTAAAGAATACATTCAGGTAAAGAGGTCGATGGTAGATCTGTATAAAGAGAGTTATCTCTCATATAATGGATAGACTAGCACCACTCATGGTGCTATATTTATGTTTTCTTATTTTGGTTCTTAATTAGGTTGAGGCACTCTTACATCTTTAAGAACTAAAATATTGCTCTTAGCATATGTTGATTTTATGAAAATGTCTTAAACCTGAAAACACTTTCTAATTTTCCATAACACCTATGGTGGATAATAGTTGTATCTCTTTCAACAAATGGAATAATAGATATCGACAATTTTTCTTTTCAAAAAAAATATACATATACATGTGTGTTTGTAAATGTAAATAAAATCATAGTAATATGAATATTTTTACCTTTATTTTTTATTAAATAATAATAATAATTAAAAAAAATAAAAAAAATAAATAAATAAATATATATATATATATACACACACAAAAAAAAAGTTTTGAGAGGGAAGGGGCAATGGCTGTGTTGGCCCCTCACCCAATTTCCATTGAAGTAAAGGGGAGGGGATCGACCTAGCCAACCCACCCCCATCCCCCATTTCTTAGAGTAGGGGCCATAGGCCAACCACATCTTGCATAGCCTAGTCGATGGCCTATGGTCATGGTCAAAGGCCTGCACAATGTGGCCAAGCTTGTAGGCTAGTGTTATATATATATATATATATATATATATATATATATATATATATATATATATATATATATATATATATATATATATATATAATATACATTTACATATACACATGTATATATTCCACATGGTTGGGTTTTTTTAAAGAAAAGAAAGGAAAAATAAAACAAAATAAATGAGTATATATATATATATATATATATATATATATATATATATATATATATATATAATATCATAGGGTTTATATATATATGTATATATATTTTCACACAGTCAGGGTTTCATCTAATTAAAGTGAGCTTAAACTTATTAGGTTGTCTTTTTGAAGCTCCATCTTCCAAACCTATAAAATGAAAAGAAACAAAATAAGGGCAAAATTAAAAAATTTCACTTTTTTTTATAGTCATAAAGAAATTAGGATAAACATTTTAAACCCTACATTCAGTGGTGGTAAACCTCTTCATCCAAGGGTGTCGATTGAACTCATCACCACTTGGGCAAGTAGGAAAACTTTTTTTTAAATGATTTTTTAACTTTAACAAATTAAATTATACTTTGGTTTCTTCTTTGAAACCACTTTATAATTTTAAATCCTTAAAACTTACCATTAAACTAATGCAAAAGTTGATAATTCAATAGTTTTAAATAAAAAATAAGTTACTTCTAAGAAAATTAATTCAAAAAATAAGAAGCAAACAAGTTACTTTAGTGCTTCCCAAACTTAGTTAAACTTATTTCAGAATTAGAGGAAAATAAACATCCAAAATATCAATTTAATAAAGACAAGGTTTGAATATGATTTTCTTAGGTTTTGGAATTAACCATCAACCATTAAATAAATTTTTAACCTCTTTAGTGGTGGTCCTTTGGGAGATATTTCCAAAGGCACTTTGCATAAACAAAACTTACTCTCAATTCTAGTCCTAAAATCGATTTGGAATCAATGTGGTTAAAATACCTAAGAATGGTATTTTTCGAATCCAAAAGTTGTAAACAAATTATTATAGCTTTAAATTATCATTAGAAAAATAAAATAAATTTTATTTTTACTTTTACTATTGTTTTCAGAGTGATTTTTTATCCAATTTATTTAGAATTTTGAAACAAATTTTCTAAGTAGTTAAAGTCACCATGAAATGGTAGACTAAGTTTTCATTTTTATCACAATAAAAATATTTTATTGCCTTAAATATAATTTTATATATTAGAGAATTAGATTCCATAAAAATAAAAAATTATCCTCTTCTATCAGATTTAAACCAGAGGTACTTTTGTCCCTGATTATTAGTGTGAAAATTAGCATATTTTGTCTCATTTGGAAGGGATTTCATTGTGGTGGTTATGTTAGTGCCTTGTGGGATTATAATTTGGGTCATGACTACCCTACATTATTTTTACCTTTTATATGCTTATTACCTTGGTTCGTATTTTGGTTCACAAATACTTGTGTATATGTCTAGCTTTAGTTGGCTTTGGGTAGACTTGTGATCGGGCCTACTTGAAATTGTTTTGGAGTGTACCCTTGTTATGAGTCTTGGAATTCACACTTGATATTATATTTTTTAGGCATGCACTTACCATATGTTATAGGTACTTGTAATTATTGGTATTGCCTAGATGTGCTTGGGCAAACTAGTGATCGTAGTGTTACCCGCAAGGGTTAATAATGATATGCTTAGTCGTGTGACTATTGGTGAAGGCCATAGACCTTCACATTAAATATAAAACTCATCTAAAATTGAGTGAACTAAAACCAACCCTAATTTTTTGTGTGAATGGATCACCAAAGATATGAAGGCAACTCAAGGAGTGGGCATGGGCTTAGTGAACTAACCCTTAGGATGCCTCTTTATGTGGGTGTTATCAACTAACTAGATGTTCTTGGAGAACATGGTTAGAGTAATAAACCTTAGGATTATCTCTAGTGTGAGAAAATTATAGCTAACCTTAGACCACCTACTTTAGCATAAATTCTATATCTTTCTTCATGTAGGTGTATTTTCTAGTGTCTAGTTGTGTGGTATGCTCAGATGTTAGTTGTTGTGAGTTATGACCATATTGATTACTTTATAATTTAAATTATTGTGTTCATCATGTATTTGGTCACATTTATAAACTCACTCGAGAGATAGAGTTTTTTTTAGTAGTGTAAGTTAAATATTGCTGAGATATTAACCTCATTAAAACAAGAGAATATAGGTTCCTTGTCACATTTAACTCTCATTATGCCATCATGTGGGAATGGTTATGTAAGCACATGCACCTTGTGACACTTTAGGTTATGATTGATGACATTTGGATGTGTCATTATTTTGAATAGATGATGAAAACTTAGTAGCTCACTTGTGTAGCATATTAGTTCCCTTGTTAGCTTAGATTGCCAACCCTTTTCTCAATGATGACATATTATGGAGGCTATCACAAATTTATGGAGAATTACATTAGACCCTGATTCTATGGAGTGGATGTGTAGGCTTCCCAAGTTGTGGTAGGGGCATCATGTTTAGGTTTTTAGGCTAGGTTAAGGTGGTTATTGTCATCCTTCATGTTGGGCTTGTACATTGTTGTCTAGGTTAGCATAATATGTTATAATAGTTTTTAAAAAAATGAATTTGATCATCATGTGGTTATTTTCAACCTTTTCACTTTAAATTTTGTTGTTTTCCCTTATCTTGCATGCTTTGAGAGTAGAGTTGTATAGTGTTAGATAACACTTCCTTTGTGAGCCTTAAGGTGAGAAATCTATTCTAAAGCATTTGTTATTATAATTCATTTCATTTCCCTTGAGTGTGCTGATTTGGTTATGTGTGAATAATTATTTGTGATCCTTTAAACCCATAAATTATATTTATATTGGACATGTTTTCTCGGTACCTTATTATTGAGGTTTGTCCCTCTTACTTGAGTAAATGACTTGTGAAACCACCTTAAATCATGACCTCATCCTATTGTTTTTGCATTCTACTTCCTAGGTAATATTTATGGTGGACAATAGTTAAGTTAAGTAAATTACCTAACTCTTTATATAATTGTGTGTCACGTTCCTTTAATAATGTTTGGAAAATTACATAATAGTTTAACCACTAGGTAATTGCATTTAATAAGTAAACATCACTAAAGTGAACTAATAAAAAAATTACATGGGTTTTAGGTCAATTTTTTTGGGTATTACACTAAGTACTTTCCATTCTACTATGGCCTTCATCTTGTGAGGCTGCATTGACGCCTTCATGAAAGATAAACAATGTGAAATTTTTATTATTTCTCAATGTTTTGGATCCACATCATGTGATCCTTCCTCAGAATAAAATAGAACTTGAATGAATAACATCATGACCTTGCATCCCATAAAATATGTATAAGTAGGAAAGTTACAAAAAGTTTCCCAAAAAGAATTAGCCATTGCAAAAAAAATTCAAAATTAAAAAAAAAAAAAAAAGCAACTATAAGGAGGTTTCCATTAAGGATTACAACTATGGGTCTCAAAATTCAAAGACTATTGGGTGGGGAATGAAGGCTTGAAAAATTGGAAATTTTTTCCCACTAAAGGCCACATAGTTCAAGAAGCACAGGGAATCTCGATTCTTAACTCCTCAATCAGACAGATTCACATTCTTGCATTCCCTAAGGAAGATCACTTTATATAGGTTGTTGAAGATAGTGGTATATATTCAGTGTCCACAGGACACACCACTAATATAAATCTAGAAAGTGAATAGATCTTCTATAAATACCTATGAAAAAAACATATGACCCCAAAGTCAATTTTTTATTTTAGCTAGCGGCCCAAGATAAGATCCTGATAATGGATAACCTAAAAAAAAGAGGACTGATAGTCCTCAATAGATGCCTATTATGTAAGAAAGTGGATGACTCAGACTACCACCTATTCCTAAATTAACCTTTCAACTCAACATTATTTAACTAGATGCTAAATAAATTAAACCTTTCTTGGGTAAAACTAGACAATGTGCTTGATCTCATCAAGCAATGGTAACCACTCTGGAATACCTTGTCCCTAGAATTCCTTTGGTATTTGAATTTTTCACATTGGTTTTGGAGTGTGTGGAAATACTATAATGACAGCTTTTTCTCAAATAGAAGACACTGGACTAAAGGAGTCTTTCTCCAACTTTGCTAGTCTATCACTGAAAATAGGAAAGAATTCCCACCCATGAATAAAAACCCAGAACCTACTTCAGCACAATTGATCTTCAACAACTGGGATGTGGTTTAGAAATTAATGTTTCCCTCTAAATTTATAATCCACAAACACCCAAAAACTGAAGGTTGGGATAAATTAAACTTTGATGGAGCATCTAAAGGAAATTGAGGACCTACAGGTTGGGGAAGAACCATAAGGGATTTGAATGGAAGGATGATTGTTGCCTACGTAGGACCTTTGGGAACATAGATGAATCATATTGTTGAAGCTAAGGTGGCATTTTGGGGTATCATCTTGCCTCTAGCCTTAAGATAGAAAGAATCATTATGGAGGGAGACTCTCTAAATATACTAAATGCCCTGGATGGAAAAATAACTCCCTCCCACATAATAAAAGATATTATTGATGATGTCAAGAAAAAATTGAGGGGCATGACACAATTCTAAATTATCCACACTTATTGTGAAGGGAACAGGGTGGTGGATCTACTTACTAATATAGGAGTAGACCTCCTTCTTTTAACCAACTAGCACAAAGAAGGCCACATCCTACAAACATCTAATCAAATATATAAAATGAAAGTACAATGTAGTAAGATGGTAATCAGGTTGACACACATGTGAACATCTCTCATCAAGTGATGGGTTTCAAACATTATGAATTGTCATTATGAAAAAGTGAGGTGGATTTATTACTTAAGGAGGGAGGTAATCAGATTTCTAAGTATATTTTGAGCCGTTTAAACTAAAATTTTCTAGAACCCCCTAAAGATCTTTCGTAGGTCTAGTGGCATATATAAAATGGGGGTGATAGGGAACAATAGAACCAACCTCATATTATGAAGTGCGAGGCTTAAAGAAAGTATAGAAGAAGTTATGGTGGGGTGGACTCATAGAACTAATGCTAAGGATTACTGAGCATGATGTTGATGTGGCAAGGTATTTTGTTGTTGGTTTGAATAAGTGTGTAGTGGAGATGAGAGCTATTAAAATTGAATTCATAGAGGAGTTTATATGTGAATCCATGGACATGACATGCAACAAGGTGAAGGTGTACAAGGATCAATCTAAAAAAAAAGAACTCCTCTAGTGGTTCTATTGAACAAATGAATTTGTCAAAATAGACAAGGGGTTCCCCCACGATGATCTCCCATGGTAATGGCCTGAGGTGTACCTTTAAGTGATGAAATTCTGACACTCAAAGGTAAGCATACTTTAATTTTCTCCCACCACTTATTATTGTTAAACCATTTTCAAGGATATAAGATTAGTCTCCCATTTTATCTCTTAAAGTCTCTCAAGAGAACTAATCTCACCCACTAGGTTAATGAATCTAACCCTAAACTACACCAAGGTCTCATCTTCTTGTTGGTAAAGCATGGCCAAACATTGCAAGGTAGGGAGGTTCCTTTGGGGGGTTCCTTTGGTAAAGCATGGCCAATACCGCCTAAGCTAGCCTATCCAAAACCTCCATTGATGACCTCCTATTGAATCTATTTTTTCCTAGGCCCAAACTAATTATTCTAGATGAGATCACCAAGAAAGGTAAACTCCTCTTATCTAAAGAAATGGAAAAAAACAAAGAGAAGTTGGATATCTGTAATAGAAAGTTGCATGAAGCCATGATGAACCTTACAAGACTCATTTAATAATGGAACACTTTGAATAGGAAATCAGAAAGGAATGTCCAATCTTTCATCCATTCTAACAAGGTGAAAAATATTCCCATTAAACAACTCTTGAAGGTGACGGAGACCCCCCAACCTAAGATCCCCAGCATGACTCCTATAAAGAAAACTTCTCTATAGGAATAAGGACAAAAAAGGCCATGGATGATCTTATTATTAAATTACTTTTATTAAAATATTAATAAAATTATAATAATATTTAATATAGTAAATATTATAAATTATAATGAAAATAGTGTAATATTAAGCTTCACTTCTTAGGATTGAGCCTGACTTTGTATTCATGCATTCTTTCAAATATCCTTCATAGTGTTGCTGGATGATCAGCCCTGGTCTTTGATTTATTGAGGATGTCATCAATATAGTATTCAACAATGTCACGCATCATATCATGAAATATGATGGTCATGGCTCTTTCATATGTGGCCTCAACATTTTTAAGACCAAATGGCATAACCTGATAATAAAATGTTCCCCATAGAGTGGTGAACATTATTTTATGTTGCTCTTTTGGTGCAATCTAGATCTAGTTATACCCTGAAAATCCATCCATTAATGAAAGCACTTCATAACCTACTATGGAATCTATTATCATATCAATGTTCAATAGAGTAAATTCATCCTTGGGGTAGGCCTTGTTTATGTCTCTAAAATTAGTGTATATTCTAATTCTTTCTAACTTCTTATTGATTGACAAAACATTCGAGATGCACTCTAAGTAGTCGATCGATCAAATACATCCTAATTACAAGATTTTTTACAACTCTTTCTTCACTAATACATTAATATGAGGATGTATCTTGCATAATTTCTTTTATAGGTTTGGCATCAGGATGTACCATAAGATGGTGCACAACTAAGGTGAGGTCCAAACCTAGAATTTTAGAGTATACCCAAGAAAATATATCAACAGATTCCCTTAAAGGATGTCAAGACTTAATGTTTTTCCTTAGTGAAGGGCATACTAATTTGATCCATTTCAAGTCATTTAAAGTCCCAACATTAACTTCTATAATGTCCTTGATTTAACTTTATTTATTAATAATGAAGTTTTATTCCTATTTTAGTTAAGGGTCTGGATTAATAAATCAATAACTAATATTACAATAATTACAGTCCTAATTTGTATAATTTATGTATTTTTTTACCTTTCTAATAATAATAATAATAAATAATGATAAATAATGACTTAGCTAGAAATAGGTTGAGATGACTGAGACAAGGTCTAAAACTAGTTGTACAAGACTGGGACAGTGTTACAAATCAAAATCTGGGTTTCATTTGGTGAAAGGATAGGACTACTAAAAATAAGATACTTTAGGGTCTAGATCTATTATCCACTTCTACCATTGTTGTCTAAACTAGTCATAGAGACTTGAAACTTTTTAGGTTTTTGTGTTGTGCCAGTATGAGCCTACGTATGAAATCTTGAGTGTTAAATGTCAATGGAGCTCACTATAGAAATGATTTTATCTTAAAACCCTAACCCTTCATTATGCTTGATAAAATAGGATTTGAATCACTTGAGAAAAGAGGGGTTAGTGTGTGTAATATGCACTAAACATGTGAACCACACCTCTTGTGTGGGCACATTGCCTACATACCAATACTCTGATAAGGGATCAAGCCATATGTAGTTCTCCCACCTAATGTGATTTGTGAAATAGTGTGATATAGATACAAAAATGCTAAATTGAGAGTGCTTGAGGTGGCTAGGAACTGGTATGAGGGTTTGAATATGTTTGTAGTTGTGTTGGGTGACTATATGTAAAGAATAGGGAAGTTTGCCTTAGTAGTTTACTTGTATTCTTGCTTACTTTGTAAGATTTGTCACCTCCCTTTATAAATGACCTTTAGATGGGATTTTATAGGGAAATATTGGTCATGGGTTAGATGTATTCGCACTAGGATGATATGATGAAGGATAAGAATCAAATGAAAATGATCATTGGGGTTTAAAGTGTAATTGGACAGGAGCACTGAAAATGGGACACCCTAGGGTCTGGTGCTATAGTACAATTATGGCACTCCTATCCTACATGTTTGGCACCTAGGGGGAAAGGATTAGCCTAGAAAATATAACCTAGCTAAGGTGGAATGATCATTCAAAAGGTTTTTAATGAATGGTAATGATAAAAAATATGTCTAGAAGGGTCACAAGAGCATGCAAAAAGGAGCTATGGATTAGGTGTCATAAGCCATACTCAAACTACCAATTTAGACATTTTATATGACTACATTCCCCCCCCCCACTTTATTTTAGTGATACATCAAAGTGAAATACTAAGATAAATAAAAAGTATAAAGCCTACCTAAACTTATCTACAAGGGTGAAGCCCATGAAGATGTGTGATACTAAGTATGTGTAGAGAGAGCACATTGTGAAGCACAAATATAAAAAAGAAAACTAGGAGTAGATTAGTTCTTACTAAACATGTTATGTCTAAAATAAGAACATAAAAAATTAGGGTAAAAGAGATATAAAGAGAAAGGAATGAATACACCTCACTAAGTATGTGAACCAATACATAACCTATTGTGATGTTGAGTGATGCAAGGTATGTGATAAACTAAGAGTAATATCATGAATGGAGTTGAGTGCTCAATTCCCCAAGGGTGGTTAAAGAATAAAAAGGCTGGCCCTTTGGCTATATCATTTCCCACTAAGTGTGAAGCTATGTGATCATGCATGTATTAATCGATGTTTGGACTATGTGTTCAATCCCTTTGAGTAGGTGGCTCAAGAATTAAAAGGCTAACTAGTCCTTTGGCTCCGTCATTGCCCACTATGTGAACTATGAACTGATACTGGTATGAATGTGTATCATATGAGATGGATCTTGAAGCCTATGAATGCTCTATAATCAGATAATGTGGCATGGATAGCCTAATATATACTAATAACTAGGCCAATCTTGGCCACTCTAAAAGGTGGAGATTAGGCTTGTATAAAAGCCACTCTAAAGTTGGGAACTCAGCTTATATGAAAGCCACTCTAAAATGATGCCAACCACCTAGAGATAGAATAAGGCACATAACTACTAAGAATACTTAGCAAATGTAATGAACTAAAAAAAATGTAAATATGCCATGCACATTACCCCCAATCACTGGTGTCTATAATATGGATTCTAATCTGAAAGTTATACCAACTGCCCAATCTAAAATTGGAAGCAAGAGCCATCATGCTGCACATGATGCCCCTATATCTAATTTTTTTGAGGAAAACTATACTAAAACTATTGAATCTAAACTATACTATATAGCTAGAAAAATTGTAACTATACTTACCTTTTTGTCTATTTCTATAAAATATGGGTTTTCTACTGTTTGGACAGGAGTGCCAAAAACAAGACACTTTATTGTCTGGTGCTATAGTTGAAATATGGTGCTCTTGTCCTTTGTTGTTTCTAATTAATATTCTATATTTGTCACTATGTTTCTAGTCTAGTCTGCCTAGTTTGGGTTCTAAATGTTGTTTTGGGTGTTCTAAAAACTAATTTTTGATCGGTAGAGGCTCTGATCTCTATAATGAAACCCATATTTAGTTTCCCTTCTTCTAAGGGTAGGAATGAAGACCCTGCAATGACTTCCCTCAAAAGAACGAGCCCTACAAGTGTGTTATGATGTGAAATATATGATATAGAAATGATAATCAAAAAAGATGTCTCAATATATAACATAGTTTGTATTGGAGATTGTTAGATCAATATGGGTATGTCTAGATAGATGTAACAATGTAATAACATGTGCAGTATAGTGAACTGAAACTAGAAATATGGTTAGTTGTTAGTTTTTAGTTGTCAAGGAGGGATGGAGCATGATGTCTATCGTGGCATCCAAGAAAACAAGATAATACATGATGTGGATCATGGCATTTCAAATAATTGAGAATCAAACAAGCATGCAAGGCAAGAACCAAGAAGCATACAAGAGTGGCCAAGGGGCCAAGAAAATAAGGGACATGGGCACATATCACTCAAATTGAGAAAGCAATCATACAAGGAATTTTCAAATGCTGACATATACATACAATTAAAAATAATCAAGGTTGGCATGAGGGACATAAGCACATGGAAGGGTAAAAGCAAAGGACATTGGAAAATATCCTAAGGCACACACAAGAATAGAAGTAAAAGACATTGAAAAATGTCCTAAGGCACACACAAGAGATAAAATAGGAACTAAGAAATGAAATCACATATAGCTATGCAAAGCAAGAAAGGAAGGCATGTAAATTATGGAAATATAATCGCATTTAACTAATCAAAGCAAGAAGTGAAAGTATGCAAAACATGTAGTACAAGACTAGGTAGAAGATAGGAAATACACAAGTGCTATATACTAGTGAGTGTTGAAAGAATAATTTGGGTAAGCTAGTAAGTAATGTACATCAACATGATAACTAAAGTGGGTGGTGTAGGAATGACATAACCTAGATGGTGTAGTCATGTAGAAGATGCCTCCGATGGGTAGATATGTCAATGTGTGTCTTGAATGTAGAAATAGAATGCCCCCTCAATGGGTAGAGTGAAGTAATCAAGGATTTGGGTGTCACTGCACACACTTAAAGAATATCAAGTGATGTATGGTAATGTAGATAAATTGATAAACAATAACATAGAACAACAAAATGTAAGTCCAACATGGTAGTAAAAATGTAAAGCATGGATAATGCATATAGTTGAAATGTTTTTGGTGTTTTGAATTATTTGAATGTCTCTATATTTTGAATTGTTATATTTTTTTATTTTTTTGAAATAAAATATTTACAAGTAAGTTGAGACATTATGTAAAAGTAAGCTGAGAAAAAAATGATACTAACCGATGAGTCTCGAAAGAGACTCCTTGTCATGGTGTCCTGTATCAAATAAAGGAATTGTGCATGATTGTGAAGCACAAGGGAATAGTTGCAAATATGACTCTGAATATTCAAATTCATTTTTAGCATCTTGGAAATCATAATAACCTATATTGCTCCACTCATCATTATCATGTTGATTTTGAACCAATGGAATGATAGTGTTGAATTTTGTTGTATCTAGATCTTTTCTTTTGATAAATTAGGAATGTGAATGATTTGCCTTAGGATGTTCAATCAATCCCAAACCTTGGTGACAAACATTAGCAATTGATAGATAGGAGTAGTGATGCCTTGAGCATGTTTTCCTAACCTTTGACCTTGATAATCAAACTGTTGTAGATATTTTTGACAAAACCCATATTGCTTTGAAAGTTGAGCCTCATTTTGGAGAGGTAAATTTGCATTTTTTTTGTCCTTTACCTATACTTGTGGTATTGTTTGTTGCTCTAATTTTTCTTTTTGATCCTTTTGTTATTTTTAGTTATGCTTTGGTAACCACTTTTGTACTATTTCTAAATTTGATCCTTTGTGAATGTGTTCTTGTGTCACTATGGATTGCTTGATGAATTTACTTTGTATAGGGTCCTCATTAGCAATTATCTGTTGTATATGTTTTTTAAATGCCAAACATGAATCTATGTGATGTCCATTCATTATATGATATGAAAAATAATATCTAAATCTTCTCACTAGATGTAGAGGAGGTAGTTTGATCAATTTAGATTTAATAATTTCCCTTAGTACCTCACTTGAACTCTTATTTTATCTTTGAATGTTTTTTGAATCACTAGTTGTAGAGTTACTTTGTTATGATTTCTTGTTTTGATATGTAACATTGCTCTCAACCAATTGACTAGGTGAAGGTGTATATACATGATTGGCACTAGGGTGCCTTTGAGGCTTTTGTATTATAATATGATTTTCCAATGTTGTGATATTTTTATGTAATAACTAATTCTGCATTTGTAAATCTGAAATTAACTTGCTCATACTAGTGATTTGATCCCTTAGAGTCTCACAAGTGTAAACCCTAGTTGCTTTCAATTGAACATGTAAGCACATATGTTGAAGAGGCTTTGAAGAAGCTATAGGCTAAATGTATGCATTAAGGACAATAGTATAGGCTACCTCACCTTTTGGAGGGGTGATAGCATGGACCTAGTTAGAGGGAAAGTAGTTATCACCCTCTTGGGGGAGAGGAGGAGAAGGAAATTCTTTCCTGTACATAAGATATGACATTGAAACTTGACAGGTGGTTATTAGCTTATATAATGGATCATCTAAGTATGTAAGTATTTTATTATTAATTTAATTAAATATAATAGAGAGATAATATGTTAAATAAGTAATGAAATATGGCATATATTTAAATTGGTTTTAAAATAACATGTACATATATATTTATGTCATTTTTGAATTCATGTCAAATGAAAGGAAACAAGCATGCAAGAGAAACTAGAAAACTTTGCATAAGTAAATCATGATTAATAAAATTGGAATATTTGGCCCAATGTGTAAAAATTAGAATTTTAATTTCAAAACCCTAGGTTAGGGTTTGAAAATACCAAGACCTAGTATAGGGAACTAGGGTTTGAAATAAATAATTTTGAAAATTACTATGGTAAATTTTAAAATTAAATGTAAAATTTTGATTTATATATGCAAGAAAAAAAATTTAAAAAAATATTGTAAAAATTAGCAAGGAATTTTCCCTAGGGTTTCTAAGGTATTTGTGCACAAACAAAGTAAGTTGGGTTCACCAAATGATTTAAATTTATTTGGGAATAATAGAGTTTTATTCCTATTTAGTTAAGAGTCTAGATTAATGAATCAGTAAATAATAGTGAAATAATTAAAATCCTAATTTATATAGTTTATGTATCTTTTTTACCTTTCTAATAATAGCAATAAATAAGGAAAAATAATGACTTATCTAGAAACAAGTTGAGACGACTGGATAGGGTCTAAAACTAGCTATGCAAGACCAGGATAGTGTTACAAATCAAAATCTAGATTTCATTTGGTGAAAGGATAGGACCACAAAAGACAAGACACTTTAGGGTCCATTGTTGTTGTCCACTTATGTCATTATTATCCAAACTAGTCATAAAGACCTGAAACTTTTTGGGTTTTTGCATTGTATCGATATGAACCTACCTATGAAATATTGAGTGTTGAATGTTGACAGAGCTCACTATAGTAATGATTTAATCTTCAAATCCTAACCCTCCATTATGCTTAATAAATTGGGATTTGAATCACTTGAGAAAGGGGAGGTTAGTTTGTGTAAGATGCACTAAACGTGTGATCCACACCCTTGTATGGGCACGATGTCTACATACCAATACTCTAAAGAGGGATCAAGTTATATGTAGTTCTCCCACCTAATGTGCTTTGTGTAATAGTGTGATGTAGATGCAAATATGCCAAATTGAGAGTGTTTGAGGTAGGTAAGGACTGGTATGAGGGTTTGAATATGTTTGTAGCTATGTTGGTGATTGTATGTAGAGAATAGGGAAGTTTTCCTTAGTAGTTTTCTTGTATTCTTACTTGCTTGGTAAGATTTGTCACCTCCCTTTATAAATGAACTTTGGATGGGATTTTATAAAAAAATATTGGTCATGGGTTAGATGTATTCATGCTAGGTTGACATAATAAAGGATAAGAATCAGATGAAAATAATCATTGAAGCTCAAAGTGAAATTGGATAAGAACATCAAAAATGAGACACCCTAGGGTCTGATGCTATAGTCTAAGTATGGAACTCTTTTCCTACAGGTTCAAGACCTAGGAGGATAGGATTGGCCTGGGAAATATAGACTAGCTAAGGTGGAATGATCATTCAAAAGGTTTTGGATGACCAGTAATGAGAAAAAAGATGTCAAAAAGGGCCACAAGATCATGTAAAAAGGATTTATGGATTCGGTGTCACAAGCCACACTCAAACTACCAATTTGGACATTTTATATGACTATAGTCCTCCACAAGAAGTGTTAAACCATCTTCTAAAATGGTTAGTAAAGATTTGAACTAGCCTACAACATCAGAGTCCTTTGTTAGGACCGGATCTTCAAGTTTTCCTAAGCATGATAAATCAGAATCCCCCAATGATAGGGATAGACATTTGACAAATACTATTAAGAACTCTTGGATGATTCGATCAAAAGCTTATTTTTCTTCAAAACTAAAGTCAGACCCATATGCAAGTTCATTTTTGGTGGTCTCTTGATCTATGTTTGAGGAATATTGAATACCCCCATCTAATGGTGCCTAAAATGATTTTTCACCACTAGACTGGATTTTCTCTTTACATTACCTAGTCCAAAAGTGCCTCAAAGATGTTTTCAATTTAGGACCTCAATGTTTTATTTATTTGTTTATGGCTAAGGGCATTCACCTGTTCTCTAAAATAGGCTTCAGAATCTAACTTGATTGAGAACCCTTGTTTATGGTCTCCCAATAGAACATTTCCCCTCAAGCCTATAAAATCGTATAAGGCCTCATCATTCCTAAACTCATCGATTGACACTATTGATTCTTATTTCTCCTAGTCTACAAGTTGAGGATAATATAAAGGAAGTAGATTATGATGAATAACTAGTCTAAGGATAAAAATGGCATTAGTATTAAATAAATTGGTATTAGATAGTCATTGAAAGGGATAGATCAGACTATGCTTCACTATTGACATCATCATCATCACTAGTTGTTAGCATTAGAACATGAAGGAGGTACATGGGGTTACCCCAAGGCAATTTAAATCCAAGACCATATGTTCCTTTGTATCAAGTGTAAAAAATTGGCTCAAGTGGACCCTATTGATTTATCCCAAGGCCTCCTCATTCATAGGAATGCTTCTCCATGATTTTATTTGAAATAGGATGCTTGGAATTTAGGTAATAGTTGGTCAAGTTGTCATTATACAACCAAGATTCATCATCTGCAAGTGGGTCCTATTCTTGGCCAGTGGCTGGTATGAAAATGATAGGTGTTGGACTATGTAATTTGTCTTTTCCCTTTCTTTACCATTCTATGCAAGGTGGTTTGGCTTTAGGTTTTCCATAAGACTTGGGGTTTTATGGAATCTTAGCAATATGGAACATATCTTGGGTCAAATATTCTTTTGGGCCTTTAGCTGAGATAGTATAATGATTAGACATTTCAAAAGGTAACATTTAGGGAAGTGAATCAAGGGTATATGGTTCAATGTAATTGGCCTTTAGTGAATCAAAAAATATCTCCTTCCCCTTGTCCTTCTTAAGAACCGGATTTAGGCCAAAATGTTAGTTATATATTTGGTACTCAACTTAAAAATGCTTACAATATTCATATGTCTATAAATCTCTGTGAATATTAACTTCCATATCTGAATGGGATATCTTGATACACTGGTATAATGTTGAAGGGATTGCATGAATATCATGTATCCAAGGTCTACCCAAAAGCATATTATATGATAAATCAAGGTCTAACACATGGCATAATGTATCATGGGTCAAGGTCCTAATGATAACTAGCAAGCTAATGGTGCCTTATGATTCCTACTTCTCATTGTCATAGGCCTTGACGATGATTATTTTTGGATGAAGATCAGCCATCATGTATCTAAAAAGCTTGATGAGCTTTAGATACATAGTATTTAGACCTAATCAATTGTCTATGAGGACATGCTTCACTTTATGTTGCATTATGATAACTTTGATATACAATGGATTATTATGTAAAGGGCCAAGGGATGACATATTGCTTTGGTTAAAGGTTAATTATTGTCCTGCGGCTATATTTCCAACCAAAGCTTGAAATTTATCTAGAGATATGTCGTTAAGAACTTGAGATTGGCCAAGGAACTCTATCAAGATATTCTTATGGATTGTAGACATATGCAACAAATATAAAATGGATATTTGTATGGGCATCTTCTGCAATTGTTACACAATATTGAACATCTTTTCTTACACAACTTTGAATGGATTATTCCTTGCCAAAATGATGGGTTGGATGGGTAAAGTGGCAGATGGCTATGGGCTTAGGATGGTAATATTTGACTACTAAGTTGTGATTGCACAATCATGATTAGATATAGGACCATTTTTTTAGCAAATGATGGTAGTAGGGGACTAGATAGGATAAGTCTCAATAATCAGTACACTTGTATATGGTCACAATCTAATGATGAGTGATGAGTTATCGGTATAAAGTCCATTAACCTAGTGATACTCATAGAATTCATTTTATCAATACCAATATGGATAAGGAATGCCCTCAGGATAGTGTTTTGGAATACACCAGTGAATCAAATTAGTATAGGTAAGCTTGTAAAACATAGATTTGATGGGCTCTCCAAGGTTGCTAAAAACTCAGTTAGTAGGCATAGTTCTCCATGGAAGAAGGGATTGCAAAGGTAAAGGTTATTGTATTTATTGCACTAGTCTAGGTTATTACACTTGATGCATTTACTGAAGAGGTTTTTGCTTAAGATTAATTTGCATATAAAACATGGGATGATTATATGGTGTTTACACTATTTGTACATATCATGACTCGGTTACTCCATTTCCAACAACATTATTATTGCAATTAAATAGTTTGTACTTTTCATAATTGTTGGCTTATGCTGGCTATGATGTTTGCACTTGGACTTGGGTTTGGTTTTGGTCTTGGCCATTTCCTTGGTTTGTAGTTTGGTTCTAATTTGATGAGGTAAGTTTGATGACCACTTTTTTAATAAGATCTCTTTTGATCAACAAACCTTTGTCAATAATTTCCTTGAAAGTGTGTGGACACTATAGTTCTAGATGGTAAGATATCTCACTATGTAAATTCTTGGTAAATACAGTGGCTAATTGTTTATCTAGTAAACTATGGGTGAATCAGCTTAAAAGTGTCATCCATTGCTATAAATAACTTTCAAAGATTTCATTAGCCTTCTATTTGGCTTGTGCCAAATCTACCAATGAAATCTCATGCTCGAGATTATAGGAAAAGTGTTGCACAAACTTGTCTAGAAGATAATTAAAGTCAAAAACTAAATTCTTGGGAAATTTTAGAAGCTAAAGCCTATCTTGATAAACTTTTTGGGAATAATATTAAGAAGTATATGTTGTTTTAGGCCACTAACTAGCAAGTAACAAAAAATTCAAATAAGTGGGCCTTTAGGTCTCCTTTCCCCTTGTATTTGTCAAATTTTAGTGGTTCGTACCCTAGAGGAAATGGTATCTGTAGATACTCCATGTTGAATGGGTCGGAACACATGATGTCCAATTTGAACTTTTTGGTTTTCTTCCTAGCTTGGATGGTGGTAATTGCATCCTTCATTTATTGTAGTTCTTAGGCTAGGAAACTAGAGGGAACATTAGTTTAAGGTGGAGGATGGGAAGTCAAAATTAGATTACTTTGACTAGGATATAGTGGAGGCATGATTTGTTGTGTAAGGTTGGTTTAGTTAAGGAATTGACCTAAAATATGCATACGCAGATTAGGATGCAATTATTGGAATTACACATGTTGTGGTGTGATATTTTGGTTAAGATTTGGTATATGGGCCTCATTTTGGGAAAAGATTGGTTGATATGGAAGGGTATGGTTGAGGGTGAAATATTGTGCCTATTGAGGCTGATTAGTGACTTATTTCTGACTAGACAAACCTTGATGATTAAGGGGAACTTGTGAACCAAAGCCCTATAGTTGAGTTTGTGGTACATTAGGAATAAAAGGAAATTATTGTCTAATCGATACTTGTGGAACATTAGAACCCCTTGTTTGCATGAATCCTTATTGTAAATTAGACACATGTTGGAGGTCCAACATTTTTTGTTAACCAACACTCATACATTATTTATTAGAAATCATTTGTGATTATAATGGTATGTTGGTTTGTGACTGAAAAGTTATGTTTGTTACTACCTAGTGAGGTGGAACATTAGTTTCCCTCTATTGAGGTGGAAAAATGTTGTGCCTCTACTACATTGGTATGTTGTATTATGCCTATGGTTTTGGAACATTAGTCATCACCTATTATAGTGGAATAATATTTGTCATGTTTTGTTGAGGCACGACACTGGTCATTGTTTGACTACTTAATCCTTGAGGTTGCATCTTGAAGAAGTAGTTGGTTGAGGATTAGAGGTAGTCATTTATAATTGGGAGGTATAAGTTACTTCCCCCTATGTTTTTGAGCCAATAATGGTGTTATTTAAAGGCATGTTTTGTTATGGACTAATTGTTTGTGCATTTACACCAATTTTGTCTAGATTGGGCATCACTTGCACATTATCTACTATGTTTGGATCATTATTCTATGTAGAATCAAAATACACTTCTTCAATAGTTAGTTAGGGCATTAAAAATGTCTCCTACTAAAGTGCTTGATTTGAATGGGTCTATACCCTAATTTTCTTGCCCTCTCAATTCAATTGAGACTCCTATTGAAGGAGATAGCTCAATAATAGGAGCATTTGACATGGTCATATTGTTAAAATTGTGTGCTTAGTTTAGATAATTTTGGTATGATGTTTATGTCTATATGATGTGGTACTCCATGAGGCCTTTTCTTATGATAATCATACGAGGGTCTTGATATGGCATTGACACTATAGATTGAGGATTGAGAAAAGAGACATGTTTAATGTTTTGTCTATAAGGCATGTTGTAAGGTGATTTTACTAAACATGGAAATTTTTCATGAGGAGAGTCTACTAGAAACTTATCCCCTACCTCCATGGATCTGACTAAGATTTCATCCTTATTTATAATCAAGTGATGATCAAACAAATAAGGGTCATAAGTTGATGACATTTTAACATAGTACAATTTTTTTTGGACTTGTTCTATAACTAAAGGTACACTAACTAAGTATTATGCCATGTTCTCTTGGTTTTAATCTAAGTATGGAGGTGTGTTGACCAAATAATGGGCCAAAGGATCTGGGCTTTGTGTTAGGGTGTGGAGCTAAAAGCTTCAACTATTTGTAGACATAAAGAAATAGGAGGTTGCTGAAGATCCAAAAGTACCAGCGTCAACAGCATGATCGACGTCGGTCATGACCAGTGCAGAAGGCAACCGGTGTTGGTAGGGATTCGGTTGACGTCGACAACACCAAACAGATAGGGACCGACGTCGGTCACCTGTGGCGGTTCCAGAACTGCTATTGATGAACAGTCAGTTAAGTGAAGTGAGTGTTTGCATGTTAAATGACTAATTATAGTCACGAGCTGCGTGTATACTTATTGTAGTTAGAGTTCTATTTTTGTATGCATGGGATTCTATTTAAAGACCCATGAGGCATGTATTGTAAAACAAGTAGGCAAGTAAAAGCATTGAAGCAAGGTGCAAGGTCAAGGAGATCTACAGGTGTAAGGTTAAGGAGATCAGCTGAAGCATTCAAGGAGGGATAACAACTCAGGTTGTTGAGTTGGTTGTGTTGAGCAAGAGAGAGAGGGAAGAAGGTCTTGAGGTGTGGCAAGCCTTTGAGGTGGAGGAAGAAGTGGCATCTTTCTTATTGTATTTTCTTCTAGTAATATTTAATACAAGAGTGTGTATTGTCTCTCAAATTCTTTGTTGTCTCAAGTTTCTAGTTACTTAATCATTCTAGTATAATTCCGTGTTTAATTGCTTATAAGAAAGTAATCAATTGTGCTTTCGTTGGATAAGGGGTTCCTAATGTATAAGCAACTTAAACATGCAAAAATAACCAAAAGAACAAATAACTATCACTTTGTTCCCCTATTTGAGTGTTTAAGGTGGATAAGGATCTATCTCATAAATGACATCGTCTCTATAGGGGTCTTGAATAAAGTCTTCTTGTGCAACCACATTACTATACCCTAGATTGTACATGATGCCATTATGAGTATAGTGAGATCTGTTCAAATAAATGGTGAATGTTTCATGACAGAAGGGGTTTAGAGTTCTACAAACTCTAAAAAATAGTGTTTAAAAAGACAAATATTTCAAACTCCATCTAACTTAGTCAAATGGATGGAGCTATGCTAAAACTTAGTATAATATAGTCTAACATCAAATGTATAACGTTAAATGTCTTATTCAAAAAGTTCAAGTGGATGAAATAGAATCAGAATGCCAAACTCTATGTTCAAAGTGTTATAAATAAGTCTTATCTAGGAAAATAAAGGTTACTAGGTATTTTTTCCAAACACGATGTCAAAAGCTAGGCTCAAAATAGGCATGTGTTAGGACTTTTTGAAAAAAAATCACAAAAGCTAGACTTTAAAAAAATGGGTATGATTTAATATAACAAAACCTAAAACACTTTGGCATAAATTAGGCATTCGACTTTAGACATAAACTTGACCAAATTGGCATAAGGCATGAAACAAAAGGCACTCAGAGATAGACTATTTTCTCCTAAATAAAGGCATAAACAATAGTTTTCAATTTTGGGTAAATAATTAACCTAAGTTACACAAATTAAAGAGAAATATCAGTGTCTAGGCCCAAATTAGACAAGGCATAAACATAAATCAATCAATGTTTGGGTTTCAACTTATCAAGGTTAATTAAAAACTCCACTTAGGAAAACTAGGCTTCTTTGATCAATAAGCTAGACAAAACTAAATGACATAATGACACTTACATAAAGACCCAAAAAGCACACGTGGATTGGTTCAAAACTTTTACTCTAATCAAAACTAAGTATATGAAATGATTCGATCAACATAACAGTGTTATTGTGCTCTAAAGGTATGATCGATGGTTTATTTCAAGACTTCAAGGCACAAAACTTGAAATGATTTGGGCAACATAACATTACCTATTTCAATCAAGTGACACACACACAAAGATTTGTCAAAAGACTAAGGAAAAATTATGGTGTCGAATGGATGGCATAATGCCTCCTCAAACAATGGAGTGATGTGGACACAATTTTTTTTTTGATGTGGCACAAACAAGTAAATTGTTTTTAGACTCAAAGACCAAGCAATAAAGGATGAAATGACATAAACATCTAAATGTAACATCCTAGATCCTATAGCTAACAAGGTTACATCATATCATTAAATTTATTCTATATACATTCTCGTGGGAGGATTTTTACAACCCCTTCTCCCAATAGATTGTATGACAACATGGAACTTCAATCTACTCATCCTGCATTAACAATATGTCCATGGTAAATGGGGTTGTTCTAAAAATAAAATTTCAAATATCTAGATGGTCCCAAGTGTGACTAACACTAAATATTCCTCACATCAATTGATTTTATACCAGTTAACTTACTATTCAAAGGTCTATTCCTTTGCATAGTGATACTATCTATTTACTTCTTAGTGGAAATCCCTAGTTAACCAAATCTAACTTGGGTTTTCATTATGATCAAAGAGGTTAGTTACTCAATGCCTTGGAAATTTTAGCATATGTGCCCTAATTTATATATCTCGCCATGGAGTGGGGTTGGTACGATGTTGGGAGATGAAACCCTAGGTCAATTTACCACTAAATAACTCATGAGGAGGCTATGAACTCTCGCTCATAAGCCAAGTTACATAAAAAAAATGGAAAAGTGAAAAGACTTTAAAGGTTATGTTTATATCACCCAAACCATATGGGTGTTGGGGATAGCCTTAAAAACATTCTTTTCATTCCTTGGATAAAGACACAAATTACAAGGAAGAAGCACTTTTGGTTACCCAAGTTCCCTAAAGGGGACAGGGGGAAAGCATACACGCATCCTTCATTTAGGAAAACAAATAACTTACAATCAAACAAGCATAAAATGAAAAACTCTTAAGAGTCATCTAACTGATGTGAAAATTCATTTTATTGCACCAAGATGAAATATGATTGAAATTTTGGTCCCCTTGGCATGTGTTTGTTAAAAACTTTGACAAAGCAAAAAATGACTTTAAATAAAAAAAGATTATTAAAGCACCAATTTAAATGTGAATTTTGTGAGAAGTGTTTTAAATGTTTCCTTTTGGCCTTTGGGTCCTGCAAAAACATTAGAGGGTCCTTTTTCTTAGAAGTGCTTTCAGGAATGCACAAATCACTTCTTAAATTTAGCTCTCAGGTTTGCACAGTGTAAAACCACAACACATAGAGCAAAATTGTAACTCTACAAAATCATAATTTTCAATGCAATAACACAATTTGTGAGGAAACAAAGTATAAAATGCAAAATTTCTACTTTAGTTGAAAAATCTCAAATACCACAGAAAAATCACAACTCTAACAATCATGATACTACAACTTAACCTAAAATGGTTAGCCTCGTCGCTAGTGATTAGAGACAAAATTACTAATGGTTTAGGTAATATCACGATTATCAAAATTATGATATTGTGATATCACAACTTTCCCTACATGTAGAAAATAGTCAATAAAACATTAGCAATCATATGCAAATACAATAAAATAAAGACAAAACCACAATTGTGTGAGTTATGATATTACAGTCCTGAGAGCAAAATCATGATTATACAAGGCAACCTCACAACTTCCAAAAAAATATCCCTTAACTTGAATTGTTTACCTATGTTGGTCATCAAGATCAAATTTTTACATGAAAATCATTATGGGAGTGTTCTAAAAATCTTGAGAAGCAAATTTGTAGGTGCATGTCCCATCGAGAATGCCATTTGTGATCATAGGAATCCAATAAGGGAGGTTAGATCAAGTGTTAATTAAAGCAATACAACTCAAATAAACACACTAACACTTACAATCCTAGATCTTAGGGTTGAGTTTAATGAACAAAACCAAATGAAAGTCAAAACTAAAATGTAAAAGACACATAATCTCTTACCTTCTTTGAGAGCTATAAATGTTTTGTTGAGTGGCTTGCTTGGTTTGTGCTTAAAGAGTCTTTGGCCATGGGGTTTTCATAACTCACTCTCTCCTTATCACCATTGTGGCTTATATTGGCTTGGCATGGAATTGCTCAATATTTTGGCATTATAACACTATTGATATGAATCTCATGCAATAAAACTTGCATTATAACTCTACAATTTCCAAGTTTTTTTTCCAATAGGCAATGGCTTGTATTTATAGAAAATGGAACTAACCCCAACCCAAGGTGATTCAAGGTGTATTTAAGGCTTGGAATGGGTTTAAACCTAATCTAGGTGAGTAAAATATAACCCCAATAGAGTTAAAAGGTGTTAATTACTCATGATTTACAATGAATAGGCATGGGTCTCCAAAATGAGATATTTTAGGATATTTTCCAAAAGGCTTTACAAATCATAAAGATAATCATGAAAAGCTAGGATATTTCATATTTTTGTATTTCCTTTTTTATTTATTCACTAACTACACATGATTAATTCAATTAGGCTCTTAATTTGGTTTATCTTGTTAATTAATTTTGATTAGCCATTTAGCTCTTTCAAGATTTGATATTTGTTCATGTGACCCACTTAATAGGTCCATGGGCCAAATTATCTATTGTGATGTCATAAGATGCTTAGGGATGAATCCGTGAGAGGTTATTGTTTTATATTATAGGATACCCCAATTAGGGATGCCTCAATAAGATTCTAAGCTTTGATGAATGATGCACAAGCAAATTTGGGATGTTTAGTGATTTTTAGGCTTAATTTGTAATGGTTGGTAGAAATTAGCCTGAAGTCCGATCGAAGGCTAGCGGTGGCTAGTTTTAGGAGTCTACATTTTCCAATTTGAGGTTTTACCTTAGCATAGGCCAAACATCTTACCTCAAACCAATTACCAAGTGATATTTTAAGGGAATCCATGTACCTAGTCAAACATATTTCTATGCATTCAAGACCTCTTCAAAACAAAGATTATCAATGTAGACATGCCTAAGTACATGCATAATGGGGCCATTTATAGATCCTAATTTTATGATGAAGTGGTTTACAATCCTTATGGCTATGATCAATATGTGGATGATGAGGAAAATCGACAATACCTTGTTCATGTACCATCTAATGTCAAAGTTGACCAACATAACCCATATCTTGCAATTGTGTCACCTAATGTATAACAAAGCCAATACCAATCATACCTATCACATGTGCCATTTAATATTGATCATAGGTCTAATCTAAATTACCTTGTTAATGTACCACCTAGTGATGAATATAGACAAGACTAATTCAATCGACAACTATGTCATAATAAAGATGATCTTATTAGATTATTGGAGATGGGTACAAAGTTTGCCCTAATTTTCCTATAGAGTATTTGAAATATTTGGTTAGAATGCCTAAATAAAAACCTCTTACATTAATATACAACCAAGTTGCCTCTATCCAAGATCAAAATTTCAATCAAACTCTTGTTGTGTCAAACAAGGGGAAAGTTCAACTTATTGATCAATCTTCTCAAGGCCAATTTCTTGAAAACTAAATCCAACAAGCTAAAAGTGTTTTGGCTAGTGGAGCTATCTCCATTGCTATATTTGATATTAAAAACCCACCTTTAGTGGAATGCATTCCTCCAATGGAACAACCATTGGATTTTTCTAACTATCCTGTTTATAATTTGAATCTATTTATCACTATAACATCAGTTGTGGATATGTTTAGCAGACCCATAATTAAAACTAATTTGGCAACCAATTTGAATTTGAATCTCCTTTTAGATTCTACCCATCATGTGGTGGATAAATCTTAAGTAGCATATTTTAACCCACATCAAGTACTATCCAACATGAAACAAAACATTATTTCATCATATCCACAACATCCTTTTTCCAACATTCCAAATACCTTACAACAAAAAATTGTAAACCCATCAGAGGTGCCAAAACACATTACAAAATCTCCACTTCAGAAAGTGGCAACTAATACCCAACTCAATAGATGGAAACCAATGCTTCATTACAATAAGTATCAATCAATCTCCAACCAACATTGTCTAACCAATGTGTTTCTATAAGTAAAATAATTGTTTCTTATATTCAACAAGTAGTCTCTTCAAGCCAATAACATGTGCCATTTAACCAACAATAAGCTCCTCCTATGTGATAAATTCCTATGAATCAATATTAGGTTCGCTTTTTATCACATCAAGTTCTATTGAATTCCCAAGAGAACATTCCTCCATTCAGGCCTTAGTTCCATCCAAATCAATGATGCACTCAAAAATAAGTGCCTTACCAACAATAAGTTACCCATCAACAATACAAATCTACTCAAAGAGTGGATATTCCTAGTAGAACCATTTGTGTTCACATTCCTTAATATTATGTACCACCTCTTTATCTAAGTCAAGGTACTATACATTCGAATACCCAACAAAATTTTCCCACTTCCTCTCATTTTGACCCTACATTTCAAGACTTGAAAGAGGTCAAAGATGTAGTTTCTACCATTCAAAAAGGAAATTAAAGTAAGAAGTTTAAAGTGGATGACATATGTTCCTATCCTTTTGAGATGAGTTATCTTCAGATACCTTTTCCACATCATTTTCAGATGCCCAAATTTTAAAAATACAAAGGAAAATGTGTTCCTAAGGATCATCTAAAATAATTATTGTTTGCCTAGAAATAATTTGTGTATATCCCTATATACCTACTTTACTTGTTCTCCTGTAGTTTAATGGGACACACTTTAGAATGGTTTCCTAGTCTACCAATAACTCTGTTGACAACTTTGATGACTTGTCAAAAATATTTGTGTGAAACTTCTCCTTTAATTTCAAACATGAGCTGACTATGGTTAAACTATGTTAGAATAAACAAAGAGGAGAAGAAAGCTTTGCCAATTATTTACAATGGTGACACTCTTTAGCTAGATGAATTTCATATATTCTCCTTGAAAAATAATTGGTCACAATGTTCACTACAAATCTTTAGTCTGATGTCAATCATAACCTCGATCTTGTTTATGCCAATACATTTGAAGAAGTTATTTTCAAGGGGATATAGATTAAACAAGACCTCATCAACAAATGGATAATTAACATTTATTTTTAGAACCAAACTTAAAACAAGAATCAAGCACAAGCTCTTGTACAAGTGAAATAAATCATGTCAAAAAATCCTAAACCATTATATAAATAGAAATGTTGTAGGAGATGGGGTGACTGAATCACATCACGTGTAAATATTCAAACCATTGTCTATTTAAGAAAACCCACCTACTCAGCTCTTGGATTACAAAAGCCACCTCCAAGAAGAGGTCATTATGATTAAAAAAAATTAGTGATCTCGATGAGCCCATTGAGATGGTTTTCCAAAATCTAGTTGTTGCTAACATGATCATTTGTCACGTACCAAAACTATATTGGTACAATGAGAATGAATTTGTGATTATAATTGGGTTAAAGGACATTCTATTTATAGATGTGTACAGATTCACCATCTTATTCAATATTTGCTTAAAAGTGAGAGATAACATTAAATAATGTGGCTACAACATCTAATCAAGAGTTTTGTATATATCAGAATCCTTTTTTGCAACATAATGCCAATAATTAGAATTAGAATAGACCTCTGCATTAGAGATAATAACAACAACAAGAAAATAATAATCAAGGCCAAGATACCCATTCAAATCAATTCAATTATAAAAATTTCCCTTATGACTATAATGTTATAGGTGACATCACTAGTGGAAATATTACCACCATTAAGATAAATCCTAAGCCAAATGCCAACAATACTCGAGGACCTTAATCATCTATTCTAGGACCTTAATCATCTATTCTAGGACCTCCACCTCTATTTGTTGGTAATCCTCCTTTGGTTTTTAATGGCCCAAATTCCACTCAACAACTAAGAGTTACCATTTTAGGCCACTATACCCCTTTTTATAATCATAGTAACCTTTCACTAACTCAAGGTTGCAAAATTGTAACTCGACGCTCAAAGGTTACCATTCAAGATCATACACCTTCTTCCTCCAAGAATCCCATTTAAGGTCCTTCACCTCAAAAGACCAATCAAATTACTCTTATTAAGGATAAGCCTTATGATATTGTGGAAAAAAAAAGGTCGGTACAAATTTATATTTTTAGATCTTTTATGTTCATCCAATGTCCAAAAAAATATATTAAATGAGATTTTAAGTCAGTACAATGTTCCAAATGACATTGCACCTAAAAAATTCCAAACACTTGTGAGCCATCTAGCTCCATGCCAATAACTCACTTTTGATCAAATGGATATGTCATCCCTTGGACCTTTGCATAATAACCCAATTTACATGGAACTAATCATTTCCTAACATAATGTCAAAATAATCCTCATAGATAATGGTTTAGGGCTAAATATTGTAACTTTGAATCTAGTCAAACACTTGGGTTAAAAAATAATAGATCTTTAACCAAATACAATTACCATCAAATCTTATAATAATGAGGAATGAGAATCGTAGGGTATCATTTTCTTACATGTTATCATTGGGCCTCTAACCCATGATACTCTATGTCATGTTCTTGATTTAGAATTATCTTATAACTTTCTCATTGGGTGACCATGGATTCATGAAGTGCATGTTGTGCCTTCCACTCTTCATCAGTGCATCAATTTTACTCATCATGGACTAGAAGTGACCATTCTTGGTGACTTGCAGTTGTGTCAATTATAAAAACATTTAGAAATAGAATATGAGAGATATAACTATCAATTTGGTATGGAACATGTTCCCAAAAAGAATAAGGAGATAGTTTATCAACTAGTAGAATTTAATTATGTGGATTTAAACACTCTTTCATCCACTTCATTTTCCCCACATACTACCATTGTCAATCATTTCACTATTCAAGACAATGGCCTTGGGGAATACAAACTTTGTAATTCATTTCATATAGCCAAATATCCTTAGATTCCTAAAGCATATGGTAGGCCTAAAGTGCAAACTACTAAAATTGAATGGCACAAGAAGGATAATTCTCATCAGAATGGATCATTGGTTTTCATCCAAACTACTTCTTAGGAGCAAGAAAAAATCAATGTCGATGATGATTCATGGATATGAAGTGATGATTTTTCCATCTACTACCAAAATACCAAGTATCCTATCCCAAACAAGATAATGGATAATCAATCCTACAAGGGAAAAGGCCTAGGAGTAAAACAACAAGGACTTATCAATTCAATATCAATTACAAAACATAGAATAACTTGAGGTATAAGATATAAAATGCCTAGGGATGACCCCATAGATCTTGAGAGTGATTCTAATATATCATCTAACATGGAAAATGTTAACAACAACATAGAGTCCTATTATAACATCTATGAGGAGTTGGATGATACTAATTTATTTGACCCCAATACCATTTATAACATTACTATTGTGTTATATTATCCCCCTCTTTTCCTTCATCATCCCAATTGATCAATTGGGACCAATGAGATTCTTACATACCATTGGATTTTTCTTATAACAATGAAGAAATATATGAATTTATGAGCCTTAGAGAAAATATGCCACTTGGTGATCACAAACAAGGATTTTCTATTACACTAGACCTTGCTACATATTTTGGAGAGTAGGTGACCTTCTTTGGTCACAAATAAAAAAGAAAAAACAATTCAAATAGTGAGGTACCAAAGTGAAAACCTCTTCGAGGCATTTTTGGACCAAGGTAAAAGTAAAGAAAAATATACGCCCCATGGTGAAAACCTAATTCAAGTGCCATTAGATGGGGAAGTTCACCCTCTTTCAAATGAATCCCAGGCCTCTTCCAGCTCCAAAACTTCATGCCACATAGGAATCAGTTCATAATAATATCTAAAATTTTATCAATTAGTTCAAGATTATCCACATGCCTTTATCAAATGGCTTTTACTAGACCTTGGTGATTCAAATTCTTCCTACATGGGTGCACTCAATGAGCTATTCAAGCCTCTAAACAAAAACAAAGACCAATGTACCACTTTGCCAACTACTTCAGAAAATGGTTCCAAATTACTTGTGAAGGACACCATTGAAGTCAATATTAGAACACCTACCAATCCCAAATGGATTAGACTTGGATCATCCCTCACTGAAGAGGTATGTGAGATTCTTATTGTTCTCCTTCAATAGATTATTCATATTATCATTGTATTATTTAGATATGCTAGGGTTAGACTCAGCTAATTAAGAAGAATATAATAAAAATGCACCATCACATAACCACTCTTGTCAAGAAATAATTGGAAAATTTATTAAAGGAAAGGTGTATTCATTCTTTTGATTATTTAGATTTGGTATCCAATATAGTCCCAATCAACAAAAAGTTGCAAGGAATTTGATTGTGCATTGAATTTTGAGATATCAATAAAGAATGCCTAAAGGATGACTTTACCTAATATTTATATGATTATATATTCCATGGCAAGGTATGAGATGCTATCTCTTATGGATGGCTTCTCAAGATATAATCAAATTAAAATTGTGCCATAAGATCGTCACATGATAGTATTCACCACTTCAAGGGGAAATTTTGTTATCAAGTGATGTCATTTGTCTCAAGAATGTTAGTGCCACATACCAATGTGCCATGACTGTCATCTTCCATGACATGATGTATGATATTTTTGAAGACTACATAGATGATATTTCGGGAAAATCCAAGACCAAATCAAGATATATGGATGTATTATGAAGAATATTTGAATGATTTCATGAATACAAGGTCAAGATTAACCCTAAAAAGTGTATCTTTGGCATTAATCTAAGAAAATATATAGGTTTCATTGTCTAATACCAATGCATTGAATTTAATATAGTCAAGGTTAAGGCCATTACAGAAATGCCTCAACCTTCTAATCTCAAGCAGTTCCATAGCCTAGAGGGTAAAATCAAAGTCTATCAAATAGTTTATTTCTCAATTAGCAGACATATGCCATCCATTCACTCATATTCTAAATAAGGGTACCATTTTCTCATGGAATGTTGATTGTCAATAGGCCTTTGATTAATTAAAAGAATACCTAGAAAATCCACCTACACGTGGAAAGTCATACTTTTATACATTTCAGCAATTGACTGTGCCTTGAGGGCATTCTTGGTATAACATAATGATCAAAGGAAAGAATGAGAAATATACTATTTGAGCCACACATTGGTTGTTTATGAACATAATTAAAATTAAATTGAAAATGCCTATTTATCCATGGTATTTATAGCCCAACTATTGGGTCATTATCAGTTAAACAACAAGACCATTGTCATTGCCAAAGTGGACCCACTCAAATATGTACTTTCTAAGGTAGTTTTGACTGGTCATATGGCTAAGTGGATCATGCTATTGAACAAATTTAAAATTAAATATTTTCATAAAAGGCCATTAAGGGGTAGGCACTTGAAAATCAATTTGTTGAAGCACCCTTGTTAGACACCAAGCTGCTTATTTTCAATTTTACTGACAAGTCAATCATGACTCTAGGTAACACTTCTTATGTGCCTCAACATTGGACCCTCTATTTTAATGGTTCCACCAATCAAAATATGTACATATGTAAAAAATTATGTGGCTTGCCAAAATCATGCCAGTCTCATTCATGAGATAGCTTTGTTGCTTCAACCAATCACTATGTCATGGCCAATTTACACATGGGAACTCGATCTCATAGGGAAAATTAATTTGAATTCATCAGATGGCCACAAAGATATTCTTATTGTAATCAAATATTTTACTAAGTGGTTGAATCCATTCCACTCACCTACATAATTAGGAAATAAATTACAAAATTCATCCTTAACCATCTCATTTACCACTTTGGCACTCACTTTGATCTCATTTTTGATAATGATGGCTCTTTCAAAAATAAGGATGTCAAATCCCTTTGTGCCAAACATTAGATCACACAACAATTTTTTATTTGCCTATTTTCCTCAAAGCAATGGCTAGGATAAAGCATCTAACAAAATCCTAATCCAAATCCTAAAAATGATCGTTAATGCTTTTGACCATGATTGGAATCTCTAATTATTTCCCACACTCTAGGCCTACCACACCAATACCCACACCCCAATAAGAGCCACACCATACTCCCTTGTTTATGGTATATAAGTTATTCTTCCTATCAAGATAGAGTTACCTTATTTGCACATTTCATTGAAGAATATCATTGATGAGGAAGAATATAGAGTCTCTTGACTGCAAGAGTTATAACTATTTAATGAAAAATGGGTAGATACTTTGAAAAATATCTAGTCTTATCAGAATAAGTTATGTCTATCAGAATAATATCAATTTCAAGAGTTATCACTATTTGATGAAACTTGGTGACCTAGTATTGAAATAAAATCAAAAGAATACCAATGCCACCCATGAAAAAAAAAAGTAAATTTGAGCCTAATTGGTTGGGCCCATTCATCATCACAACAAATTATGGATATAATGCATACATAGTTGCTACACTATATGGATAAGAGCTGGATGAGCCCATGAATATTATGCATCATAAGCATTTCCACCCTTGACTTGCTTAAACATTGTTTATGAGGACCCCTAATTGGGTCATGACTTACAACCATTTCCCACTTTCCAATTGAGTTAGTCCATATTGATCTTATTCCCTTATATTATTACCATTCTTGATCTTAAGTTTGGTTTATTAGTATAATAGATGATTCTAGATGCGAGATTTCAGATAAAGTTTCAAATAGATTTGGTTACCATCATCACATCTAGGATGAGTGATATCTCATAGTAGCTTATGCATGATTTCTTGGATGATGATTTTTTAATATGTCTTTTGGATCTTGATTAATCATGTACCATTTGTCCTATTATTGTGCCATTCATGTTTTCAACCCTGATGTAACTTCTTCCTAGGTTGAACTACATTGACTTGAGGTCCTTTTTTACTATGTAGGTAGCGCTCAATTTTTTTGGTCAGCTTGGTCACCCCTTTCCATTCTCTCTCTATTTTATGAGTAACCTAAGCCACACTCTCACTACTTTTTAAGTTACACCTTTTTGAATCTTGTAATACTCCATTGAGTTGAGATGTAAATAATCTAAAAACAATCAAAATAATTTGCAAACCCCCAAAAAAAATTAAATCCCAAAAACAACCAAAAAATCAAAAAGTTTTAAAAAGGGAATAATATTTTCATGAGAAATATTTTTTAGGAATATAGAACACAAAGCAATATTAATGAAATAAATATGGAAATAAAATATAGAAAACATAATAAAAGAGAGACACATATTTAATGTGGTTCACTTAATATGGACTACATCCACACATAAACAACTAGTTCTTCTCTTATTCAGTCCAACAAATGAAGGGATAAAATCTGAAATACATACACATAATCTCCTCTTCATTCACACATTGTGTTATACCATGATTACCACTCCCTCAAAACAAAGGAGGTTCATATATTAGGGCAAAAATGTACCAACCTAATTTCTACCATCAGATCTATGACCTAATAGTGAATGGTCCAAATTTACTATGAAATAACAATATTTTTCAATACATTTTTCATAAAATGTTTGCTTCATAATGGGGGGCAAGCCCGCCCCCCCCCCCACACCCCCCTTTAGGAACTAGGCATTCTAATAATATCAATATCCACCATCTAAAAAACTTAATATGCAAAACTTTTGCTTGCTTTGTCATCTTGTTCATCAGTGGCCTTTGGTTATGTTCTAGATGGTGCAATTTACCCCATTTGTCGGGTGGGAACCTCTTATCCAACCATGATTATTTACGTGTACCATTTCCATTTTTGATCATTTTCACTCCCATTTATGGGATAAATACATTGGACTAAGGTCTAAATAGACTACGTAGGTAGTGCTTGGATGTATGGGGCATCTTGGGTCAACTTGGCCAATCTTATTGCCATTAATTTTTTTCATTTTCTCTCAAAATGCTCTCACTATTTTATGAGTATGCCTTTCATATTTCCCCTGTAATCAAATTTATTCCTTATCATCATTTTATTCTATCCCACATCCGTGTTTGGCCTAAATCTCATAGAACTATGTAGGTAACATTAACTTGTATGGGGCATTTAGAGTTAGCTCGGTCATCCCTTCATTTTTATTCTATTCCCCCCCTTCCATCCAAGTGACCATTTTGTCATGTTAGTTGAACCAAAATACTTAAGAGTAACACCTTACATTAAAACATGCATAAAATATTCACTAACAACTTATCTTATGATGTGTTTGTGTGTTGATTTATAATGATTATATTTAATTATCGTTGGTATGATTCTTTGAGCAACTAGATGCTTTTTGTTACTTTTATTTCAGTTTGTGTTTATTTATTTCCCTTTTTTATTGACACCTTAAATCAATCCATTGTATTAGTAGGGTCATCATCATAGTGCTTCCTATCACACAGTTGTACTTGAGTCCATCCATTGGCATTTGATAACATTATCATCATGATCTTTATCATTCGTGCATTGTCTATTATAATTTGGGGTTATTACTTATGAATGTTGTAGTATGGTCATCATGGTGTTATGTACTATGGTGCATATCATTTAGTGTTATATAAAAAATCAAGTTTTTAAGAATTCTACTTGGATATGTTACAACAAAATATCTTCTTATTAATATCCCCCAACCAACTAATCAAACATTTAATTATCATTTTCTAGATTAAAAATTTTCCCTACTAAGGCAAATCATTCAGACCAATCAATGATCAAATTCACCCTATTTGGGCACCTCCTTGTATCCATGATCAAATCTACCTTGCTAGGGCACCTTATTGTGATCCACAAACAACACCCCTTTTTGGGGCCTAGTCCATCTTTTAGCCTTTCCTTTAATTTTGATCTTGTATATTTCTCTCATTTTCTAGGGCCTATCTATTTCAACTTCTTCCCTAACCATCTCTTTGAGGGGGAATCTAGGGATAATTCAGAACCCTTTAGGGAATCAACTTGAGTTTAATGACTCATAAAAGAAAAAAAGATAAGAGTGAAGACATCATTCTTTAATCATTATCAAATTTCTTGAATTTTTCAATCTTTGAAAAGAGGTTATTGTGCTTAGTGTCTCATAATGCCTTCTCAATTCACTTCAATTTAACCACTTTCATGTCTAAACTACATTCATAATGATTTTATGCAATCGCATGCAAGTTTAAACTAAAATCTCCAACTGGACAAAATTTACCCGTAAAACTACCATTTTAACCCAAAATCACAACAATACATCCCTGATTGGTGTAATGGATCATCTTGCATCATCTATCTCATCTAGTGCATCTTGAATTAAATCATCACTTTGCAATTATTTTCACAAGTAAATTAAGTGAATACGTGATAGATAAATAGACATTACAAAAACCACCATTGTTATAATTGTTGATTAATCCCACTTAATCAAGCCTAATTATTCCTCTAATAGGAAAATCCATAGATTTGAATTATCCTATTTTCCTAAATTCAAAATTGGAATATTCCCTCACCCAGGATGACATCATTAGGTAAAGTGTGCAAAAAACCAAAGTTTGTGACATGTTTTACACATCACTTGCACACTCAAGACAAGTTATTGCATCTCTCTTACACACTCTTACACCCCTCTTACACACTTAAGAGGAATAATGACTGCACTTTCTTTCTAAAATGCCTCCCATACTCCAAAAAGGCCTTAAATATCATGTCTTACACACTCCATGTGTGTAATGATGGATTTGAAAATTGATCCTCAACCCTCCATCTAAAGATGAGATGAATGGTCCATAATAGTTCAAGGAATCTATAAATAGAACCCTCACACCTCTTATTTCATCAAGTTTCCTAATGTAAACTTACACTATTGTATTATTCCAAGAAGCTTCATCAACTTTATCTCTTTCCAAGATAAATTTAAGACCAAGTGTAGACAAGAAGAGGCACTTCCCATGCAAGGAATTAAGCATCGACAAATACTTCTACATCTACAAGTCAGGCTCAACCTCTTTAGACCAATTTTCATGCACATCTTCAAGGGGGGTATAAATGTTGTGTTTACCTTCTAATATTAAATTCATTGCTTGATTATCATATAACTCAACCTAGGGTTTAAGCTTGATAATTTATGTCTTTAAGTTATTTTAATTATTATACTAATAATTAACTAATCTCTCTTAGATTCATGATCTACATAAGGTGTTCCTCGGTGGATGCCTTCATTACCACAATATCAACCATAAGTTATAGTTGGATGGACACAATCATCTCCATAATATCAATACCAATCATCATGGAACACTATGTTTCCCTAGCCACAATAATCAAATTGGGCTCCATCATATCCTCAACAACATTAAAGGGCTTTTGATGGGATCAAATCACAAAGTTGGGGTTTCCAAAAAAACATTGGGGGATATAGATGGGTTACTATGGAGGATACTAGGGGAGGTCATTATAATAATAATTGGTAAGCTTGTCAACCAATTCAGTGTTTGTTATGTGGTAAATATAATCACTTTGCTCAAAACTACCTGACTAACCTCAAAGGTGGATGTATTGCATCTATTTTAGATTTGAAATACAACACCATATTGAATATTTTATATTTTTAGAGAAGTGGAGTAAAGAGAAACTTTTGTGAAATCTAAACATGATAAATTTGCACCCTAAGGAGAATGCACTCATGAATGTAATTACAAGACAATAATAAATAGAGCAAGGATTGCCTCCTTTAAAAATGCAAATGGCTTAGAGAATTAGAAATTTTTAATAGGATAAGTATCTTGACCCCATGATATAAAAAGGTTTGATTTACCAAACAACCAAAGCTATTCATAACATACAATATCAAGCTACATTAGAAGGTGATGTTGTAGTCATTGATGTGCAGATGTATGGGTAGATTGTCTACATAATAAGGCAAGAGGGAGTAGTTACTACCTTGACTAACCTTTTAAAATTTTTGATCACTCTACAAAATGAATATATATAAGAAAATATTACAAATCTACTGCATAACTTATTGGAGTGTACACAACAAAGTCAACAACTTATCGACAAGGTAGTTTGGTACGTAAAAAGTAAGAAACCCTAGGATGTTGATTTCCACATGGATATTGAGATGGTAGGGTATAAATTACATAACACTATATTTTATTTTGGAAACACAATTAATATGATTTCTATGTTCTACTTGGAAATTTATTAGATGACCAACACTCAATTACAATCTAGTCACACTAAGCCTCATAGTCTATGGTAGGGTAGAGTTTATTGGTTGACTCAAATATGTGGAAATCAAAGTGGTTGAACTAAGTCTACGAGGTGATTTTGAAGTGATTGACTTAAATATTGATGAAATGCACTAACCTAAATTAATTAGTAATAAGTGAGCCAATGATGGTCAATAGATCATTAATAAAATATGTAATTAGCTAGAACCACACAAAAGGGGTAAAATTATCATTATACCTCTAAATAAAGTAAAGCATAATCCATACATCATATCCAAGGAGTTAGATTCATCATATGCATATGGAGATAATAGTTGGTTCAAGGTGAGTACATAGTCTAATCCTATTGCCATATGAGTTGTAGAATATAAATTTTATTAGCCCAAAATGTAGCTTCAACATCAGTTATAAACAACTAAACTATATTCTTATAGAATAATAATCTTAAAATCACCAGTGTTATAGTTTCAAATCGATGAATGTAGGTCACCTTTGGTGCAATCACTGACTAGGTTAGATGTGAATTTTGTGTACAAAGTAGGTGTGACAGATATGGACTACACAAAGTCAATGAAGGAAGGTCTATTTCCCTAGGAGACTGTCTTTTGTTAGTGGTGACTTAGATACATACATGTTAAATTGGTTAAGGGGATATCATGAGGTACACCTAATACACGTGGTTTTTGCCATAAAATGTCAACTACCACAATACTTCAACCAATGACTTGAATTAATTTACTCTAAGGCTTGAACATCATGTGAAAAATATATACCAAAGGATGAGTGCACTAAATTATGCACTAAAAGGATCTATTTTGATTTGGTAGATAGTCCATAGAACAAACTAGTTACCATGGGATGAGGCATATGAACTATTGCATGTTTGATTCTAAATACCACCTACTATCAGGGAACAAGGACCCTTTTTCCAAGAAGAGAAATGCCTATAAATGAACATTCATAAGTGTGTGGATGTATGGAATGTGCAAGGTGTAAAACCTAAATATTAGCTGCACAATTTAAGATATACTCTGGTAGCACTTCTAAAAACATAGTACATGCACCAAGAATGTAAAGGAGAGACAAAAAATTGGTTGTAGGTCCAACAAGATTTGATTCAGATGTTTATTTTTGAGGATGAGAATCCCTTAGTATAGAATACTCTATTGAAGTTGAAAATATTTTTGTTTATGGGTGAGTAGAAGAATTAAGTACTCTTTTAGACTCATCTTCACAATAAGAATTAGGCTGAGATCTGATTATAACTATCCAAAATTACAGGGCCAAAAATTAGAAGGAGAAAGTTTTTAATAAGCCATATAATAGGATTTAAGATGATGAATAATTTATATAAACCAATGATAGTAATGAGGACTTATATTTAAATGGATTTTTTGAACCAGAGTGAGAAGTGGAGCCTAAAACTAAAATTACAAATCAAAATAAAGATCAATAGCTATGAAATATTAATATCTAAGACCAAGAAAAATACATAATAGTGTAAGATTCCATTCCAAGTAGTTCTAAAAAAATATATTAGGATACCTTAATGAATTTGGTAGGAAATATTGCGATGGAACCAACACTAAAACTTGCAACTTTAGGTGACTATTGGATGCAAAATGAGACTTTAGAAGCATTGCAATTACTACAATATTACTAGGATGTATTTCCAATGAAATTTATATAAGTAAAATGGGTAAACCCTTCTTTAGGTGAAATGTATATATAACTAAATGAGTGTTCAAAACCTATGAAAAATTGACCATATAGGCTAAACCCAAACACGAATTTGAAAGTAAAGGTTGAATTGGATCTCAAGCAAGATGCAAGTATTATATACCCAGTGGATAAGGTAGAATGGGTCAGCCCAATGGTGGTGTAGGTTAAGAAGTCTAGGTAAATCAAAGTGTGTGGGGAATACCATGTAATAAATGATGATTTTATAAATAATCCTTTCCTAATTTCATTCATATATGAAGTTCTGGAGTCAATCTCAAGACATGAAGTGTATTATTTCACGGATGGGTTTGGTGGCTACCACCAGATTTCAATTGCAATAGAGGATCAATCCAAAACAACATTTAAAATAGAGTGGGGATATTTTGCATATAGGGTCATACCATTTGGTTTTAATAATGCTCTAGCTATGTTCTCTATAGTAGTGGTCACTACCTTTAAGGAATTCATCCATGACTTTCTTGAAGCCTACTTAGATGATTGGGCTATCTTTTCCTTATTCAAGGAGCACTTGTCTAAGTTTAGACTTATGTTATAATGATGTTGAGATTTACACATTATGTTAAACATGAATATGTGCTTTTTCTTCACACATTTAGGTGTCCTATTGGGGCACATAGTATACATGGATGGGATCTTAGCATACAAAGCCAAAATCACAATAATTGTGGGTATGCCACCTCCCACAAGATCTATAGAGGTGTGATCAATTTTGGGGAATACATGATACTAAAATAAATTCATAAAAGGATATGAGACTATATACAATCTAATGGATAGGTTATTGTGAAAAAATACAAGGTTTAAGTGGACAAATGAGTGCCAAACAACATTTTTGGATATAAAATAGAGATTGGTCACATCGCCCATTTTGGTCTTTCTTGACTGAAGCAAACCTTTTCATGTTCATGTAGATGCTTCAAGAAATGTGGTAGGAGTTGTTCTCTCACAACCATGATACAAAGTATTAGAACATATAATCCACTTTTCAAGTCACAAACTATAAGATATATAAAAAAACTATACAACTATAGAATGAGAAACTTTGGCCATGGTGCTTACACTCCAAAAGTTTAGACATTACCTTCTAGTAATGCCATTTGAATTTTTCATTGATCATCAAGATCTATGATATGTAGTTAATAAACTTATGTTGGGGGGAAGGATATATTGGTGGTTGATGTTATTCCAATAATTTTAGTTCAAGCCTAATGTGAATCCAAGAAGGGAAAATGTGGGGCCAGATCATATGAGTTGAATACACATGGAGAAGAGCAAAAAGAATTACAAGATGAATCACCCAATGCACATTTATTTTGGGTCTCTGTGATTCCTAATAACATGGGATATTTCTTATGAAATATGAAGAAAGGGAAAATAAGTAAATGATTATAAGATCCATGCCATTAAACATAATTAATGGGTTTTGTACAATATGGGGAAAGATGATGCATTACATAGAGTAGCTTTAGAACACGAGAAACCTCAACTTATTGAGGAGTCACAAAAAGGAATTGCATGAGGGAATTTCATAAGAGAATCAAATACAAGTAAAGTATTATAAATTTGTATATGGTGACCTAATCTATTTCAAGATGCACACCAGTTTGTAAAACACTGTGATGTTTACCAAAGGATGGGCAAGCCCAATCAAAGAGATGAGATGACATTGAATCTAGTTGAGCAATGGGGAATCAACTTTGTTGGGCCAATAAATCCACCTAGTAAGTGAAATAATGGAAGATACATCATCACTATGATGGATTACTTCACCAAATGGGTGGAAGCTATTATGACACCAAGCTATAATGTTAAGGATGTAACCAAGTTCTTGTGTGAAAATATCATAACAAAATTTATATGTCCAATCAAAATAATCAATGATAGAGGTACACATTACATAAAAAAACCATCAAGGATCTGATGAAAAAGTTTATAATGTCACACCATAAAAGCACAACATATCATCCACAAGTAAATAGATAAGTGGAGGCATCCAAAAAATCCCTTGACAATATGCTCACCAAGATATCCAATGTCTACAGAAATGATTGGAAGGATCAGATTCCTACAATCCTATGGGTGTATAGGAAAAATTACAAGCATTTGAAAGGTGTCATGCCATTTCATCTCATTTATGGACTTGAAGTAGTAATTAATATGCATTTCAATGATCATGAGACTAGGGGATCAATATTATTTCCAGGCACGGTTGATGGATCTAACCAAAATGAAAGAAAATAGGTAAAGGGTGCAATGGACACAAGATGTTAACAAGCTAAGTTAGAAAGTGTGGCATGATCACAACTTGCAGTCAAAATATTTTTTTCCAAAAAAAGTAGTCTTACTATGTGATAGTAGATTTAGATAATTTCTAAGAAAGATGTGCATTAGATGGAAGGGACCTTACATCATTCATGGCATATTGCAACAAGGAAAATTTCTCTTAAAAGATCACCAAGGAACCATTCTACCAGGATGTGTAAATGGTTATAGGTTTAAACCTTACCATCAATAATGTTTATTAGTTCTCATATAAAAATGAGAGAAGGTGATGAGTAACACCATGTAGTTTAGGATTTTTTATTAATTTTTTATTTTTGTTTTAGTTTTATGTTTGTATGTGCTTGTAAAATGTTATTTCTATATGATAGGACATCAAAACTAGAGTTGAAAATTCAAAGTTGTAGAGTGAGATTTTTGGACTGTGACTACATTTATCAACCTCACCTAGACCAAGATAGGGAAACACTATAATAAATTATCTAGGTTTAACCAATAGTGGTTTGAGATCCAATCCCTTATCATCTCATACTCTAGAGTACCAAGGATATTCAATAATTCCTAGGGTAACATGTATTTATTATAAAATTACATGATGGGATTCATATTAGAGTCCATAAATTACCCAAAGAAATACCAATTCTAATACCCATATTTGTTTTTGATTAATTAAGATAGAAAACTAGGGGCCAAACCCTATACAGTCAAAAAAGACAAGAAGGCTGGGAAACAAAAGATGTCAGCACCGAACCAACGGCACAGCTGAGAAACAAAGTCAGAAATTAAAAAAACACTGGAAAGACCAGAGTCAAAAAGGATGAAACTACATAACTATAGAATTAACAAGATCCTTAAGATTCTCAATGTCTGCATTGTCAGCATTTCTTGGATTACATATCGCTTCCATGATCTGCAATGGCCTTCTCCATGTGGACCGCCTTCAAAAGCAATCTTCATCATCAATGTGCATCATTCATGCTCCATCATCTCCTTTTGAATGATCTCTCTAATGTTTGGGGGTATATGAGCCCCTTGTCACCATACCCTCCATCCTTAGAATTGCTGACCAAGGTTGGCACAAGCATCAACGACCCTATTACCTTCTCTGTAGGTGTGGGTAATCTCAACTTCGGAAAACTTTTGTAAAAGAAACTGGATGTCCGTAATGATGTATTTTAGATGAATACCAATGTTAGATGCTTTATTAACGACATCTATGATCAACTTAGAATATCCCTGAATATTCAAATTTCTAATTCCTAGGGATATAGCTAACTTTAATCCCCAAAGTAAGGCCATAGCTTTAGCATAGTTATTGCTCTGACAACCCATGCCACCAGCATAGATAGCAAACATCCCTCCTTTTTCATTTCTTATTATTCCTCCTCCACTTGCTTTACCACTCAACTTGGATGCCCCATCAAAATTGAGTTTCATCCAATTGGGTTTAGGAGGTATCTATTTAGTATGAAGTCTCTGAAGAATTTTGGAATTATCATGCCCAGGGATAAGGTTTAAAACCTTCCATTTGGCAACAATTTGACTTTCAAATTCAGATAGGGGTTTCTATACAACACTAATATGAGCTGTTGTAACACTTTCCAAGATGGTCCTAGCAAAGGAGTTAAACACCTAAGCAGCATTTCTAGCAGTGTCCCTAAAAATTTTGTGATTTCACTCTTTCCATAAAGTCCAGCTCAAGCATGGAAGATCTTGCTTCCATGGTTCCTTAATCCAGGGATGTGTGAAGGTTGAGTTCCACTTGAGAATTACTTCTTTAAGGTTAGAATTGCAAACCCATTCAATGCCAAAGTTGTTAAGTATTTTTCCCCATAAATCCTGGGTAAACTCACAGTGTATGAATAGGTGTGAAACTGATTCCTCTCTAGAACCACACAGAAAACATCTGTTGACCAGAGTAAACCCCCTCTTTTGAAGGTTGTCATGAGTAAGGATTTTGTTATGGGCAGCAGCCCACCAAAACAAGTTAATCTTTGGAATGAGTTTATGATTCCAAACCTTTTTCCATACCTCCTTATTCTGAGCTTCAGGTGTAAGTAGATGATAGGCAGATTTGACAGAGAACGATCCATTCTTATCCTCTCGAGGGAAGAGCGGGATTATGATCTCCTGAACACATTGTTGGATCTCCTGAATTCTTGGGATAAGCTCAGGCCTATGCACACAGCAATCTAAAAGGTTTTTTCAGCTCCTTATTCCATTGTTATTTTCCATATAATCACTAACCCTATCACCAAAGAACTGAGTAGTCAGGCCTATAATTTCTCCATAGTTTCCTTGGGAGATGAGAGGCTTGTCCCTTAACCAATTATCCTTCTAGAATTTAATCTGTCAGCCATTTCCAAGCTTCCACCCAATTCCCTGTTTGAGAAGGCTTCTACTTTTTAGCATTTTATTCCATATCACAGACCCCTGGGGTAATCCCACCTATTGAAGAAAGTTACCATGTTGGATGCCCAGTGTTATTTTAAAATTTTACATTTCATGACAACACCCCCAATTGCACTCATACAATAAATTAGAGGTGTTTTAAATATAGGGATGGTAAATTTTTGTAGAATGGGACATCAACTCTGTAGCCCAATGGATAAGGCTTGGGTAGAATAATTAAATCTATTTATCTTTCAAGCTTTCAAATGGTGTGTTGAAGATATACCAATAATTTATATTTCAGTGTAACAATATTTTTGTCATCATGGAAAGCATACTATGATAGAGAGAAGGGACAAGTCATGAATGCATTTGATCTTATCAGCACCAGAGTGAAAATTTAAGGTAAAATCAAACTTCTTTAAAAGTTATTGATTTTTGTCCCAATGCAAAGACCAAATCTAAGAGATAAATTTTGACCATAAACACTTGGTATAATAATTTTATCATGAACTTCAAAAATCAAGGGGAAGAATCATAGTTGCAGGTTTCAAGTTGTTCAAAAACACCAACACACTTTTACAAGTCATGCAAATTTCTTTTTACAAATTTTAAGTCATGCAAATGCCCCAACACTTTTCCAAGTCATTGCAATTTAAAAATTCTTTTTTCCACTCGGTTCAATTTGAAAAAACATTTTCCGCTCGATGCAATTTGCAAATTCTTTTTTCCACTTGGTGCAATTTGTGAATTCTTTTTTCCACTCAGTGCAATTTACAAATTCTTTTTTTCACTTAGTGTAATTTAAAATTTATTTTTCCATTCAGTGCAAGTTGAAAATTCTTTTTTTCCCCTCAATTCAATTTGGAAATTCTTTTTTCCACTCGATGTAATTTGCAAATTCTTTTTTCATTTTCCCTTCCCATGCAAATTGAATTTTCTTTTTCATGGTCATGTAATTTTAAATTTCATTTTCCTTAATTCATGGTAAATGGAGAATGATGGTGGTTTCAAGAATAAACTCATAGTATTTTGAAGATGAAGTGGTTTTATCAATAAAACTGTTGGGTTTGAGTGTTTAAAAGTTTGTTTTGGTCCCAAAACCCATGGTATTCACTACAAAAGCATGGTATTGGATGTAAGTTTGTATTTTTCATTGGTAGAAGACAATTTTAATGAGACAAAGTTATTTTGCATGGGTATCTCCAATATTAATTCAAGTGTCATATGGGTATATGTTTGCATGTGTTGAGTAGTATTTAGTATTGGGTTTCTAGCTGTGGGCATAAGTTATCAATCTAAAATTTTAGAGGCCAAATGCAAATGGCTAGTGTGAATTATAATTTAATTACTATTGCAATCACCCTCTCAGCGCTTGAATCATGTCAGTGACTTGATAAGGTTAAATATTGTTATGGTGGTCTTCACAAAAATATTAACATGAATATTATGCTATTATGAAGAAAATGCTTCTATGGTGAATAGAAAGGATGACTGGAAAACATCAATGATCACTGAAAATTCTCAATTAAGTAAATTTGAGATTACTCATAAAGATGCCAATATAAAAGACAAGCATATGCATGATGAAATTCCCTGATAAGTGCAAAGTAATGACTGAGATTGTCTTCAACGAAGGAGAAAGTGAATGAATTCTTCATCAAAATTTTGGTCTTTTCATGTTAATGTTGGATCTCATTTTGTAATTTATAGTTTAAATTTTATGTAATTACAACCTTTTAAATGAAATTCGTGCAAATGCACTATGTCACTTTCTAAGTCTTGAATTGTATAATTTCGATTTACACGTTTCAAGTGGTGTAAAAGCAACAAATCATTTTTGCACCATTCAAGTGATTCAATTTTATAATTTTAATTTTGCACGAAGTGCAATTTCACCAATGCATCTTTATATAACTTAAGTGGTGCAATATTTTAATTTCACATTTGCATGCAGTGTAATTACACCAACTCACTTTTACACCACTCAAGTGGTGCATTTTTGTAAACTCACTTTTGCACCATTTGTAATCCAAAAAATATGGTTACGTACCGTAACCACCTTCCCATAATATAAATATGATTTTTAGGCTCATTGTAAAGGGGTGATTTTGGCAGTGAGACTCTGTAGAAATTTTTTAAATGATTAGATTGTATTTTCAACTCAATAAAGATTAGAACAAGGAGATTTTGCAAGCTTTGTATTCAATGTTTCTTTGTGAGTTATAAATTTGCATATGATTCATCTATATCCATATATTTGATTTCAAATTATTTTCATAATCACAACCAGATTATCATAAAATGGGAATTTCACATTAAGTATCTCTTTTAAAATATTTTGTGTTATTTCTATGAATGTGAAATCTCGATGGGGTTTTAACAATATTTTAATTATATTTTATAGGTAAATATGAGATAGTTATCTTTCACTATATTACTAGTAGTAGATAATTATATCAATGTATGTTTTTTACTCCTAAGATTGCATTATATCTTTACCACCCATTGAATCAGAGAGATTTCCATGAATACAATGTTTTCCCCTTCTTGAGCTATTCTGGTAAGTTTCCATATTTACCTACTTAGAGTTGTCTTTAATTTTTCCTGGGATTATCATGGTAGTTTATATATTTAATTGAATATAATAATCCCATTCCTCTTTTCATTTCTCATTTTCCTCTTCTTTTCTATCATTCCTCCCATTTTCCTTTCTAACTCCTTTATGTGATTTTTGGTTAAAAGTACAAAACCCTCAATAAAAAAACATTTTTACTATAAATAAATTTAAATAGATTTTCCCCTACTTTTTCCTTTTTGTCTTTCAATAAATGGAGTTTCACTTGGTAATAATAGGGGGAATTTGTCCCTAATTTGATGACTAACGTAAGGACTTAGTTCCCACACTGTTGACCCAAAGTCACCAATTTGTCCCCTAACAAATTTTTGAGTCAATAGTTTTTATGGCTCTATTGGGGATCGAGGTGCATTACACACATGATTTTTAGACATTTCAAGGAAATTTCCCTCTAATGGAGGTTGGTGAGTCCATTGAGATAAAGTACCTAGTGCTTGCATCTTTCTAATCAAATAAATGGCATTGGTTCATCCCAACCCCAATGTTCCCTGTGTCACATGGGGAAAACATTTTGGTCCATTGGCTTTGCCCTAGTACAATGAATTAACATTAGGCTCAAGGAAGAAATTTCCAAAGTTTTCTATATAAAATGGTCAAGATTAATATAACCATATCCTAGCCTTCATAGTGTTATATAGCATTTGGGAGCTATGCATGAAGATGTCAATGTTAGTATTTTTTTTGAAACTCTTATTGGATCTATTGATGAGTAGTTTCAATACTTCGAAGATGGATGTATAATTAATTAGGACTCCTTGAATAATAAGTTATATAACATATTCAAATTATTTGTGGATGTGTGTGCATTTTTGTTATATTTCTTCTAAATCTAGAAGCAAGATGATGAGTAGATGAGAGAGTTCATAGCACATTTCAATAAATTATTGAGACTAATTCCCTAGGCTAATCAACCAAGTCCCAACAATAATATTTATGTATTCATTGGTTCTCTAACCCAAATATCAAATTCATCTTGATGAGGAATAAGGTAAATGACATGGAAGCAGCACAATAAGAAGCTACCAAAATTGAAGATCACATGGTTTTATCTAGAATGTTGAAGAAAGAAGTTTCAAAAGGTGTTACAACTATTGCAAATGGTGATGAAGAAATGGTGAAACCTAATACAATTAAGATTCTACAATATTTATAAAAGAGACTTCGAAGGTAAGTTCTTGATCAAACATGTTATAATTCTAGCAAGGAAAAATAAAAAGTGATTCCTATCACATATGATTATTTCAGTTTCAAAATTATGGAAAAAGGTGAACAGTTAGAAAAATGATAATTTATCAGACTATAAATGAATAATTTAGTTTCCCCCTTGAAAAAAAAGAGAAAAAATTTAATTTTTCACATGATTGCTCAAATCTTGTGATCCTAGGAGAAAATGAGTTGTTTGAAGAACAACTGATTAAATCACAAATAGAAAAGAAGAATAGTGCAAAATGTGATATTTTACCTTCTAAACATGAAGATAATATGGAACCAAATTTAAATAAAGCAAAACATCTTTATTATATCATAATGGAAGACTCGATAGTCAAAAATGAAGATTTTGTAGGTATTTCATTTTTAGGTTATACCAAAGAGAGTTCTCCACAAAACATGAATATAGATAAATGAACCCCATGCAAATTAAAAATTAGAAGAAGGCCAAAGATGAAATCAATAAATACATAAAGCCAAAATAAAATGAATGGTGCCTGATATTCATTACAAATGAAATGGAAATTATCAAGGTAGAGGATATTGATGAAGATGATGACAATGATTCATTCAATAATGAATTTATCTCTATTGTGGGAAGCAATGTGACAAGGAATATTTGCACTCAATTCAGTCCAAAAGATACTTTTATTGTTATCCAATTTAGAAAGTAACATGTAACACACACTCTCTAGTTTAGATCTTTCATTTGGTATAGATACATTTGAAACCAGCCAAGAAGACATTGAAAAAGTTTGGTATTGCTTAGGAGTGATCATAAAAGATTAGAGAATTCATAATGTTCCCATTTTAGGATATGAAGATAGTAATGGTTTTTTCATTCATGATTATACCTATGTTAATAATAAATATAAATTCCTCTTCTCATCTACTTGGTCACTATTGTTAAAAGTGTTCAGAGTTCATAAGTCAAATCTGTTGTTTTGAAATGATGGATACTCATCCGAGCCAGTGAATGGTTTTGTATAGTATTTTTATTTTATTATACCCTCTGTAAATAGTTTTGCTTTCCCTATTTTGGCTTGTTTCCTTTTCCCATTTTATTTTAGTGTGTGTGTGTGTTGAATTCAATAAATACAATAGGTTATTTGTCGTTCCTTTCTCTCCTTGTTTTGGTCCTTATTCTTACACATGTTTGTAGTTGTGATCTATACCTGCATTAAATCCCAATTAGTCAATTATTTTAGATCTCCATGTGAGTTATTTAGTATAAATATGTCAAGATTATGGATCACACAATTGATTACCTTTGTATAAGCAACTAAACACGGAATTTAACCAGAATGCACAAGTAACTAGAATTCAGAAATAACACAGAATATGAGAGACAATACCCAATTGTATTAATACTCTTCCAGAAAAGAATTACAATAAAGAGACACCACACTCTTCCACACCTTATAGGCTTGCCACACCAAGTGTACAGTAATTCACCTTCAAGAGTTATCTCTCTCAATTACAGTCCCAACACACAACTCAAACACAGAGTTGGTGTTTGCCTCCAACCAGTTAGTATCACTATTGCCAATACACAAGTACTCCACGATTGAGTACACACCGTACTCCAAGTAGATCTCCCCTGATCTTGCTACCTATTGTGTTGTGAGCTCCCTGATCTTACTGCCACCTGCAAATCAACTTAGTTTTGCATCACCTGCAAACCTAGATCAAACACACACAAACACCTACAAATCAATGATCTTACTTACCATGTAGATCTCACCTGATCTTGCTATACCGCAGATCAACCTGGCCTTGCATACCTACTAATCGAGATCATACACACATGAATAACCCTTCTGATTTTCCAAACCAACACCCTTGTGGATCTCTACCAGATCTTGCAACAACCTGCAGATCTACCTGATCATACACACTTGGCACTGTGGCACTAAAAGGAACACACCTTGCTTTCTTCACTCTGAAGGAGCTAACCTTGCTCTCTCAACTAGCACACTTTACAATACAGCCCATGAGTCTATTATATAGATCCCATGCAAACAATAATTAGACATCTAATTACAATAATTAGATCCGTAGCTCAAGTCTAAAATTGGCCTTTAACATGCAAACAACCAGTTTGTTAACTAATTGTTCATCAACAAGCAGTTATGGAACCACACAAGCAACCGACATCGGTCCCTATCTGCCTAGAGGTGACCAACGTCAGTCGACTCCTGACCGATGTCAGTTGCTCTGACACTATATATGATTGATGTCGGTTGATCAGACCGATGTCAGTTGCTATGCCACTCAGCAACCTCCTTCCCTATTTACATCAGTGAAGCTTTTAGCTCCACAACCTAACAATCTCTCACTTGGAGATAAATAGCTACACCTGTACCTATACCTGTACATCGTCTAATCTATTTCCTGGCTTGTATCCCTCTTCAAGCTCAACCTTGAAGACCAACCACCACAAAACTTGTGGTGCACCTCCTGTCATCCAAGTAACCTGCCGCATCCGCATCTACAAACCCATGTAGAAAAGAACTTGACCCTGCATAGCAAAAATCCTTGTTGTCGGTCCCTCTCAAATACCTGAGAATCCACTGAATTGCCCTCTAGTGCTTCTTTCCCATATTGGCTCCAAACTTGCTAATAGCTGCCACTGTGTGGGCAACCTCAGGTCCAGTACGCATGTACTTAACCTCATCATGTGAATCAGGACACTGTTCATAGAACTGTCCAATCATCGACGTGCTAATCAGTTTCACACAATCATCCAGAGACAAAATCAACCTGTGACCTTCCATGTCTCTAGAACACACTCATGCCAAAGAATTTTGCTGCTCTAAAGTCCTCATGACATACCACTGAACTAACTTTACCTTTAGCTCAGCAACCCTACATGTGTGACCCTGCATCAAGCAAACACACAACATATAGTAATAGGATGATGTTGCAATCATCACCCAACTTGGTAAAGAAACACAATGGTTATAATGACATTGACTAAAGCCATGCTTTGTCATCCACCTGTCAAACCTCCATTGTCCTGCAGCTACCTCAAGACCATATGACCTGGCCTTTCGTCTCACGTATCCATTCTCTCTATTCTTTAACCAAGGAATCCATTCATCTTTCAGTGCTTTCATATCGGTTGGAAACCCTACCAAATATCCCATTTGGTTCTGCATCATAGGAATCAAATTCCTCATTCATGCCATGCTCCCACTGTTTCTTGGATCCTTCCTGTTCTACAGTGAGCAATGAGTATAAAGAAGAGGAATAACGAATTTGAGGCTTACTTACCCTTTCAGTCCTCCATATGGGCATTTGAGACTCCTTGACAGCTTGTTATCTACCCAAAATTTGTTCCAGTGACTGACCTCGATCACCACATAGTTTGCATCAGACTAACATTGGTTCCATGCGACTATCCTGACTACCGACGCTAGTTTCTTGATCAACGTCGATGTCTACCTATCGTTGACATCAGTTCCCTGACCGACGTCAGTCTTACCTTTCCTGACACCACCAGCTCTAGAATCAGCACCTATCTATTCGATGCTAGTTCCTCCTGACCGACGTTGATACCTATGTTCTCCTGTGAGTGATGACTTTTTACCCGCAAGCTCTCTTTGGATCAAAACCCTATCCAAACTGCCCTAATCAGAGTTACTCAACCTTCTCCACTGATCTCTATCCATCATCTCCTCCATGAACACCAAGGCTTTCCAGTTCTTAAGTTTGTCAAAGACATCTATCTTCCACTTAAGAACATGCATCTCCTTCTTGCTCTTGTGACCAAGCCTACAAAGCCACGTCTTCACAACAAAAGAAAAATCAGTAATATAAGTAAATAGATAAAGGATACCTACTTTCTTACCACCTGTTAATTCAAGTGCATCTGCTATGAGAGTTTTTGTGCATCTCTCATCACCTAACTTTCTTGAAGCAATTAGCCTTATCTTTAGAACCAGGACCTGCATGACCTCCTTCAACACCCATGTGTTGGCTATCTGTAATTTCAGTCACACTTCCCCTTTTCCAAAACTTTGACAAGGCACACCAGCCCCTAAATAAATCTTTCCAAAGTCTTCAATGACCTTAACATGGAAAAATACTCTATTTCGGGCTGCATGGAAAGAGGCAATAGAATTTATAAAACAAGATTCTACTTTATCCAAGGAACATACCAGAGCAACCTGTGCAACAACACCTGCAACATCTACTTCTTTAGTTCCTTCATGTTGATCTTCTACCAACAAATAATTTTTCTTTACCTACTCTTTCTTTCCATAACACCATAATTGACCATTCTTGCTTTTCAATTCCTCCATTCTTAGTGTACTTTCTTCTGTCATTGCTATACTCCCACTCAATCAAAAACCCCTGAGAGTGACCTGTAATCAAACACAAACCTGCTCCTTGCAACCTTAGCTCTGATACCACTTTGTCAGTGGTATCACTAACCAAGCTCTGATACCACTTTGTCAGTGGTATCACCAACTAAGCTCTGATACCACTTTGTCAGGATTATGGAGCACATAATTGATTACCTTTGTATAAGCAACTAAACACGAAATTTAACCAGAATTCACAAGTAACTAGAATTCAAAAATAACATAGAATATGAGAGACAATACCTAATTATATTAATACTCTTCCAGAAAAGAATTACAATGAAGAGACGCCACACTCTTCCACACCTTATAGGCTTGCCACACCAAGTGTATAGTAATTCACCTTCAAGAGTTATCTCTCTCAATTATGGTCCCAACACACAACTCAAACACAGAGTTGGTGCTCACCTCCAACTATTCAGTATCACTACTGCTAGTACCACTAGTCAGTATCACTACTACCAGTACACAAGTACTCCATGTACTCCATGACTGAGTACATACCGTACTCCAAGTAGATCTCCCCTGATCTTACTACCTATTGTGTTGTGATCTCCCTGATCTTACTGCCACCTACAAATCAACTTGGTTTTGCAACACCTACAAACTTAGATCAAACACACACAAACACTTGCAAATCAATGATCTTACTTACCATGTAGATCTCACCTGATCTTGCTATACCACAGATCAACCTGGCCTTGCACACCTGCCGACCGAGATCATACACACATGAAGAACCCTTTTGATTCTCCAAACTAGCACCCTTATGGATCTCTACCAGATCTTGCAACAACTTACAGATCTACCTAATCATACACACTTGGCACTGTGGCACTAGGAGGAACACACCTTGCTCTCTTCACTCTGAAGGAGCTAACCTTACTCTCTCAACTAGCACACTTTACAATACAGCCCATGAGTCTATTATATAGATCCCATGCAAACAATAATTAGACATCTAATTATAATAATTAGATCTATAGCTCAAGTCTAAAATTGGCCTTTAACATGCAAACAACCAGTTCGTTAACTAACTGTTTGTCAACAAGCAATTTTGGAACTACACAGGTGACCGACATTGGTCCCTATCTGCCTGGAGGTGACCGACATCAGCTGACTCCTAACCGATGTCGATTGCTCTGACACTATATATGACTGATGTCAGTTGATCAGACTGACGTCGGTTGCTATGCCACTCAGCAACCTCCTTCCCTGTTTGCATCAATGAAGCTTTTAGCTCCACAACCTAACAAAATATTCTTCAATTCTTGGATGACATGAAAAAATGGGCCATTAAATATTTTGGTAAAGTGATTTTTTAAAACAAACATTGACAGTTTATCCAAAAAATAGTTGTAGTTATGAAAATGGTGATATGTATGCTCGTATCTCAAGCAATAAAATAAATAGGTTTATCATTGATATCTTCAAGTAAATAGGTGGTGAATAGGTATAATTTCAAGAACAAATCATTATAGACATTGTAAATCTACACATCACGGTTCCAAATGTTGAAATACCCCCTAGAGCACCTTAGGACCCCCTCATAATCATTTAACCCTCTGACCCCTAATAGAGTTTACCTATAGTTAGTTTGGCTAAACTGACTTAATTTAAACTTTTACCCATTTTTACCTTTCACTCTCAACTACTGATGGTGAAGTTGACTACTGACAGTCACCTTGACTGTCAATGATCAAGGTCCACCTCCTCAACCACTAACATGCAAACTCACCTGCCTTGATTTTAAAAAAATAACTCGTATAAATCCTATTATGGGCCGTTGCATACATGAGTTAAATTTAGGAGGCCTAGTTCAAATGTTATTTTAAGTATCTTACCTTGAATATAAGAGAGAGGAGCAAAGAGGTGAGATCCATCTACAATTATTATCAAGAGCTTGTGTATCCAAGAGTTTCTTTTTACAAGTCAAGCATCATTAGCAACCCAAAAATGTAGCTACCACATCAGAGAGCCAACTTATTTCTACCTCTCCATCAAGTTCCTAGGTACCATTACTCTATCAAAATCAAGCTAGATTCCACCAACAGGTTGACTACCTCAACCATCCACCCAATCAAACTCTAGTAAGATAAGTACTTATTTCTCAATATTCATTTACTTTAGTTCCATTTCACAATCAACCCAAGTCTTACTCATCTCTCAAAATTTATCTTTTAGATATCATCAAATAGCCTTTTTATCAACCTAGATCTATACATAGTAACCATTGATGGTTGACTTAACCATCGATGGTCTGTCTAACCACTGACAATCACCTCAATCATCAATGGTCACCTTAACTACCAATGGTCAGCCCAACCACTGATGGTCATTATGGTAATAAAAACCAACAAGCTAATTTCACCTACCTACACCCAATAAAACCTAATTTTTTGTGTTTTTTCCTATTCATAGACCCCTATCTAATTTTTTGAAGCAGACCCCAACCCTCTAGCACTAGTGTTAATTAGTCTATCACTAATTCAATCATTTCTAATCTTTTTTCTAAGCAAGCATTCTTGTGTTCAATTTTAGTACCTTTGATTTATTAATATAAGTACTTTTCTTTCTATTTTATAAATTTAATCATTTAAAATGTGTGGATTGACAGCACATAAGGTATCTCTCACTTTTAAGATATAGCTATCACTAGGCAATCCACTCAACTATATGTCTAACAAATAAGTTTATTTTAGTGATTTCTTATCTATATGCCATCCTCCTAATCCAAAGAGGAGATCTTCATAATCTTCTGATTTCATTGTGCACACAATCAAATAGGTTTTTCAATCATACCCATACTTAGTTTCTTCTTTTACTCTTTCCAATAATAAGTAAGAAATTCATTGAAACATTTTGGCACACTCGGTGTGACCCTTGTGTCTTTATTTGGGTTCTTATTTACTTGAATTCTCTTTCTATTCTATTCTCATTAACAAAATCAAAAGTTTCTATTGGGCTTAAAATCAAGTGTATACATCGACTGTGTGAAGATTAGTTCACATAGCTTAACTTAAAGGCAAATTAATTTATCATAACTTCACTCTTTGTTGTACACACTAAACCAAACCACTTTCACTAATCAAACATCAAACAAAATTCAGGCAAAGACCGACTAGGATTTCATCACCTATCGATAACCTTACCTTTTCTCAGCGATCCTACTTAGAGGTCATTACCAAAGGGAGGACCAACTCAGGTATTTGGTTTATTATAATCTCTAGATATCAATAGATATTGGCTAAGCACCTGACACTCTTATCTCTATTATGTATGAAGTGAAGGGGTATACCCCATTACCAAGCCATATATTGATTCTAATATAGATTCCTTTTGAGCACCTAAAACATAACCTAAACCCAACCATAGACTTTCTTTTTAGAACCTGATCTACAAGCCAATTTTAATCACACAACTTCTTAAGGCATAGGCCAAAAGTGAGATAAATTAAAACTTTGAGGCTTAACGTATCTTTTAGAGTGTGATTTTATTCCTTTGATCATTTTCTTATCTTTTCTTTGTTTTAGTAAGGTTTTTTATGCTTTCTATCTCCCCTATCTTGTATGGTTCTCACTGGCCAGTAGTGAAGAGACCTTACTGTTGACCCAATTTCGCCCCTCTGGCAAAACTTTGGTCACCCTCTTCAAAAGCTATGAAAGGCCAGTCTTTTATCGGGTAGTTCAGTTCATGCCTGGTTCGCATGGTTCATCTCAATTCAAGTACCTCAGTTCAATAGCGTTGAACCATCGTACCGTTGAACCAAAAAAAATTGGTTCAACGGACCGGGTTCAACGTACTTGGTTCAATGGGCTTGGTTTAAGTCTTCAAGTTCAAAACCATTGGCTCAATGTGGCAGGTTCAATCCCTTGGTTCAAACTCTTGGTTCAATGCAAAAGGTTCAAAGCGCTTCAGTTCAAAGCTGTTTGGTTCAACATAAAAGTTCAACGCCTTTGGTTCAAAGGCTAAAGTTCAATGCTTTGAGTTCAACACTTGGTTCAAGCGCCTTGGTTCAAATCAAAAAAGTTCAACGGCAAGGAAGTGATCAGGCTTGGCCTTTGGAAATCAGCGTGCTCCTTTGAACCTTGAATTGTTGAACCAAAATTGGTTCAACAGATTTTGGTTCAAAGGGGTGCCTTTTGTCTAGGGGGCAGTCGGCAGCAAAAAGTGCCCTAGTGGAGGGCAGGTGGACTTTTCCAAATTTGTGGCCTAATCTTTGAAATTTGGCTAAGTAAAAAAGCCCTTTCGGAGGGTAGGCTTAACAAAGGCAGTGAAAAAGAATTTTTGCAGACTTTTTGTCTGCGGGAAATGTCTACAGACAAAAGTCTGCAGGCTATACACAGTTGGGCGAAATTTTCGTGGACAAATTGCCCATGGGAATTTCCCATGGACAATTTGTTTTCAGAAATTCATAGCTCGCAGGAGCCACTGAAAGCCCGACGCAAACATAGAAAAGCCTGACAGTAGCCTGTGAAGGCCCACAAACTGTCCAAGCAAGCCGATGACCGCAAGCAGTCTAAATGAAGGACCCACTGAAGTATTCAAGTGCCAGTAAGCCACAAAGAGATTAAGGTAAGCTGAAGGAGGCCAGTGTGGCCCTGACTGTGAGCATGGATCTGTTGATGGCCATGATCACGTCAATTTTTAGCAAAGCTGTATAGCCGTTTGCCTTTAAATATAGAAAAATAGACCGCAACAAAAAAGAGACAAAGCAGGCCGTGAGGTAATTTACAAGTGGCCAGAAGCCAGCAAAGTACAAGGACATCAAGGAGGATGTCAAAGCTGGCACAAGGAAGTAACAGTTTCTTTTAAAGACAAAACGTGAAATGTTAACCCGAAGGAGTTCAAATGTAGCGACCAGCTAAGAAAGTTTGCCCAAGGAGCCAAGCGGCCAGAAAAGACAAATTCCAAGTGGCAAGCAAAGATGATAGGGCAGGGAGCAGTTGAGTGATCTGAGTGGCATAGACAGAAGGCATTTACTGCCTGATGATGTAAAGAACAATTGGACAGAGCGATAAGTAAAGAATGAGTGAGTAGTTAAGTCCAAATGGCACAGATTGAAGAAGTGACTTTGGCAGGTGAGATATGCCAGCAAATCAATCATTTGGGATGATAGCGGCCAGCATTAACAACTGATTTCTCCATTTGCATTAATTGAAAGGCAAGCCGTGTAAGTCACCTAAGCAAAAAGTGCAGGTCTCGAGTAGGCAAATGAACAACTCATTAATATTTTTGAGCGACTTGTTTTATTTTGAAAGGGACACGTATGCCACTTGTAAGAGTAGGAGCGCCAAATTGGCCTCTTTGCTTCCTATATATATTGCAAACTTAATCATTTGTAATCATCTTTTTTTCATGGTTTTAGCCAGGTGCAACCCTGCTAAAATTTTTGCCTAGATTGAATAAAATGCAGTTTTTACCTCTATTTGGATAGATTTGTAGAGTATGCCTTGAATGTTGGTCTGTGTCCAGTCATTGTTTCTTGATGCTCTCACAGATTCAACACCAGCAAACCTATGATCTACAAAGCGCCACTATCTACTGCTGCCAGGAGTAGAGTTCTATTTTGGAGGTATAGAACAGGAGAGGTCACTTACAGTATGTATTCTATAGCATCTTGGTGAGTCCCTGTCCCTGTGTTTTCCATAAGAACCTCCCTATCATTTCCAGCGACCTGGTCTTTTCTGCCAAATCTGAGTGTATGTATGTTTTTTGTTTGATCTTGAGTGTGGAGGTGGGAAGATCAACCTGTTTTTGGTGTATCACCTCTTTTAGAGTAGGCTATTTATTTTCCTATATTTTCTTCTCCCTTTTCATCCCCCCCAATTTATATAGCTGTATATACTTGTGTTTTTTGCCCTGCTGGAATAAACAATGATACATCAAAGGGAGCTAGCCCTTATCTAGAGACTCTCCTCTCCTACTTCGCCATCCCACAAGCGAGAGAGGAGTTTCCATGTTGCGAGGAGAGGGTAGGAACCTATTTTCCTACCACCAGGTGCAATCTCCAGTGTCAAATTGCAGGACTGGTGTTGGCACGCCCAGTGGGACAATATTTTTCAATGAAGTAAAGTTGCAGGACTGATGTTGGTCCTGTTATAGCAAATCAAATTTTCTTCAGCATCTGGCGACTCTGAGTTAATCCACTAGTTAAGCACAGCCTGGTGTCATTAAAAAAAAATTCTTGTATGTATACTTCTTTTGCTCAAAATCATGGGTCTTATTTTCCTTCATGTGAATGTGATCAGACTTTAGATATTTATGCAATCCCCTCAAGCGGCTCTCCTAGTTGCCCTGCAACTATAAGGGAGATGAGGCTAGAATTTGAGAGGCAGATAATGGAGATCAACAAGGAGGAGGAGCAGTATAGATATCAGTAGGAGCTGATGTATAAAGAGGAGTATTTGTTTAGGCAAGCACAGGCCTTGCAAGCTATGGAAGAGGAGGTAACAAAATGGAGAAATCCATCTATCCAAGGCAGTCAGCCTTGCGTGCCCCTTCCTCATTTAAAAAAAAAACCCCTCTTTTGCACCAAACCCATTTTATTAGATTGCACTTGCTCACTCCAACTCATCAAATACACCTGCCCCCAACCCAGTGCGCCTGGCTTTCTAACATCAGATGATATCAGAACAATCTCCCATTGGGGAAAATACCATCAGCCAGCATGTCTCTCCTCTAAAGTCTTCTCCAACGCACCAACAATCTCTTCCTTGCATTTCCCAACCTCCCCAAGTCCTTCAGCATAATGTGCAGATTCTAAGTTGGAGGAAGGAATGCCAAGAACCAGCTCTGAGCTTTGGAGAGGATCATGCTGGTGACCTCCAAGAAAGACTCTTTCAGGACAACCTAGCCAAGCAAATTGAGGATTTAGAGGCTAGGATGAAGCTGCTTCTTGAAAGAGAGGAAAAACTTATAGACCTGGTGGAGGAGCCTCAGGACCTTGTGGAAAACAAAGTTACTGCCTGTTCGCAGGGGCAGAATTTTAATTCAGAGATCCTGAATTGGGGGAAGATAGTGGAATCATGGGGCAGCAAAGAGGAAAAAGAAATGCAAGGTTTTTCTCAAAACCTTGAAGAAGCTGAAGCTGCGCCTACCTATGATGATGCTGGCAGCCTCCAGGAAAGGCTTTTCCAAGAAGATCTGAGTAGGATAATTATAAACTTGGAGTCTAAAGAGAAATTCCTCAGCCAATGTGTGGTGGATGGTTCAGACCAAATAGCACATTCCATGCCTGAGCACCCCCCACCCACACATTTCCAAAAGAATTATCAAGGTGCCCCTGATATAGATGAAGTGCTGATTAAGTGGAGAGAGGAGAATCATTCGATTATAGCTCAAGGACTATTTCCTCTTCCACATGTTTTCTCCACTTCACCCCTTCTCAAGTAAGAATTTATTTTGCAAGAGGTTGGAGAGGAACAAAAGATCCAATCTACAGCCCTTTAGGAGGTTTTCATGAGCGATAACGAAGAAGAAATCATCATTGATGCTCCTTGTGAAGACCTTATCAGCAGTGGAGAAGATGCAGGCCTTGCATATATGTGGATGTTCTAGCAATTTGAGGAGGAACAAATGCATGGTAAGCTCTCTTCCCCTCAGTTTGATGAACTTCCTTGCTGTATTGATGAGGATGACTACATTGAAGAACCTGAGAAAGAGGAAGATCAGGAGAATATTTTTGAAAATCTAGAAATCCTGATCAACAAAGAGGAAAAGGAGAGGTATGTCTTCTTGGAGGAATGCCTTAAAGAAGTGAGCTTTAAACAAGAAAGTGAAGTCTTGTGGGATGAGCAATCATTTTGTGAGCCCCTTTTAGACATCACCACATTCGCCCTTCTTCAAGAAGGCCAAGAGGAAGCAGAGGATGAGTCTGACAAATTTTTCAGCGAGGAAGAAGGAAACAAATCAGACCATGATACATTGCAGAAGAATTGTGCAGAACAAGGGGCTTATGGCGATGAGCCAGCAGCCATTAATTTCTTGGTGAAGAGCACCAATCCGAGAGACCAGCATTCAACAGGCCTCTAGGAACAATCAAATTACATATATGTTGGAGGCATGTTCGATTTTGATCCACTCAGATTCCAGCCAACTCAGGTGACAGGAAAGAAGAGCAAGTCACCATTTCTCTTTTCCATTCAGCTGCTTGCCTGGGGCCATAAGTCTTCTTACCAAGAAGGGGACTTAAGAAGTTTTCCATTTGATCCAGGTGGGAATAAAAAATGCCTAGTTAGTTGTACATAATAGTTTGTTTCAGTTTATTCTCCTGCTTTCCCTAAGTGCAGTTGCACAGTTAGTTGTTTTTAGTCTTGTGTGTTTCCCTTTGTGTGTGGGGGTAAATTCTGTATGTTTGATCTTGGGATCTTTCAGGCTGTTATTAATTTTTTTTGAGCTGCATCTGACTCTGCGCCCAATGGATATTCAAAGGCAACTGGGTCCTAAGCATAGCAGGCACGCTTACCCTGTGAGTCACCAATTTATTGACCCAATTTTTCCCCTCTGGCAAAACTTTGGTCACCCTCTTCAAAAGCTATGAAAGGCCAGTCTTTTATTAGGTAGTTTAGTTCATGCCTAGTTCGCATGGTTCATCTCGGTTCAAGCACCTCAATTTAATAGCATTGAACCATTGTACCGTTGAACCAAAAAAAATTGGTTCAACGGATCGGGCTCAATGTACTTGGTTCAATGGGCTTGGTTCAAGTCTTCAAGTTCAAAACCGTTGGCTCAACGTGGTAGGTTCAATCTCTTAGTTCAAACTCTTGGTTCAATGCAAAAGGTTCAAAGTGCTTCAGTTCAAATCTATTTGGTTCAACATAAAAGTTCCACACCTTTGGTTCAAAGGCTACAGTTCAATGCTTGGTTCAAGTGCCTTGGTTCAAGTCAAAAAGTTCAACGAAAAGGAAGTGATCGGGCTTGGCCTTTGGAAATTGGCACGCTCCTTTGAACCTTGAACCGTTGAACCAAAATTGGTTCAACGGATTTTGGTTCAAAGGGGTGCCTTTTGTCTAGGGTGCAGTCTATAGCAAAAAGTGCCCTAGCAGAGGGCAGGTGGACTTTTCCAAATTCGCGGCCCAATCTTTGAAATTTAGCTAAGTAAAAAAGCCCTTTCAGAGGGCAGGCTTAACAAAGGCAGCGAAAAAGAATTTTTGCAGACTTTTTGTCTGCAGGAAATGTCTGCAGACAAAAGTCTGTGGGTTATACACAGTCGGGTGGAATTTCTGCAGACAAATTGCCCATGGGAATTTCCCGTAGACAATTTGTCCACAGAAATTCATAGCTCACAAGAGCCATTGAAAGCTCGATGCGAACATAGAAAAGCCCGGCAGCAGCCCGTGAAGGCTTATAAATCATCCAAGCAAGCTGATGACTGTAAGCAGTCTAAACGAAGGACCCACTGAAGTATTCAAGTGCCAGTAAGCCACAAAGAGATTAAGGTAAGCCGAAGGAAGCCAGCATGGACCTGACTGCCAGCATGGATCCATTGACGGCCACGAGCACGTCAATTTTTAGCAAAGCCGTATAGCCGTTTGCCTTTAAATATAGAAAAATAGACCGCAATAGAAAAGAGACAAAGCAGGCCACGAGGTAGTTTGCAAGTGGCCAGAAGCTAGCAAAGCACAAGGACATCAAGGAGGACGTCAAAGCTGGCATAAGGAAGTAACAATTTCTTTTAAAGACAAAACGTGAAATGTTAACCCGAAGGAGTTCAAATGTAGTAACTAGCTAAGAAAGTTCACCCAAGGAGCCAAGCAGCTAGAAAAGACAATATCCAAGTGGCAAGCAAAGATGACAGGGTAAGGAGCAATTGAGCAATCCGAGTGGCATAGACAGAAGGCATTTACTGCCTGATGACGTAAAGAACAATTGGATAGAGTGATAAGTAAAGAATGAGTGAGCAGTTAAGTCCAAATGGTGCAGATTGAAGAAGTGACTTTGGTATGTGAGATATGCCAGCAAATCGATCATTTGGGATGAGAGCGGCCAGCATCAACAACCGATTTCTCCATTTGCATTAATTGAAAGGCAAGTTGTGTAAGTCACCTAAGCAGAAAGTGTAGGTCTCAAGCAGGCAAATGAATAGCTCATTAATATTTTTGAGCGACTTGTTTTCTTTTGAAATGGACACGTATGCCACTTATAAGAGCAGGAGCGCCAAATGGGCCTCTTTGATTCCTATATATATTGCAAACTTAGTCATTTGTAATCATCTTTTTTTCATGATTTTAGCCAGGCGCAGCCCTGCTAAAATTTCTGCCTGGATTGAATAAAATGCAGTTTTTACCTCTATTTGGATAGATTTGTAGAGTATGCCTTGAATGTTGGTCTGTGTCCAGTCATTATTTCTTGATGCTCTCACAGGTTCAACACCAACAAACCTGTGATCTACAAAGTGCCACTGTCTACTGTTGCCAGGAGTAGAGTTTTATTTTGGAGGTATAGAATAGGAGAGGTCACTTACAGTATGTATTCTATAGCATCTTGGTGAGTCCCTATCACTGTGTTTTCCATAAGAACCTCCCTGTCATTTCTAGCGACCTGGTCTTTTTTGCCAAATTTGAGTGTATGTATGTTTTTTGTTTGATCCTGAGTGTGGAGGTGGGAAGGTCGACCTATTTTTGGTGTATCACCTCTTTTAGAGTAGGCTGTTTGTTTTCTTGTATTTTCTTCTCCCTTTTCATCCCCCCTAGTTTATATAGCTATATATACCTGTGTTTTTTGCCCTGCTGGAACAAACAATGATACATCAAAGGGAGCTAGACCTTATCTAGATACTCTCCTCTCCTACTTCACCATCCCACAGGTGAGAGAGGAGTTTCCATGTTGTGAGGAGAGGGCAGGAACCTATTTTCCTGCCACTGGGTGCAATCTCCAACGTCAACACTTACAAAGCAAAAGCCATCACCAAGCCAACCTACCTCTTCTACCTTTTCATCCATGGACTAAATTTCCAAACTAGTAGACTCTCTTCACCCCTCAAGAAGTCATACTTTCCCTTGAGAGGTCCCTCAAGAAGATGTGGATTTTGTTGCTTTTCTAGACAATAATCATGTAACCTTGCAACATTATCTTACAACCACATCTTATCATATCTTGGCTTCGACCCCACCCATAAATCCACCTTATGGCATACATCTCCGCCTCATGGGGAGTATCTCCATTTCCACAGTCATAACTCAATCATAAACTACCCAAGATTATTCATCAACCAACAACCCCTTTGATACTACCATTAAAAACCAACCAACCCAAACCACCACTACCCTTATACCTTCTACTCCTACCAACCACTCCTCCACATTAGGAGTGCCTACCTCTAGCACTAAAAACCTTCCTCTAGCTACCTCCAACCCATAAACCACCACTCAACTTCAAATCCTTGTGGTGTCCATACCCTTGACCTTGCCACTAATTTTTACAAGGGTCACCACCCTTTCATCAATCATTAACCCAACTACCACTCCTATCTAACAAGCACCCCTTAGAACAAAATTTAGTTACATCCCTAATATATAAGGGAATGTACCTGCTACCCAACCACCTAACTATACCTACCCTTATGTATCTTCCATCCAACCCTTGGCATCCACTTACCAATATGTGTCAGCCTCCCAACCTTCCACCCACTATCAGCATGTATCCCAACCACTGCAACAATATGCATCTTACAACCTTTTGGGTTATCAACCCCAAGTGGACCTAATGAAGATGATTATGGACAAGATGACCACCTTGGAGTCATCCATTTTGGGTGCTCACAATATCTTGTCATATGACCAAATCTATGATGATCCCATCCATCTATCTGTACCTATTAAGCCATATCCTCCCCAATGGGAACTTCCCAAGTTCTCTAAATTTCAAAGTAAAGAGGATCCCCAAAAACACCTTAGGGTATTTAGACATGATTTTTATCTCATCACTTATGATTATGCCCTTCTTCTCTGCACCTTCCCTATGTCTCTAGCTAGTTTGGTGTTAGATTAGTATAGTGTCATATCCAAGCACTCCGTTTTCTCCTTCACCTAACTGGCTCAAACCTTCTTGGATCATTTTTTAATCAATATTTTCAAGAAAGTTTATATCACCGACCTCTACTCTAATCTATAGTTTGAGGATGAATCCATTACAGATTTTGTGGCTCATTGGAGGAGCCTGATTAACCATATTTCCTTTTCCTTGCCTCAACCCAAACTCATAGAGCTCTTTGTTCGAGCATGTGCTAAGCATATCTCCTCTACATTTCATGTCCAAATATTTTAAACCTTCGATGAGGCTTTTACCATGGAATGTAAGTTAGAGAACTAAAATATTAATGAAGGTAAGCTAAAGCTCAAAGATAAGAATTCAACCTATAAAACCAATGAGGCTTCTTCCTCCAAGTTAAGTAACCAGTCCAATACCAATACCAAGAGCAAAGGAACCATGAATGCAATTTTCATAAAAGTTGTTCCTCCACCTTCTGTCAACCAATCTAATTCCTCTAGTTCCTCAAATCAAAACATGAGGATCAAAACTCAAAACAACTAAAGTAATTCACTCCACTTGGAGAATCCTATGCTTTTATATTGGAGAAGTTATTGAAATCCAGCCTCATTCAACTTCCTCCTATCAAGCCATCCCAATAATTTGACTCTTCTCATCCTACACCTAGTTGATTCAATGAGAATAATTTGTTTGCCTTTCATTAGGTTATAAGACATGATGTTAGTAGGTGAAACACCATCAATAGGCTTGTCAAATCCCTCATTGACAAGGAGGAGCTTACATTAGACAACCCCAATGCACCATCGAACCAGGCCCTTGATATATTTAGGAAACCCTTCTCAAACCATGCTCCTACCAAGAATGAGAGTAACAACATTGAGTTCTCTCATGATACCCATATAGTTAATATGGTCCTTGATGTACTTATTACCAAACCACATAATACCCAATCTTCCACTTCTCCATCATTTATTGAGATAGTGGACTTACCTCCCCTTCCTTTAGACACCCACACAAAGGAAATACCATCCTCTCTTCCTTCACTTATTGATGTAATAGATCCATTTTCCTCCATTTCAACTAATATACTAGAATAACCACCCATCATCACCTCACTTTCACCTTTACCTACCAAGCAAACCATGCCCCCTTCAAAAATCATTCCCGAGGAAGAAACCCCCATGTCTACTCTTCCCACTAAGGAACCACCTATCTCAACCTATCTTCATTTTATTGAGGAAGAGGATGAGGTTACCATCCATGTGTCTCCACCTAGGGGCTTATTTTTAGATCTGCCATTTAGGTAATAAAACCAACCTATAAACCATTATCTAGGCTAGTGCAAAAATTGGAATTTATCTCCAACCCTAACATGAATTAAGCCACTTTTTGGTAACAATTAGGTCTCCCTTATATTACCCAACTAGAACATCTAACCCTTTCTTGATCAGACCAACCTACCACTTTTATTGACCAACCTCTTACCATATCTACCCAAATAACCAAACCCTCTAACCAAATAAATAAATCCTCCACCAAACCAACCAACCCTCAATGACTTAAGCCAATTAAGACCCAAGCAACCAAACCCTCTCCTATCAATCTAACCAGATCTACCAAAAACTATGATATCCTCCCTACATCAAACCTTAGTCACCCATATGTGAAAGTGAACCTAACCCCCTCAAACCCACCAACCAAATGCCAGACCAAATCAACCAAAGAGGCAAAACCACATAAAGGCTAAAAGGCCTAAATTTTGCCTCCCTCAATCTTGTCCTCCATTCTAGGGCCTCATCCTTCTACCTTGAATAAGCTACCAATTGCCTCTACCAAAACCACACCACCTCTTTTAGTTATACCTTTGCATTTGCTCTCTGATGCACTTATTTTCATCATGCCAATAATACCTAGGCTACCTACCTTGTGATCTTCCACCTCTATCTCATCAACCTCCTTGACTAAATCAAGGCCATCAACCAAGTGCAACACCCTATCCAAAACACCTACTACCAAACCTATCTCCAAACAACCTCCTACCTCAACCATCAAAACAAATACCATTACACCTCTACTACTTTTAGGCGAGTCCTACTCAACTATTCTCCATAGGTTATTTCATAATTCTTGTTTAGCCTTATCTCCCATCAAACCCTTTGACCCTCTAGCTTCTAAACTTGTCTAGTATAAAGACCACCAAGTGTGTTTTTATCATAAGACACCCAGCCACAATACAAAGAACTGAAAGGCCCTCCAAACCATTATTCACTAGTTTTACGATGAGGATGATCTGTTAACAAATGAACCTCCTATGGAACCCATACCAATCCAACCAACCACCATACCTACCCAACACTAACCTACCCCCCACTCTCACCTAAGAGTGAAGATGAGTCTGACCAGTTTACTACCTCCACCTCTCCTTTAATCCATACTATTAATGTGGTCACAAGATCATTACAAAAGGATAAGGGAAAGCCTAAGGTGTCCATTCTATGGATGTATCCATCTTCAACTTCCTAATCAATGCATATGCAACCATCTCCATCTTCAATAAAAACCCAAGGTTTTTATCGTAGGTGCCTCCCAATCTAACCCCTCAGAATCCATTAGGAGAGTTGTTCTCAAGCAACTTCACTAGACCTCAATGAATATGAGCTTGTATGAGTTGATCTCTACCTCTCCCCATCACCGCTAAGCACTAATTGAGGATTTCCAATCCATTGAGGTCTAACTCAAGGACCCTCAACCTCTATTCGCCTTTATTGGTGCCCTTCAAATTTCCAACCTTGTCACCTTCAAGGATTTAGAAATACCTTCCATCCATCTTGAAGACCTAGATCCTCCTCTCTTTATTAATGCATACATCAACCAAACCCACATCAAATGGGTCATGACTGATGGGGGAGATAGCATTAATATCATCTCCTCCGATGCCTACAACCAACACAACTTGTCAGATAATGTCATGTCCAAATCTTTCATTGTCTTTCATTCCTTTAATGATACGATGGCCATTACCTTAGGAACTATCATCCTTCATATTCATTTAGGACCACGCACGCTCCCTAAACTTTTCTATGTTGTAGAAAGTGAATTTCAATATAACATCCTATTGGGATGACCTTGGATTCACTCCATGGGTTTCATTCCCTCTACCCTCTACCATTGTATTAAATTTGAGCATGAAGGCTATGTCATCACCATCCAAGCTGACCCAAGTCCTTTCTCAACATGCAACATGACCTATCACCCTAAAAATGTCCTCATAACCCCATCCATCACATCCTTAATATCTAAAACCTAGCCTTCAAATCCACCAAAGTGGATATCATGTCCCTTTCCATCAATGAGGCATCAACTAGTTCCTCCATCCCCTTTGATCAGATCCCCATTGTGGATCCTTTAGAATCAACATTCTAATGCCTTTTATTGGGGGAGTATCACCTTTTAGCCCTTGATGCTTTCACTACTCCTCATGAGTATGGGAAACTAACCAACCAACTTGGATATGACCCTAATATCAAAACTATCATTTCCTTTGGACCTCCCCACTTTCAAACCTAATTTGTCTATAATGGACTCGACAAACCCCTTGATGATTCTACCACCTCACTTTTACCTAGGCCATTTACCACTAATGTTTTCTACCTAGACAAACTGAGCTTCACCAAGACATACCTCTATCGATGTGCTTGGAAAGGCTTTGGTCTTGGGTGGTATGAGTATGGCCCACATGATTTGGTCTCCATTGAGATGAGAAAACCTCATAAGAAGCATGGCCTTGGTTTCATCCTACCCAGCAAGAAGCAACCCAAACTAACTACCACCACCATTATTGAAGAAGATATCCCTTCCTCACCAACCTATCCACCTTATACATGTGAGGATGATGATATCATACCACCTAATTTTTTTCATCGACATGATCAGCCTAGGATGCCTAACTTATTAGGAGGGGACAACTATAACCATCCATTTGACCCATCTTGAGATGATAGGAAAAGACTCCCCTACCATTAACACTATTTAGTTCTAGGATGATGAATTTATTCTCACCTAATTTGGTGCCTTAGATTATTCAATCAACAAATCCCTTCCTCATGAGTGCTCAACCATTTTGAATGAATCCACCATGGATATCAACTTGGATACTTTGGATAACCCCTGTATTGTCAAAATCAGCCAATAATTAAATGTCAAGGAACTTTGGGGCTTCCCCTCTTTCCTTCAAGATCGTAACATAGCCTTTACATTCTCTTAAAAAAATATGCTTGGAATTGACCCCACCATTGCTACCTATAACATACTCACACACCATGATGCCAAACCTATCAAGCAAAAGTCCTGATGCATGCATCCCTACATAGCCCTTCTCATCAAAGAAGAGATTCAACATCTTTTATTTGTCACCTTTATCCAACCCATTGACTACCCCCAATGGGTCTCAAATGTTGTCCCTATCACCAAACCCATAGGGGACTATGCATTTGTGTGGACTTTCATGACCTCAACTTTGCCTACCCCAAAGAAATCTTCCCTCTACCAAGTATCAACGAGTTTGTTAATCTTACAGTTAGCCATGAGATGTTATCTCTCATACATAGGTTCTTAAGTTATAATCAAATCTTAATTACTCCTGAAGATCACCATAAAATTGCCTTTACCACCCTGTGGGGAACCTTCTATTATAGAATAAATCCTTTTGGAATAAAAAATGTTGGTGCAACCTACCAACATGCCATGACTTATATCTTCCATGACCTTATCCATAAGATTGTTGAGGACTATGTGGATGACCCCCTAAAGAAATAAAAACTCTAAAAATATAATTTCATTTTTCTTAAGACCATCATCGAATGCCTCATCCATTACCATATCCGTATAAACCCTAAAAAGTGCATTTTCGGGGTCTTATCAGGAAAAATTATTGGTTTCATTGTCTCCCTTCAAGGAATCAAAGTTAATCCCACCAAAATAAAATCCATTCTTGGCATGATTCCTCTAACCAAACTTAAACAACTCCTTAGTTAGCAGGGGAAGCTTCAATCCATTCATCATTTCATTTCCTAGCTTTCAGACCAGTGCCAAATTTTCCACCACCTTCTAAAAAAGGATGTCTCTTTCAAGTGAAATAGTGACTCTAAAAAGGCATTTGATTCAGTCAAAAAGTACCTTTTATCTCCACCTATCCTCACCCCTCCCAAGGATGACCAAAATTTTTACCTATACATCTCTGCCACCAACCATTCCCTAGGGGCAATATTGGCTCATCGAGATGAACAACACAGAGAGCAAGTTATAAATTACATTAGTCACACACTTGTAGAGTATGAGACTCGATATACCCATACCAAGAATATTTGCTTAGCTTTAGTCTTCATGGCTACCAAAATTTGACACTAACTTCTTAACCATAAAACCTACGTCATAACTAATATCGACCCATTCAAGTACATGCACTCCAATCCATACCAAAACCAACATATGGCCAAGTGGCTCACTATTTTAGTAGAGATTGATCTTGAGTTACTTTAGTAAAAGTCAATTAAAGGGAAATTCATCATCAACCAATTGGTTGAAGCACTATTAGCATATAACCAACCTCTTCCTTTTGAGTTCCCAAATGAGTCCATCGTGACCCTCTCTCAAGCAGATTTCACCTATCAAGTCACCATGTTATTTGATAGTTCAAAATGTCAATGTGGTGGGAGAGTGGGAAACATGCTTATCCCCTTTAATGGTGAACTTCTCCCTTTGTCTTTCAAGCTTGATTTTAAATGTACCAATAATATGGTCGAGTACAAAGCCCTAATGATAGGTCTTTAAACTACCTTAGCCCTAAGAGTCAAAAAAATCAATATCTTTGGAGACTCCCAATTTGTGGTCAATCAAATCAATGGCTCTTACCAGTGCAAGAATGATTTCTTGAAATAGTACAAGTAACTAGTTGACTAACTCTAAACATCATTCAAACACTATTGCATCTAGTTGACCCCACAATCTACCAACAAGTTCATCGACACTATGGCTTCCTTGGCCTCTCAAATACTATCTACACCCTCATATTCTAAGCTATCTATCATTATCCACATACTTATCAAACCATCTTATGTCAAATCAAATTCTCCTACCATTTTCAATGTGGAAAAGACCCAACTTGACCTTTGGTATCAACAAACCTTTGACTACCTTAACCTTGGCATCATTCCTTATAGCCTCTCTAGGAATACTCGAATAGTGTTTATCTAGAGTACCTCACATTATACCATACTCGGAGGTATCCTTTATAAGCATGGCTTTGATGGTATTCTCTTTCATTTTCTACATAGTCAAGAAGTCTCTCATGTTATCAAAGAAATGCACGATGGCATTTATGAAGAGCACTTTAGTGACCTCATTTTATCTAAGTGTATCCTTTGCCTAGGATATTATTGGACTACCCTTAACCAAGATTTTTATGATTAAGTGAAAAAGTGTGTCAAATTTTGACAACATGAGAATTTGAATCACACACCTAGCCATAGCCTTCACATTTCTACCAATTTTTGGCCCTTTTCACAATGGGGTCTAGATCTTATTGGTGAAATTAACCCTCATTCCTCATAGTAACACCATTATATCATCACTAAAACTGAGTATTTTACCAAGTGGGTAAAATCTATTCCTCTAGACTTGAAAAAAATAGAGAAGATTATCGACATTATCAACCATCATATCATCTACTACTTTGGTGTTCCTCATAAGATTATCACCGACAATAAAAAATACTTTGAGAACAATCAAGTCCAAGGTCTATGTGACACATTTAGCATTAATTTAAGCTTTTACTCACCCTATCTCCCCAAGAAAATGGATAGGTAGAGGCCTCTAACATAACTCTTAATAACATGTTAACTAAAATGGTCAATGCATCTAGTTAGGATTGGCATTTGCACATCCCCTTCACCTCATGGGAATATCATAATAACATTAGAACCCCTATGGGTGATACCCTATTTTCTCTTGTTTTGGGGGTAGATTCCATCTTGCCTCTTGAAGTCCAAATCCCCTCTCTTTGCATATATTTATAATATCTCATTTTGAGGATGATTATCATCATCACCATTTAGCCTAGCTTGAGCTCTTTGATGAGCATCATTTAGCTTCCCTTGCCCATATCCATATCTATCAATAATGTGTCAAATGTGCATATAATAAACACCTTAAAGTGAAATAATTCAATATTAGAGATCTCATTCTAAAGTAAAATCAACATGTCACTAATATGGAGAAAAAAAAGCAAAGCAAGTTTGCTTTCAATTGACTTGGACCCTATATCATAACCCACAAGTATGGATGGAGAGATTATCAATTGTCTTCTCTTGAAGGCCACTTAGAATTTGAGCCCCTTAATGCTTTGCATCTACGTCTGTTATTTATTAAAAAGGATCAAGTTCACCTTTTGTTTAACTTAAGCTCACCCCTTGCTATCCACCCACATTCCACCTCCCTATTTTAGGGGAAACCAATTAAAACCAAATCATGTGATGATTTGTCACCGACATAGCCTTATCTTAAATAATGGGTATCATGGCTCTACCCATGACATGGTTCCCATGGTACTTGCTACCCCTTTATAGGATGGATTCTCATGATCATTGTCACCCAAACCTTTTCACACCTAAGTAACCTTCTTGTGATTCTAGTTTTTCCTTCATTAAGGTGAACCACTAATCTAGCCTAAGCAAGTCTATGTCAAGCAAAATAAAATCAAAATAACAAAATCCCTATCATTAGCAATCATGGGTCATCCCTAGCATTCATAGATTTCTCCCTTGAAGGACAGATGTTGATGAAGGACAGATGTTGAAAATATATTTGAAATTACCAAAACGTAAGGTGGACTGTTCCCTTGAAGGAAAATTATCAAAAAAGCATTGAACAAAAAAAATAAACTTAGACCACTCCCTTAAAAGGATGGATGAGTAAAGAATTTTGTCAAAAGCACAACAATTCCATGGAAGCTTTTTGTATCGATCAACTTCCTATATACAAAAATCAACAAAAGACCCATCATCAAAATCATAGCAAAAATAAACTAATTTTTAAGGTCACAATCAGCTCTTAAGCAACACACTAAGGTGGAAACCATAATTAGATTTCATAATTAGACTTCCTGCATCAATCAGTCTACATAGTTTTTACATAGGCTTGTTTATCTTGGTTCTTTAGACACCTATAGAAAAGGCATACTAGTCTTGCAATAGGGTTCCATTATCACCCATCTCCCCTTCACACTATATGCAAGGGATTCTTGAGCTTACTTGAAATTATGTGGTCAAGACACCTTTCAACCAACTACTAATGTAAAGCATTTGAAGAGCTTGTGTTCATTAAACCAGTCTAACTTTAGTTTTATTTTAGTCCTTATCAATGAAGAATCATCATGCCCTCTTCTACCTTATTGTGACTAGTTGATATTTTCATGATGATGATTATCTCTTGATTATATTCTTTAGTCTTTCATCTAGTGTTGTTGATTCATTTACCTTGTGTGTTTTACCTTAAGCCAAGTTGGCAATAGAGCATATTCATAAGCATAACCATAATCAAAGCATAAAAATAAGCGTGACCATATTCATAAATTACCACAAACATAATCAACTCATAATATCACAATATTCATAAGAAATTAAAACAACCAACCATTTTCCACCACATGTCTAAGTCTAAAATAATGAAATCCAAATACTCATTAAACACTAGCATGTTGTAAGTAATCAGGAAGCATAAAAATATATCAAAACCATCTCATGCCTAGTTAAGCAAGTCTAAACTAGCATCTAATCAACCATAAATCCATCATCCATATAAACATCCCATCATAAGTGTTAAACATCAACTTTAACCATATCATAACGCATGAACATAAGCATAAACAATGATCATATATATAGATCATGAGTCAAATAATCATAAAATGTATATGTCGATAGGCATGACTCTCTCTCAAAAATATACATCTCACCACATCAGCTCACAGGCTAGAATCAAAATGATATACAAAATGTCATACTCTAGCTATATCTATGCCCTAGGGGCACCATTGCCTCTTAGAGCACCATTGGATCTTGGTGTTTACCCACATGTGGTACCTACTGATCCACCACCTATCCTTGTCTATCTAGATACAGACCCTACCCATTGACCTAAGGTCACCAAAACTACCCTACTTGCTAAGCTATCTCGGTATTCACCCCATCAAGGCTCCTATGGATACTATGTCAGAACAATGGCCTCATAATACTATAGCTCCTATACTATATCTAGGTATCATTTTGTGTGGGTAAAACCTAGTGGTGTTGTCTATGTTATTGTTGCTCCTCTTACTCTCTACCTCATATAATCCCTCTCCTAGGTCACCAAACCTAGAGAGGTCCTAGATAGATCCCTCTCCCCTATGATGGTAGCAATTTGACCCTATAAGGTCATAACCTGACCCTATAGTGTGACAATTTAGCCTTATAATGTGGCCACCTACCCATGCAATACCACTACCTATCCCTGTGCAGTGGCTAAAGCCACCCCTGCTTGTCTATCATGGCCAACTAGATCCATAGCCATCATACTCACACCTCCATCATCCCCACCAATATCTACAACTGCATAAATGGGTAGGTACCATGCCATGTACCCTTTTACAAACCCATCATCATATATCAATGCCCTAGTTGATAGCTCCTCATACTCTAGCAAAGTAGGCACATGATGTGGCTCTAGTAATAAGATCTTTGAATCATCTCTCCTATACCTATGGAATGGGCTTGAAACACCCTATACTAGGCCAAACTATCAGGGTACCCTGTCGAATGAAATCAGCTCCACCTCCCCATCTCACTTGTGGAGTAACCATCAATAGCTTTGAAGGGAGAGTATTTGTCTCCTGTACCTTGGTCATATCAAAAATTGTATGTATGGCCTCTAAGTGATGTCTTCTATCACTAATATACCCAATGTACCCTTGAACCACTCCACATCATAAGCTCCTCCTCCTACACCAGATGTAGCAAAGTCACCCCTCCACTGCATAAAGCTAACAAGGAACTCTATGTGTACCTAGCCCATGGTAACCCTATTAGTCTCAACACTCAGATATGCTCATAGGCCCAATAATACAAAACTAGGGTGACACTAATGTCATACCTCTTATGGGCCCTAAAACCCTATAGCTCCCATAGATATGTACCATCATAATAGGTACCTAACCAAATACCATCTACCCTAGCAATAAATCAGCTAGTACCCCTAGTAGTAAATAAGGAAACCTCTAGCTACTCGAGTTAGGGAGCCCAAAACATGTAACTGTAATCATGAGCATGATTATGAATCTCCTCTTGAATGGATCCATTTGATACAAAGCACTATAATTGAACCCCCTAGCATGCCATCTAACATGATCACTCTCATCTCCATATAGTATCTCAATGTGATCATCATGCTCTTCTCACTTTATGTGGTATATTGAATCACCACATAGTGGAATTCAAGTGATTTTATGCACGTCCTCAACCATGATAGTCATCTCATTAGTTGATAGCAGGAAGGTTTTCATAGTGGGATCCCATCTTTCAATGAGTGACACAACCATGTGCATATCTTGAGACACATATTGATATTATCTCATTGCTCCTAGCCCCACCTCCTCCATGTGGGCCTAGTCAATTAAAGCCATCCCCGACTAAATCTCTATGAAGATATATAACACTTAGTCATGCATCTGTATCTACTCCTTGGCTTGTACCAAGTCAAAGGCATGGCTTATTTACCTATGCTAATATCATCTACCTTAACCTTTAAGGGACTAACATATTCCCTTATCTATCCTACTCATCTAACCATTAACACTATTATCTAGACCTACATTACTGACCTATGCCTAACGCAAAAACTTTCCATTTTCCCTAAATTTTTAAAATCACTTAGCAAAAAAACTTCCCCAACCTATCGACTGTTGATGGTCATAGTGATTGTTGATAGTCAGACACCCATTTTAATATGGGTGTCGACCATCAACGTTCAAGACTGACCATCAATGGTCACTATGGGCATTTCATAGCCAAAACTCCCATACCCTCCCTAGCCTGTAAAACTACCCAAACAATAACTAAACACCTTAATTTGATTACCCTAAGATATTTTAACCACCTAATTTACCTACCCACCCTACCAATTCTTATGTATACCTACAATTTTACCCATAACTCACTAAAACCCTACTTAGGGCACATCAAACCCTACCTAAGAATTTTTAACCTACCCTGACCTCCCAACCCAATATAAATATAAAAAATCACACATATATATTAAAATCAAAACACCCCTACCTCATTTCATGACCTCTACCATGGAGTCAGTCGTAGACCTACTCATCCTCGTCTATGCCCACATGCTCCATGCATCCTGACTAGTCAACATGATCTACCTCAGCTCAGTTCCAATTGTCCACTTCAACATAGACCCTCAACAAACACATTCACCATAAAATTCCTAAAAAAAATCTCAAAGTCAACCCAAATAAAAGTACCAAATGGTAAAAAGTGATTCACTTTTCACTAGTAGATTTTAAGGGTTTACACTATGACCATCGACAATTAAGGTAACCATCGATGGTCACCCTTGATCACCCTGATCATCAATGATCAATATTCTTAACTTATTGCATTGCCCTTAGCTGGGCCCCTTTTTAAAAAACCAACCATTTTTTACCAACCCATGGAGATTACCCTCTCTACTCACCCTGACCACCTTGTCATCTCATCGTTGGTCCATTTTGGCCCATCTAGCACATGTTTTGTGAGATCTTTTACCTGGTCCTTTGACTACAGTGACAACATTGCCATGTTAAACCTTTTAAAACTTGCACCACCTTGTACTTACCAAACCTACTTGTGTCTTTTTGGGATCACTTCCTACCTTGGATACTCGTGACACTTGACTCATTTATGTTTTCCATAGGAGCACTTCCTACCTTAGATACCCATAAAAACACTAACCTTGTCTAGGAGACTAATAGGTGTACCTAGTTTCCATGCCTAATCATGGTCACACAGTACACTGATCACTTGTCCCTTAGCACTGACCTTTATTGTTATCAATCATGGTAACCTTGTCTTTGTGCGATCTTGGCTATCAAACATTTTATTGCACTTAGTATGCCTATTTGTACTTTAGAGCCTAACCTCTTAACCACATTCATAAAGTTCACCTTCACCAACCTCATCAAACTTGCACCCAATTTTGATTCACCTCATCACTTCCTAGTTTGAGGGGGAATACCTCCTCCCATACTTAGGTTAATCAACAAACCTTGGACCTAACAATCAATTTTGGTTTTGTAGCTTGTTCATTCAAGCCACACAATAAAAAGGGGCAAAATGTAGATACCAAAAATCTGCACATCATAGTTTTGAATGTCAAAATACCCCCTAGAGAACCTTAGGAACCCCTCAAGACCATTTAACCCTTTGACCCCTAACAAAGCTCACCCACAGTCAATTTTTCTAAACTAACTTAACCTAACCTTTTACCCATTTTTACCTTTCACCCTCGACCATCGATGATCACCCTGACCATCAACAGTCAGGATCCACCTCCTCAACCACTAACATGCAAACTTACCTACCTTACTTTTCTAAATATAACTTGTTTAAATCTTTTTGTGGGCCATTACATGCATGACTTAAATTTAGGAGGCCCAGTTCATGTGTTGTTGCAACTCTCTTGCCTTGCCTATAAGAGAGAGGAGCAAAGAGGTGAGATCCATCTGTAATTGTTATCAAGAACTTGTGTATCTAGGAGTTTATTTTTGTAGGTTAAGCATCATCAGCAACCCAACAATCCAACTACCACATCAGAGAGCCAACTTATTATTGTCTCTCCATTGAGTTCCTAGGTACCATTACTTTATCAGAATCAAGCTAGATTCTACCTATAGGTCAACTACCTCAACCATCCACCCAATCGACCTATGTTAAGACAAGTACTTATTTCTCAGTATTCATTTACCTTATTTCTATTTTGTAATCAACCTAGTTCTTACCCATCTCTTGGAATCCATATTTTGGATCTTGTCAACCAGTCTTTTTATCAACCCAAATCCATACATAGTAACCATTGATGGTTGACTCAAGTGCCAATGGTTTGTCTAACCACTGACAGTCACCTCAACCACCAACGATCACCTTAATCGCTGATGATCAACCCAACCACTGACGGTCACTATGGTAGTAAAAACCAACAAGTTAATTTCACCTAGCTACACTCAATCAAAACTAATTTTCTATGATTCTACCTATTCACAGACCCCTGTCTAATTTTTTGAAGTAGACCCCAACCCTCTAGCACTAGTTTTAAATAGTTTATCACTAATTCAATCATTTCTAGTCTTTTTTTCTAAGCAAGCATTCTTGTGTTTAATTTCAATACCTTTGATTTATTGATGCAAGTACTTTCCTTTCTATTTTATAAACTTGATAATTTAAAATGTGTGAATTAACAGTCCTTATGAAAGCTCTTGCTTCTAGGATCTAGCTATCGTTGGGAAATCCACTTAACTATATATCTAAAAAACAAGTTTATTTTAGTGCTTTCTTATCTGAAGGTCATCCTCCCAAGCCAAAGAGGAGGCTCTTCACAATCTTTTGATTTCAACATGCACACAATCAAAGAGATTTTTCAACCATACCTATACTTAGTTTTTTCTTTTCCTCTTTCCAATAATAAATAATAAATTCATTGAAACAGTCATCTAACCCAGTAATGCATGCTCATTTCTCATATGATTGAGATAGGAAAATTGGTTGTTAGTTGGTCAGATCAAGACATGTAAATGTGAGCTACATAGAAGTCTTCAGTAATCTATGATAATGAGGCACTAGTAATATAAGATTTTAGAGTTCTCCTACATTCTCTTTGGAAATGTGATCTGATAGTCGGCGCTAATTCTTGTCATAAAATTCTACATTTCACGACAACACCCATTATTACATTCATACAAGCAATTAGAGGTGTTTTAAAGATAGAGATGGTAAATTTTTTGTAGAATGAGACATCAAATCCATAGCCCAGTGGACAAGGCTTGGGTAAAATAATGAAATCTAACTATTTTTCAAGCTTTCAAATACTGTGTTGAAGATATCTCGATAATTTATCTTTTGGTGTAATAAGATTATTGTCATCATGGAAAGTGTACTATGATAGAGAGAAGGGAAAAGTCATGAATTCATTTTATCTTATCAACACCAAAGTGAAAATTTAAGGTAAAATAAAACTTCTCTAAAATTTATTGATTTTTGTCCTAATGTAGAGACTAGATCCGAGAGATGAGTTTTGACTATAAACACTTTGTATAAAAACTTCATCTTGAACTTCAAAAATCAAGGCGACGAATCATAGTTGTAGGTTTCAAGTTGTGAAAATACACCAATGCACTTTTACAAGTCATGCAAATTTGTTTTTGCAAATTTTAAGTTGTACAAAATTCCCCAACATTTTTCCAAGTCATGCAATTTGCAAATTCTTTTTTCCACTTAGTGGAATTTGCAAAAACAAATTCCACTCAATACAATTTGTAAATTCTTTTTTTCGCTTGGTGTAATTTGCAAATTCTTTTTTCCGCTTGGTGTAATTTAAAAATTCTTTTTTTCACTTGGTGCAATCTGCAAATTCTTTTTTTTCACTTGGTGCAATTTTCAAATTCTCTTTTCCACTCAGTGTAATTTGAATTTTTTCCACTTGGTGCAATTTGTAAATTCTTTTTTCCACTTGGTGCAATTTGAATTTTTTTTCATTTTCCCTCCCCATGCAAATTGAATTTTTCTTTTCCGTGGTCGTGTAATTTCAAATTTAATTTTCCCCGACTATGCAAATTGAAATTACACTTACCCAAGTCATGCAATTTTGTTTTTCACTTCCCCAAATTCATGATAAATGGAGAATCATGGTGGTTTCAAGAATAAATTCATGGTATTTTAAAAATGAAGTGGTTTTATCAATAAAACCCATGGGTTTGTGTGTTTAAAAGGTTGTTTTGGTCCCAAAACCCATGGTATTCACTACAAAAGCATGGCATTGGTTGGAAATTTGTAGTTTTTGCTTGTAGAAGTTAATTTTAATGAGACAAAGTTTTTTTGCATGGGTATATCCAACATTAATTCAAGTGTTAGATGGGTATATGCTTGCATGTGATGAGTAATATTTAGTGTTGGGATTCCGGCTATGGGTATAAGTTTTGAATCTAAATATTTGGAGGCCAAATGCAAATGGTTGGTGTAAATTATAATTGATTTACCATTGCAAGCACCCTCTTAGCCCTCAAATCATGTTATTGGATTGATAAGGTTAAATATTGCTATGGAGGGCTTCACAAAAATATTAACATGAATATTATGCTCTTATGAATAAAATGTTTTTATGTTGAACAGAAAAGATGAATAGAAAACATCAATGGTCATTAAAAATTCTTGATCAAGTAATTTGAGATTGCTTAGACAAATATCGATATAAAAGATAAGCACATGCCAGACGAAATTCCCTGATAAGTGCAAAGCAATGACTGAGATTATTTTTAGCAAAGAAGAAAGTGAATTAAGTCTTCATCAAGAATCTAGTATTTTTATGTTAATGTTGGATCTCATTTTGTAATTTCCAATTGCAAATTTTGTGTAATTGTAACCTTGTAAATTTAATTTATGCAAATTGTGTAATTTTGATTTCACGTTTTAAGTGGTGTCAAATCACCAAAGCATTTTTGCACCCTTCAAGTGTGCAATTTCATAATTTCACATTTTGCATGAAGTACAATTGTAGCAACACATATTTATATCACTCAAGTGGTGCAATGTTTTCATTTCACATATGCATGTGGTGTAATTACACTAACTCACTTTTACACCACTTAAGTGGTGCATTTTTATAAAATCAATTTTGCACCATTTGTAATGTAAAAAAGGTGGTTATGTACCACAACCACCTTCCCACACTATAAATATGAGCATTAGACTCATTTTAAAGGGGGAATTTTGGAAGTGAGACTGTAAAAAAAAAATTTAATGACGAGATTGTATTTTTGACTCAATAAAGATTAGAACAGGGAGATTTTGAAAGCTTTGTATTTAATGTTTCTTCATGAGTTATAACTTTGCATATGATTCATATGTATCTATATCTTTACTTTAAAATTATTTTCATAATCACTACCAGATTGTCAAAAAATAGGAATTTCATATTAAGTATTTCTTTTATAATCTATTTGTGTTATTTTTATGAATGTGAAATTTTGGTGGGGTTTAAGCAATATTTTAATTCTCTTTTATGGGTATATATGAGATAATTGTCTTTCATTATGTTACCAGTAGTAGATTATTATCTCAATGTATGTTTTGTACTCCTAATATTGCATTATGTCTTCAATACCCTTGAATCAGAGAGGTTTTCATGAATATAAAGTTTCCCCTTCTTGGGCTCTTCTAGTAAGTTTTCGTATTTAGCTACTTAGAGTTGTCTTTCATTTTTTCTAGGATATAATAATCACATTCCTCTTTTCATTTCTCATTTACACCCTATTTTCTATCATTCCCCCCATTTTCCTTTTTGACTCTTTTTTGTGTTTTCTGGTTAAAAGTACGAAACCCCCAATAGAAATCATTTTTACTGTAAATAGATGTGAATAGATTTTCCCCTATTTTTCCCTTTTTAGCTTTCAATAAATGTAGTTCCACCTAATAATAGGAGAGGGACTTTATCCTTACATTGTTGACTAACATAAGGACTTAGTTCCCACACTATTGACCCAAAGTAACCAATTTATCCCCGTGACAAATTTTTGAGCCAACACCAAGGCAATTATTATGACAAAAATATATAATTATTAAATCAATACAACCCTTGCGATCTGCACCTATGAGTGCATAAAAACCTTTCCATACACAGTCCAAAGCTCATGCACAGGAACTGCCCAAATAAAATTAGCTCCATCATAGGATAACAGGGGAAAACATAAGGCACTAACACGACGAGCTTTACCTCCACCACCAAATAAGAGGACCATCACACCAAATTTTGGTTGGACAATAGGAATACACTAAAAATGGTTTTAGAATGTGATCTTATATATTTGGGCATAGATGAACAAGAAGTTTTGTAGTCAATCCTCACATACATAGATAATGAGGTTTATGGTCAAGAATAAGAGAAGGAATTTTTCTTTTACAAGGCAACACACACCTGAAATTTGCATAAATAAGTGTGACAAGACTTTTTGGGATGATATCACCCAACCTCATCCTTCTATAATAGTAGACACTTAGGTAGGAAGCAATCGATAAACACCTTCAATATGGGATCTTTGATATGAATTTAGCTCTAAGATATTCTATTGTGTAAGGAAAACACTCTCTATTATAAGAAAGTCCATCACCATTGCTAGTTCACAAGAAAAGGACCCATTCTATGTCCAAAGTGTCTACATCAATCAAGGAACATATTTTTTCTTTTGTATATTCATTAGTATATGTCAAAATGTAACAAACCCAAGGACTCGAGTAACAACCTCAAGAGATGGTTAAGGCTACAAGAGATTGAAGAAGAATCTCACTATGCCACCATAGTCCAGACATAAGGCATCAACATGAAGATGCACTATGATTAAATTGATCTCATCATTTTATTCACAGTCACCACTTGATTCACCAACTCTTATGTAGAATCTAGATGAAACAACTGCGCCACAGCCTTAACATCCCACTGAACAAATGGACATCATAACACAATAACAAGCTACGATAATGAAAAAAGAAAAAGAAAAGGCACAATATGTGGCTACAAAGAAGGCTCAGAAGGTAGAGAGGAAGAAGAAGAGATCAAACTCAAGATTTTTGAGGAGGAATATCTTCAGAAGAAGCAAACATAAGAAGTGAGCAAAAGAAAACAATAATGTTAGTATTTTGATTATGATTATTATTCTGATTATGGTTTTGATTTTTCTGTTGATTATGATTAGAACCTTTCTTCCCTTTATTATTTTTAGAGGTTTTTTAGATTTGTTTTTATAACAATCTTCCCTTCTATGTCCAAATTTACCACACAAATTACAATTTCCATTGAATTTGACTTTATGATTTATATTACCAAATTTATTATTCCCATTTATGAAGTTAGGGTTAAATTTATAGATTCTAATGTTTTCAGGAACACTATAAGAGTGATAAGTTTTTGAGTGGAATTCTCTTTAGTTTTAAACTTGGACATCACTTGTTCTTCTTGAATTTGAGGTCAAGGATATCTTGCTATGTTTGGTATTTATAATTAAGAATATAAATGAAATTACAAAAAAAATCATGACTATTTAACTGAATAATGAAATATAATATATGATATTGAATAATATTACAATTACAATCATCTAACTAAGATTTAATATTTTTTATTTGTGTCAAAAAATCAACAACTTTTTCATCACCTTTCATGGGAGTTGTTAGCAACTCAAGGATAAGTTTAATTATTTTTAAGAGATGAGTGCCCTCGTGCATAGAATCAAATATTTTTAAAGCATCGTTGGGTGACTCCTGATTACCGATATGGAGTAGGAAATCATCCTTTGCACTCCTCAAAATGATCGACATGGATTCTTGTGATTCTGTTGAAACACATTGGTAAGTTCAGTTGTGACATGTCTCCCCAATGAGGGTTCTTTAATATTGAAAATAATGTTACATAGTTTTCAAGCCATAAACTTGACTTTAATGAATATTTTCAAATGTTATAGTTTGATCCATTTAACATATATTATTTTGCTAGCATAAAATTATGAGAAGCCATAACTTCCCTTTAAATTTGACATTGCTAGATTGATTATTATATTAAAATAACACTATAAATCTTTAGAAAACAAAATTCTTAATGTGTTTTTATACTTAATTTTGTAATAAAATAAATGTATAATGTATAAAAAATAATAATTTTCAATTAAATGTAAAATAATTGAAAAAAATTATAAAATATTACAACTAAGGAAAGTGTCACAAATATCGCACAAAATAACTATGTAAACACTAATTTAAAATTTTGTTGCAAAAAATATATAAGGAAGTTTTAAATCAACAAATGGACCATTCCAATGTGTTCAAAATGTGCAAAAACCTAAATATCAATTGGTCACATGACCTCTTTCAACAAAAGAAGTGAGTAGACAAGGGTATCCAAAGTGTCGAAAGTAAACTAGTGTTTGAACATGGGCTAAAGCACAAATAACACTTTTTAACTAAAAAAAAATTGACCATAAGAAAAAAATTGACCAAAAATAAGGGTTTGTTGTGTTTTGAACTTATGACCTCATTCTTTGCGAGTGTCTTACAAAATTAAAACAACCAATTCCACTACCATACTCTATGAGTTAATATATGCATTATATGTTATTTAAAGCATATTTTAACACACACACACATATCATGCATGTAAAAATATTTACTAAATTTTCACTTTTTGGTTTAAAAACTTAAACAAGAAGTGGGGCCCATTCTTTTGTTTGCATGAACATTCAATTTAAATAAAAGATTATTTAATAAATAAACATTAAAAGACTATTACTAACTTTTGAAAGCTTCTAGGCTATAAATGGAATATGCAAGGAACCATAGTATTGAACCAAGGAGTTGAAGAATCCTCAACAGAGCTTGAAAATTTGTAAATGACCTTCCAATAGCCTTTTGAAGAGAATCCAATGGTCAAAAAATATTTTTTATGCAAAAAATAAAATGCAAAACATTAAATGTTTATGATTTTTGTTACTATTCCAAGATGTACAATAGCGATCAAGAGGTTTAAAAATGCCATAAGTTGAATGGATGGTTTAGGGGATTTTTAGGATGTGTTTGGTAGGAGATATAATGAGGATTCAACCTCTAAAAATTAAGAAACAAAGAGAGAATCAATAATACTAATTTTTATGATTTTTTTTAGCTAGCCTAGGTTGTACATAGGTCATATAAGGATGCCCAGGCAGATTTATGAGTGATATGGTTGTAGGGAGAAGATATTGGTTGCATTGATTGATGTTAGATTGGTCCAAAACTATACTAGGTCATCTCTAAACACCATAGCAATTCCCATTAAGGATTTAGCTAGCCTTTGTACCTCATATGGATGTATAATAGGCTTTACAAGGCTGAGTATACAATGAATATCCTTTTTCATGATGTACCCAAACCATAGAACATAATTCAAATGAACTTGCCACCAACTAGCACTTTAATCTCGCTCTGAATCCATGATAGAAAATGTGAAACACTGCATATGTAAAATACTAGATCTAGAAGATAAATTGAATGCAGATATATATAAAATCTCAGCACATGATATAATGTGGAACACTTCACAAAGAGGTAAAAAACCATAAATTATTTTTCAATTATATGAGAAACAAATCACCCAATACAAATCTTTCCTCTTCTCACTTCTTCACATAACCTTGAATTATTTCACTTAGAACTCTCGAGAGCAAATAGATTGGTGTGATATGATTTTACAAAGGTAAAACCTCTTTTTATAGTGCAAGGTGAGTTGTTATTACCAATGGGTCTATCCTCTCCCCAAGGCACAATGATAAAATAATATATTTTATTATTGATTGATGCAAGAGCATCAAGCATATAAATGTCATTTTTGTGTTGTTGACAAGTCATATGTTAGTTAGAGGTCAAATTTGGTCTATTTGGGATGAAAGTGTGTGTGAAGGATCCTATAGGGTCCATTTGTGTCTTTATAAGTCATTTTGAGTCACAAGGAGTAAGTTTTATGTGTGCATGGATTTTTCCCTCCAAAAGTGTAAATTTGAAAATTCAAATGATGAAAATAAACCTATGAGGACCATAAGCATGCTATGAATTGGTTAGTGAGATAAAGTTTGTAAAAAGGTCCAATAAGTCATGTCAAGAGTTTTTGAAGTCAATTTATGTCTAAATCATTAAATTCTTGGAAATTAAGAATTATGTTGAAAAGAATAACTACTATTCTCACATTGAGTTGGCATGTAAAAGAGTCTTAGTTGTAACTAACACAACCAACATAGATGTTAGATGGAAAAGGGAAGTTAGTTGTGGGTATGAGAGACTAGATAGAGAGGAGAGAGCTCCAATAAGGAGAGGAAACAAAGATAGGAAGAATGTAACTCCTCAAGAAGTTGGCAGAATCCACTCATGGACTACATATGTCATGTTTAATTATTCACATGAATAAAGAAACATTGTTTTTGTTGTGTTTTACTCTCTATTGATAAGCAATGGATTGTTCTAAATCATTTATTGTATTTTAATATCCTTTGAGGCTATATATAGACCCCTGTGTGTGTAGTTGCATGTTTGAATGGTAGAATACAGGTTACAGTCAAGATAAAAGAAGATTGTAATGGAATTGATGAAGGTTATTAAGGAAAGAACTTACAAAACACATTAATCCTGAAGATGTTTGAGTTATATATATCTCATGGTGATGTAACATGATGTTTCATAGTGGAAAAAACTCAAACAAACCTAACTCTATCTTAAGACCATGTACATGCCTATGACAGTCAAGGAATGAAGGTGAGTTGATGATGCTTCTTGAATTATAGAGTATGGTTTTTGTTTGATATGATATATAGATAATTAAATGATTAAGGATGTGACATATTATTTTTATTTAATGCAATTTTTATTGGTAAAATTTCAATACACAGTCAAAACCCTATTTGCATAAATAGTCAAGACTCTGTCTACACAGTATAGTGCCAAGAAAGGATTATGTGTGCTTAAGGATTGTGAATGGTCATGGAAATAGTGGATTTTTGGTATTAATAGAAGGGATAACAATTAATAATAAGGACCTTGTTTAATTTTAGGAACTTTTGAGTGTAAACAGTCTACAAACCCTCACACAGTCCTATAAAGGAATCACAGAATTATGTGTCTTGAGTTATTTTAAGCATATCATGATTGATCAATGTATATTACCTATTTTATAATGTGAATACTATTAATATATACCTAGGGAATATCTTAGGTTGATTTTAAACACTCCCAAACTAAATTTATGAAATTTTGACTCTTCTCGGCTTGCATAGTCAAGTGTATAAGCCTAACAAGGGTTTCCAAACAAAAACCCTTATATCTTGAGTTATAACCAATGAAACATGACCAAAATTTGTAATCTTATGTATTTTTCCATGAGGACTCTTATTCAAAGGGTTTTATTTTTTATCATATAGTCTAGTATGGTTTTGATGACTAGGCTAGTGTATGGAGGGCTAAAAGGCCAAATTAGGAAGGTGCTAACAAAGGAAGTACTATCTAAACAAAGATTTATAACTTAAATTTTTATGGGTAATTGTAAAAATATATATGGTATCAAAATATGCCTTTATATCTTTCAGATGTCTTACATAATCTTCAAACAAATTGAAAAGGTGAAAAAAAAAGGCTACAAGGAGATAATTTCACCATTGATGTTAAGGTGTGTTACTGCATGATGGGAGTGAATGAGAGGTTAAGATATATTAAGACAATAATGTTGTGACCAATTTAATCCATCCATGGTGGAGTATTGAGTCCATGAGATCAATCATAAGATTTGAGGTTTTTAGCCTTAAGTAGTGACTTATGTGAAACTAGTGAGTGAGCAAAGTGAGGAAAGATGAATTAGTGAATGGAATGAGTGAATGGAGGATAAATGAGATTTTATAAGGGTTTAATGAAAACAAATAATTAATCCAAGGTTATTATAAATATGGTGAACAAAAATTAGAATGTTATCAAGCTAGAAGGAAGATCAAAGTTGTTAAGCATTGAAGCCTATGCCCAAAGAAAAGTATTTGAAGTTCAAATCAACGGTTCAAGATAAGATTCAGGATGGTGTTTTTGAGTATTTTTCCATGTACCTCTACATCATTGATTTACATGATGTCTAACTCACGTTAAAGTAATAAATTATATTTATATTTATCCAATGTAATTATGGTAAGGGTACATGAATAACACCACTTAATCATTAAATGTTCTAACAATTTCATTGGATGTTATATTAATATTGCCTAAGTCTTAAGGCTAGCATAATACTATCCTATTGGTGATTGATAAATTCACTAAATTTGATTATTTTATTGCTACAAATATAACTGATAATGTAACTATTTTTGTTGAAAAGTTTGGGAAGGAGTTTGTTCACCTTTATGGAGTTTCATAAGTTATTATCTCTTATAGATATAAGTTAATTAAATATTTTTTTTACAGACTTTGATTGTTACCTTGGGAACAAGCTTAAATTTCAAGTCTACATATCCCCTAAAAACATATGGTCAAATTGTAATGTTGAATCAAATTGTAGAATATATGTTGAGAATGTGTATCATGGATCAACAAAATAAGTGGGAAGACTACCTGTATTTAGTTTAATTTTAATATAATAATACATATCATTTGATGATTAAAATGGATCATTTTGAAACCTTATATGGGAAAAAAAATTCAAACTCCCCTTAGCTATGAAAGTTTTCATAATAGAGTTATTGTTGGGCTTAAAGCTATGAAAAATTATGATACAAAGATAGCTCTTAATCTCTAAGGCTAAAACCTTCCATTGATAGGCACAAAAGTTATGTAGACTATAAAAGAGCACATATAGAGTTCAAAACTTGGGATAAGTTTTTTTATAGAGTTAGATCTCATAAAATTTTAATAAAGTTTGATGAAGCTTCCAAACTAGCTCCACAATATGTCAGTCCATTTGACCTTCTATAAAAGATCAGTCATGTTCTTTACGAGCTAGTTCTTCCTTGTTCTCTGTCTAAGATCATGATGTATTTAATATTGCATTATTAATAAAATGTGTACCAAGTCCTTCTCATATTTTGGATTGGAATAAGCTTCAACTATTAGAAGAGGAAACCATTTAGCTAGACTGAGTGAAGATCCTAACCCAATGAAATTTTAAGTTTTAAAACTAGGACATTTAATAGGTGTTGGTTTAATAGGACCAACTCAGTGAGAGAAGTTCCACTAGGAAGATGAAAATATTTTTATAAATCACTATCTTTACATGTTTACATAGGCACATAGATGATGGATATTTTAAGGGAGAGTGGATGTCATATCCAATTTTGTTTCTTAAATAATGTGTCTACATGCACTGATGTAATAAGAATTATTATTGTTTTTGACATATTTATTGTTTAACTACTATGTTATAATTGTTCATTTTTACTTGATAGACTATAGTTTACTATTATATTATTTTAGTTGTTTATTGTTCTATTTATATAATTATATATACACTTCTTGCACAACAATTGATGATGTTATTTGACTCTTGCATGTTGTTTGTGATGAGATAGGTATGATAACATAGGGTGCACCATGTAGATGAAGATGTAACATACAAGTATACACACGTATAATTTATTATGGGAAAGACACTTTTCTACCTTGCATGTTTATGCGTAATGTGTTTGATTAGCATTATGTGTACTTGTTTGACATTACCTTATACTAAGTTAGTTTTGCACATTGTTTGATCTATTTAATCAGGTGCATAAATTACTATCACATGTGTTTGAAAAATATGAATAAACTATTGACATGTTTGATGTCATGAAACATGTATTTCATGTGGTAGTGTTGTCTTGCATGATGCATTGTGTTGTTTATGCACCTTTAGATGACAATAATTTATTTTGAATTCAAATTTATGGCTCGTTTGATTTCCAACATCACTTGGATAATTCACACATAGAGTGCTTAACATTTGGAGAAATCACTAAGGTATTTGACACCAAAAAACAAATAATCTTATAAATATATTTGAGTTTCATTGTGTTAATATTAGTGATAAAGCACACAAAGTGCATAGCACAAAGTACTTGGGGGACCACCCTTAATTAAACCTTGACTTTGGAAAAGAATGATTATATTTAATATTTTCCAAGAATATTATTATGATTAAAAATGCTTAATGATTAATTTAATATTTTGTTAAGTTTAATCATTACAACCCTCAATCACACGTTGACTTAGAAAGCAAAGAGAATAGAAAGGAACTAATGGAGGGAAGATGGAGAGAAGAGAGAGTGGTGAGGAAGTAGGGAAAATCCATGTGACACCACTTGAGGAGATAAAGGAGTGGTAGAGAGTTGGGTTAACATAAAAATTTCCAACCTCCATTGCCATTACATGTTTAACCCTTTTTAGAACATAGTTAAAAGGAGAATATCCCAATAAAATATGGAGTAAGCTACTCAAAAATTAGTCTGATTAAATAATTTAGATTCATAATATAGCGTTTAATTATGAAAATATGATAAATATATAAATTACAATGCCAAACAATAATTTGAATGCATAAGAAGAGATAATACTTCGCTTGTTCATTGATGCGTAAAAATATCTAGGAAATGCATATGCAAAAGAAGGCAAGAGGATGTTCTAAAATGATTCATTAGATTATTAATATTAGCTTGTTAGCTACCTAGACACTACCATCAAAATATGGACACTATCATCAACACTTTTGTCCATAATGAAGTGCAGGTCTTTTTATATAAATTCTACTTATGCCTATTAGGGTTTATTATCACCTTCCAGATTCTATATTTGGATCATGCACATAGGTTCTATATATTAGTATATAGCTCAAAACCCTAGGTCCTTTAATTAGGGCATGCCACCTTGAAAAATAGGGGTTAGTGGACTCAAGTGAATTCAATCTAAATTTAAAGGCCCCTTTGTCAGTGAGTTTCGCCTACATAGCCAATACTCTGAAGAGGTTCTCAAATCAATGTAGTTCTCCCCTTTATATGGGCTTGTGTGTGAACAATTGTGTAATATGTTATATGTGAGTGCATGTATTTATCTAGCTTGTAACTTGATAAATAGTACTCATGGGTTTATTTTTGAATGATTCAACCCTATAATAATATTGCTTTCAAGCTTGAGAGGTGCTTTTGCTTGGTCTAAGATAAATGTTTACTTTATTTGTACTTGATGATAATGAAGGGTATTTTACTTGTATTTATATAAAACCTTTAGAAATTATCTCATGGAGGGATTAGTTAAGACAAATAGGCCAACCCATATATGTTGAAATATCTACAAATTTGACTTTTAGTAAGGTTTAGAAACTAGTATCAGACCTAGGATACTAGCGTCGATGTTAGTTTCCTAGTCTTGATAGCAGTGTTCAAGGAATAGAAAGTTATTGAAGATTTGTAACTTCTAGATTAGGATATAAATCATGTTTTAATTATTCTTTGGGCTATAGATGATCTAGGTAATCAGAATATCATGGATGGACCATATGATAAACATTTAGGCATAGTGAGATGGTGAATGTGAACCTTTCGGCGATGTGAAGGTCATGAATTTAAGGGTTGAGAAATGAGTGATATTTTTCAATTGTACAATACTATTTTATCATATAAAATAATATTTAAGTATCTACATTTTCCCCCCTTTAATCTAGTAATGCATAAGGATGAAATTACTAGTTTAAAAGAAATTAATGTGTACATTGGTGTGTATAACACACCTTGATTTTATTGATCCCTATTTTAATTTTTTATTTGTGTATTACCTAGAACCAAGAGCATGATAAAGTGTAATTAGTGCATATAATTTGAAAATTGAATAATTGAAATACTTAAAATAAAAGAGAGCAAGGAAGGACTAAAATTGTATGTCAATGCAACCATGTTACCCCTTGGTAGTTTGCTTTTGGTAATGATGCTTCTTTGCTAAAGTAGTGGAGAAATAGGTTCACAACTGAACCTTGGATATTTGAAGAGGAGAATTTGAGGGTGATCGTGCCCCCAATCTAGTACAAAAGTGAGTTATGCCAAGGCTATAGAGATCATCAAAATCTCAATCAAACAACTCAAGTGTATACATAATCTGGCCAATCTCACCTAAGTCAAATGGTATAACCATCTTAGCATGAAAAATGGAAGTAATGATAAGGCCATAGAGTGTGTTGAATCTCACTTGCCCTACTCAGGGGAGCCAAATACTATAGATAGATAAAATCTCAACCGGTGCATCTTGTTAAGGTCGATGCATAGATGTGTATATAATCTAAATGTATCTGTGAATTGGGGAATTGACATGGCATATGCAACTCTAATGTGTATCAAGATGAAGTATATATCAAAATGTAACCCTTGATCTGTAAACTATGTATAATATCTATCACAAATCTAAAAAAGCTTTATTTAAATCTATAAAATTAGTACCAATGCATAAGATTCTAACCCAAGTGTATATCTAAATCATGTAAACTGTACCAAATTCTACCAATTCTATCATGTGGACTTATAGCTCTATGATATTCTCCCACTGATATGCCCCCCATTTTGAAGTGAGGTTAATGTAATGTGATAGTCACCTTATCTAAAAATGATAAGATAACCATGTTATATATGTATTAATCATAAAGTAAATAAACATATAGTGGTATCATGTCTAAGTAGATGTATCAATATAGCTCTTAGTATACAAACATAATAAGCCCAAAGAAGCATGATATGGATCATAGTAATATCTAGAAGTTGTTGAGATCATTTATGATCCAAAGTTATTTATTAATTAGTTTGTTTAGTTTTTTGTTATGTTTGAGTTATTTACCCATTTGTTGGTTTTATAACCAACTTCATCTCTCGTAAGCTTTTTAAATCTTATTTTTTTAAAAATAATGATTTTCACTAAATATATTTTCCAGAGTTTGTTCCTCCATTTGCAATCCATCAGTGGTATTAGAGCTTGGCAGATTGAGGAGTAAAAAGAATTTTGTAGAGCCATATTTTGAAAAAATGGCATGATGAAGAGAAAGTCGTGTCTGAAAGAGCATAGTTTATGAATATCAAGACTAAGCGCTTCATCAAAATTCTGTATGACATAAGAGAAGATCAAATCTCATGGCTCTTGGAGTATGAGAGTTATAAGATTATAGAGCAAATACATTGATATTGAAACACAATACAAGGAAAATAATGAAGCACCATGCCATTTGTATTGTGCTACAAGTAAGATCAAAAAATGTCGTACACATTGCATTCCGTTAAGCATGGAATATACTGAGAGGGGGGGTGAATCAGTATATTATATATCTTATAAAACTTTCCCTTTATCAAATTCCACTTAATCAAACATTAAAGATATGCAATAAAACTCATACAATAAACATCACACAAGATAGAGAGAGACAACAGATATAACGTGGAAACCCAATGTGGGAAAAAACCACGGAGAATCAATCTCAAATATATTCATGAGAACAAACCCACAAGAGCACCATACCCCTTTTCCAAGTACAAACCTCAGCTACAATTCGTGAGAACCAACCCACAGGAGCTTCAAACCCCTTTGCTGAGCACCAACCCAACACCTATTCGTGAGCACCAACCCACAGGAGAACCAACCCCTTTGTGTATACCACACACCTATCTCTCAATGTTGCTATCTCAACAAATGATAGATCAATACAACATCTCCTTCCTCTCTCTCACCTTTGCTCTTCTAAGTTAGATATAACAAATACAAATCATATTCATCTCTCACAATTGCTCTTCTAAGCTAGATATTACAATATCAAATCAACCTCTCTCAACCATATTATAAATGGCTTCTCAAGCCTTTATTTATAGCTTTCCAAATAACCTTTGGCCTTCCCCCTTTGTGACCCTTCAATCCTCATGGAAAATGGCACCAATCTTGGATGACCCTTCATATCCAAGCATTTGAAAATTCATGTGGTGACCCTTCATGACCAAAAACGTCCTTCCCACTTTTGTCTTTATCTTTGGTGACTCTTCATATTCTTTAAAGTGTCCCTTCATGAGAAATTTTGCCTTTACTCTTTTGTCTTCACTTGGTGACTCTTGGTATTCCCCAAGATGACTCTTCATGGGAAAATGCCTCCCATCCTTCTTTTGTCTTTATCCCGTGGCTCTTCGACTTCTCCATGGGCCCTTTTTTGTCTCATATGCAACCAAAAATATATTCTTTACTATTAAATAAATATTAACTCATAATAGCCAAGATATATTTATTACCAACAACATTAAATGCAATGGGGCCTTTATCACCAATAATGCTAAACCTTTGACATCAATGACAATATTTCCAATACGTTCTACATTCACTCATTATTGCATATAAGTTATTTTATTCATTCATTACAATGTGCTAGTAAACTTTCAAATCTCGTTCCACCAAATATTTTCCTTTTTCCACAAATTATTCATTCAATGGTTTGCATTGTATGTACCAATTTACTTACTATGCACCAACCTTAAAAATATGTGGGCTCCAGCAGTAGCAGCTAACTTTATTTTTTAGGCAAGGGTTCAAAAGTGTGATTACACAGATTTTCTACCTAATATAGATATGATCTTCACGCCAAAATACAAAGAGGCATTCTATTTTTGTTTGTCTATTTTTTGACCTATGGTTGCCTATGTGGTGTTTTAGTCTGAATAGCTATGATTTTAGGAAGTTTGAAGAAATACATCAGCTAGTGAACAAATACACAAAGAGAGGCATAGTTGTATGATAATGTAGCCATGAAATTTTTGATATAACCTAAAATTCCATTGGGTCCCTCCTAACACCATCATAAATTGAGTAAAATATTTGTTTTTACTTACATGCTACATGAAAACATTACTGAACATGTAAATTTTATTTTATTCACATCCAAAAACATGAATAAGTTGAATATCTTGATTTTTTTAAATTCAAGATTGTTAAAGGCAAGGTGGTTATATAGGTTTTTGGTAGTTTCATCAAAAGAAGAGGTTTGAGGGTCAAAATCCTCTGACTATTATTTTAGTTAAAGGAAATATTTTTTAGAATATTTTGTTTTGTAGTTGGAGATATAAGGGTGTTACAATTTTTTTCATAAGTCCCAAAATCTCTTGTAATCGGAAGCTATTTTAAAGGTAAAGACAAAACCTTGATAGCATTCCTTATTTTTTGATTTCGTACCATGGCAAAAATTGTGAGTTTGATCTCAGAATATGGTAAATTGTCACCTTAAGACTATAAAGAATGGAGTAAAAACATGAAAAACACCCTCATATTTAATGATTTGTGAGAAATCACTGAGAAAGAGATCACACCACCAATTGAAGCGATGAAACTAGTTAAATACCAAAAATGTGATAAGTGTGCACTCGCCCTTTTGAAATCATCTTGCACTAAATAGGTTATCATTCATATTGAGGTAGTTAAAAGTGGTGCATGAAAAACATTAAACTATTTATATGACAAACAAGATGCATATAAATATTTACCTTCTTATGCAACTTTTGAACAATAAATTGGTAGATAATGAAGATGTATCTGAATATCTCTCCTGCATGAAAATATTGAAACAAGAATATTGCAAAACTAGTGGTAAAATTGATGATGACATGTTGATTTCCATTATGATAAATGGCCTTAGTTCTGCATACACAATTTTTTTTGAAATGTTATAGCTTAGTGATAAGCTTAAGGGTGCCATATTTGACTCTATTTGTGAGTTATTAACTCAGCATGAGAGATAGTTTGCAAGGAAGAAGAGTACACCTACTGAAGAGGCTCACTATACAAAGAATAGGTCCCATCACAAAGATCATCATCATTTACAATGATAGTTTTAAAAACACTCTTCGAGTCATTCTTTAAGTCACTCTCCATATCATTCTAAACGGTCTCCATAATATTCACATGACACTCTCTAGGGTCTTCCAAATGTAGGCATCACCATAAGCACTCTTCTCATAGTTCTTCTAATGATTCAGGTTCTTTTGGATCTCACAGACACAAGAAAGAACCTAGATGTTTCAAATGTGGTTGTATTGAACATCTTGTAGGTGTATGTCCTTCTCAACGAGCCCATTCTCCACATAAAAATAAAGTTGAAGTAAATTATGTGGATCATTCTAATGGTGGATCTTCTAGTTACTCTAATTATTCAAAATATTTTGGCATTTCATATGGTTAGGAGATGTTACTCATGGCCAAGGTCTATGGTCTCGATGGACCTGACAACATATTTTGAGTGATCAATGATTAGAGGTTGGAGAATCCGTTGGAGGCTGGAGGACTATTCCCTTCTCTAGTTAGTTATTCACTCAGAGTTTGGGATCATGCTTGAATAGCAATTTTGGTAGCAATAATTTACTTCTTTCAATTTTTTTCTAGTTTTGGCTTTCTCTCATTTTCTCTTCATGACATGGAGTAGATAGTGTTAGCTGATTTTGATTCTCTTGGTGCATAACTTCTCACCCCTCACCTGATAGGGGGAGAAGATATTGCATTTATTGGTCTTTGATCAGTCATCAGTGACAGTACAAGTTGACAGGGGTTGCTAGCATCTTTAGTGTTAGTAAAGGTCATTGACATTTATTAGACATTAGGGAAATATGCCATACACAGTACGAGTTTGTCACTTGGATAGGTTTTAGTGTGGGACCTTATGTGGATTGATGTAGTTGGACATGGCTTGATTGTGTTCCATTGTAGTAAAATAAAATGATCACTAGGGATGAGCAAGCTTTGATCGTGTTCATCATCCATTTTTTTCCAAACCCATAGAGGTAGGCTTCTTTAAGGAGTAACATCAATTTTTGGTTACTGCCAGAGGTATAGTACACCACTTGCAGTTACAATAGAGATCCTTTTATGACTTCAGATTCATTACTCCAGTTTATTAATCTATTATACTCATTTTGATCAAGGGAGAGTTTTTTAGGATCAATTATGATCCAAATTTATTTATTAATTAGTTTGTTTAGTTTTTTGTTATGTTCAGGTTATTTACCAATTTTTTGGTTTAATAACCAACTTCATCTATTGTAAGCTTTTTAAAGCTTACTTTGTACAAAAATAAAAATGTTGATTTGCACTGAATATATTTTCTAGAGTTTATTCCTCCATTTGTGATCCATTAGAAGTAACAAGCACAAGCTTAGAAAATAATCAATCACACATAAAAGAGTGGTAAATGTCATGCAAAAGGGGTCTAAGGAGACCACAAACAAGGGGCATGTTCAAATGTTACAAACTCAAAGGGAGGACATGTTAAAATGTCTGCACACCAAAGAGATGACATTCAGTGGCATTGGGGCCAAAAAACAAGGAATATGTTCAAATGTTCCATAGTCCAAAAAAGATAACAAATAATAAGTACACTCTAGTAATCCATGTGATAAGATGAAAAGGTGAAATATGAGCAAATGACATAAACATACCATACTAGTCCCTAAATACATGTGTTAGCAAAATGTCCTATGCAATAATATATCTAACACACTATGTAATATTTAATCACAAGTATAGATATGTGTAAGTGTTAGTATATAAGCTCCACATAATAATGTAAAATGATCATAAAAAATGCATCCTAGATGGGAAGAAAAATTTGGATCTCTACAAATGGGAAGATGAAAAGTCTTCTCCATTTGTGAAGCTTCAAGCTCTTTTCCCATTTTTCATCTTCTTAGCCACCTTGGTAAAAATTTGTTGCTTTGCTTTGTTAGTCTTTTTCATTTCTGTCTCTTGGTCCCTCTCATACTATTACCTTTCTTTTGTGCTTATTGATTTTAAAAACTTTGCATAGCTATTTATTTATTTTATCTTAGGTTGTGTCGGGTATGATATTATAATGTTAGATATCTTTGATAATTTTTTATATTCCCTACTTTATGGAATGAGGTAGTATTGGTGGTCCAGATCGTGTGGGCTGTGAGGAGTTGAACAATGGTGGTTGTTTTAATGAATCAAAAAGGCCAAATGCCCTAGTAAAAATTTCCTTCACAAATCTTCTCATTCAAACTTGTTCCTTCTATAAATCATTGTGCAAAGTGAAGGAAAAAATGTTTATTGAGGTCTTGTGGGTGGAAGAAAACCTTGGGATTTTGGGTGGGGCAATAATCACCTTTGATTCCTTCAGCATGGAAGAAGGCAAAAGAGGCAGGCAGAGCAACGACCAAATTGGTAAATTCCCTTCCCTTATGAAAACCATAACCTTGACTCCAAACAAAGTTATGTAAAAATATATATAGTTGGAAGAAGTCATGATTAAGAATAATGAGATATTTTCTCACATTTATATTTTTTTGACAACTGGTTGAACACATTTTGGGGGGAAAATATGAGTTTGTAGAATGATACAAAAATGAGTTTTCATGGTGATTTTTAAAAATTCTAATATGAAAATTAGGCCTATTAGTAAACCTACGTGGATTTTTGTCTAGACTACATTTAGGGCTATCCCCTGAAACTCAACCTTTGATTGTAAATATATTGTCTATAAAACTTACCTGAGATGGATTTATATTGAGAGTGTCCCAATTCAAATCTAAAATTTTCTCCCATAAGCTCTCAAACCACTGGGGAAAGTGCTTAAGATTGAAGATAATAGAAGATACTTTTCCCACATGCATGTGAGAGTTTTAAATTCCTTGGAACGTTTTGAAGTCTTTTCAGAAACCCTAGAATTCAAAAATAAAAGACTTGGCATTTTCTTGCTCAATTAATGGTATAGATGGCCTCAATTTTTGTTTCTTATATAAAAAATATGGGCATGAAAACAATTGCCCCATGTTAAATAAAACAACTAAAAAGTTGCATAATGAAAGGAAAACTATTCCTAAAAATTCAGAGGTAGAGGTTGATTGTTTGTTGAATTTGACTAATGTTGGGTTAGTTGTGAAGACAAATTTGCACTATGAATCTAAAAAATAAAATTGATTAAATTCCGTAGGGAGTGCTTTGACCATCCCCATTGTGGAAAGTTGGGTTGGTGGGGTTGTTCCCCCTCCTTCCTCTCCAAAATCCTTCCCCTCACCCCCCATTAAACCCACCCAAGGAGATGTTAATTTATGTTATGGTTGATGCTGAATTTTTGACACCTTCACTCAAACTCATGGCTTCATCTTTGGAGTATTACCATAAGGATGTTTAATGAGTTATAACTCCCCTCTTGTGGAGAGAAATTTTGGTATGTTATTGTTCTCACTGGGCCACATTTTATGGAGACATCTTCCCCTGATTCTCCCGTTCAAACTAAGTAATCCTTATCTTCTTCATGAGAACTATTAGTTGGAATGTTAAAGGCCTTGAATCTTGATAGAAGGGCCATTGTTAGTTAATTTAGACATTTGAGAGATCAAATTATTATTTATTTTTATAAGTTAAGGAATCATGGCTTAAGCTTGATATGGCCTTGAATTTTATTTGGCCAAATTGTATTCACTTCTCAATTAGCCACTCTAGGTAAAGGTGGTGTCTCCACTTTCATTAACTGTGAGTGGGATAGCACCACCATTGAGCATGGTTTCTCACCTTTTCAAATAATTATTTAGGTAACTATCTCTCATCAAAACCAGAGTTTTGGGATTTGTAATGTATATGCCCCCAATGACTATAGAGAGAGGACTGAGCTTTAGAATTGGCTAGCTTCCCATCTAAATGACCTCTTTTGGATTGTGGGTGGATATTTCAACATGATTTAATAAAAAGAGGATAAAAGGGGTGATGATCCCCTCTCATGGAAAGGTAATTAGTTGTTATTTTGGTTTAAAATGAAGCATATTCATAGCCTTGAGGAACCCCTTCGCAAATGTAAATCCTCTAGTAAAGGGATTTGGTACACCTAGTGTAATAATCAAGCTAAGAATAAAATATTATAATTTAGGTTGGATATAATCTACTTGCACAAGGATTGTTTTAGCCTAAGACAAATATGAGGGTAACCTAGTGAATTTTCTCCCATATACTATTTTTTATCATCACCCCATTGAAATATGTGCTTCTCATAAAGCTGATGATGATAGTAATAAATCTGATTGGCAAGGTTTGTATAAACTAAATTTTTCACACTTGCAAGATAGAGAATGCAGAGGGCATTCAAACCTCGTGGAACATTGCCAAAATGACGAGTAAGTCTTCCTATAGTGTTGACACTTTGAATAGTTGTGTGAATTTGAGAAAAAAATTCATGAGAAGCTATGGTAAAATCAAGGCTAAAATAAGGATAAATTTTTATAGAGACTCCTAGGAAAAATCAGTTTGTGTTGAAAATGCTATCCATGGTGACCACTCAAATGATGCTCTCTTGATTAATTTAGTTACCCTCAGGCATAATATAATAATGACTCAATAATATATTTCAAAGGGGCTTAAATTAGGTCTAGACTAAATTGGTTGAAATTGGGGGACAAAGGGTATAAGTATTATTTCATACTTCTCAAAGATAAACACAATAAGAAAAAAATCCAAAAAATGAGATTGGTGGTGTCCTTACTAAAGATATCAGTGAAATAAAAAATTCCTTCTTGTCATTTTACTCCAACCTTTTTTATTCAAATGGATCTAGCCAACAAGTTGAATTGAATAAGATTTTTTTTCTAATTGTTTCCTCAAAAAAATTACCCCAAAATAAACTGCTTTCCTTGATAGTGATTTTCTCTTCTTGAAGTTCTAGTTGTAATTGACTCTCTCAAGAATGACAAGGCTCAAGGTATTGATGGCTTCCCAAGTGAGTTTTATAAGAGTATAAAAGATTAGATTGTCAAGTATTGTCAAAAGGTTTATAAACAGGTTGTAGAAGTTGGTTTTCTTGGACTGAACATCAATAGGGGTGGTATCAAACTCATCCCCAAAGAAGGGGACCGAGCTTAAGTCAAAAACTAGAGACTAATTACCCTCATGATTTTTTCATATAAAATCCTATCTAATATCATTGCTAGGAGAATCTCTTCCTTAATTCTGAATAAGGAAAATACATTATTGACAACCTTTTATCTAGTTGGGAAGGTATGAAATAGGTGCGTGATTCTAAATAGAATGTGGGGATGATAATCCTTGATTTTGAAAAGTCTTATGACAGGATTGAGTGACCCTTTATAGATACTTGTTGTGTGATTTTAGATTTTAGGATAGGTTTTATAGGATGGTTAATATATTGTTCAAATTTGCCTTGGCAATTATTGAATTTAATGGAACCCTCATTGAATCTCTTAGTTTGGAATGTTCCATTAAGCAAGGGTGCCCCTAGCCCCTCTATTTTTTTGGTAGTAACTGTTAGGTTGTGGAGCTAAAAGCTTCACCAAGATGCAAACAGGAGGAGTTACGGAGGTTGCAGAGAGTTGCAGAATGAGTTGCAAGGCAACCGACGTCGGTCTGATCAACCGACGTCGGTCAGATAGCAATGAAGAAGCAATCGATGTCGGTTACCATTCGATCGACATCGATCAGGAAGGTGCCGACGTCGACAGCCTGTGTGTGAACATGCAGTTTGCATGTTGATTTCGGAGAGTCCATTTTTGGACTGTCAGTTTGCATGTTAAAGGCCAGTCATAGTCTTGAGTTGCGTGTCTAATTATTGTAATTAAGATAGTCTAATTATTGTAAGCATGAGATCTATATATGTACTCATGGGCTGTATTGTAAACTGTAGCTAGAGAGTAAGAGAGCAAATAAGGTCCTTATGAGAGAGGAGAGCAATGGTGTATTCCTCCTAGTGCCATAGTACCAAGTGTGGGTGCTGGTTTGGAGAATCAAAAGGGTTCTTCGTATTTGTATGATCTTGGTCAGCAGGTGAGCATGGCTTCTTTTGGAGATCTACAATGGTGAGTAAGGTCTAGTGATTTGCAGGTAGCAGCAGAGAGCAGGAGATCTACTTGGAGTACGATTGTGTACTTGGTGTACTGGCAGCGTTGTTACTGACTGGTGGAGGTGAACATCAATTCTATATTGGATTTGATTGTTGGGACCGAGAGAGAGAGGGAAGAAGGTCTTGAGGTGTGGCGAGCCTTTGAGGTGGAAGAAGAAGTGGCATCTTCTTTATTGTATATTCGTCTGAGTGATTATTAATACAATTGTGTATTGTCTCTCATATTCCTGTGTTGTTTCATATTTCTAGTTACTTATCATTCTGGTTAAATTCCGTGTTTAGTTGCTAATACAAGAAGTAATCATATGTGCTCTTATTGGGGAGCAAGATCCTGACAGTAACAGATACTCTTCATTATATTCTTAGCGATGTATATTTGGGTCCCCCATTAGAGGGCTCTATTTACCCAAATTCTCTGAGATATTGGATGTTTTGTTTGTTGATGATACTACTCTCCTCTCAGTCTTGGAAAAAGAGAATTTCCAGTAGGTTACCTATGGAATTAATGTATATTGTTTCGATTTTGGTTATAAATTTACCTTCCATATGTCTTGTATTATTAGATGGAAAGACAACCCTTCTGAGTGGATGTTTGAGTTTGGATGGACTTGGAAAGGCCATAAACACTTAGTAAGATATATGGGTATCCCATTTTCACTCTTTTCATTGTTTAAAGATATGTGAGATTGGTTGTTTGTGAAAATCAATAAGAATTTTTGGAAATGGAATGGCCAAATGTTATCCTTTCCTGGTAGAATTCAAGTATGACAAAAAATCCTCTCCTCCTACAACATCTACTATTCTTCATGTTGGCTCTTTGATAATTCTCAATTTAACAAGCTTCATAAGATCATTAGGGAATTTTTATGGTCATAAGGTAAGGGTAATAGGAAATAACATGCCATTGCATGGGATATCTACTACAAACCTAAAGTCATTGGTGGGATGAGCCTTAAGGATATGAGAATCCAAGGTATCATCTTAGTTGTCAAATATATCATTAGAGCTCTTAATGGTAATGAACCATGGAAGATCCTGTTTAGGAAAAAATTGGTAAGGGTTTTTCAAAAATGTAAGCATTAATGGCATGATCTACACATTGTATATCTTTTAGTTGGGTCTTTATTTTTTAAATTGGTTGGCTCTGCTATCTTCCAATCAATCTACAAATATTGGGAATGCATTAAGCATCTACTGGTGGTGAAACCCATTTTAATTGGTTTGGGGTCAAGGTGTCAGGGGTATAGATATCTATGGTGGAATATTAAATTTAACAACTATCATTTGGCCTTTATTAGGGGTTTTTCTACTCATTTTTTGCATTATATGGGTCTAATAACTTTTAGTGATATCTTTTCTCAAGGCAGTTGGGTGTCATGGGCCAAAATTCAACACATGTTTCAGATCCCTTTCACCCAAAGAACAACTTATACACCTCTTCTTAAATATTTACATAATACCAACTATGTTACCATTCTAGAGGGTGAGGAGGATTTTTGGGAGAGTATCAAATGGTTAAATGGCCCTCCCCTTGAGGAATTCACCACTAAAGTATTATACCATAAGCTTTTTTTCACTAGAATTATCTACCTTAGGATTAATAAAATTTGAGTTGTTTGTGACCCCTTCTATAATTGGAAATACAAATTTGATGTCATCTAGTATTCGTGTCTCGAGCCTAAAAATTCTTGGTTTAGGTTGTTACTCCTTCACAATAAGCTTGTTACTAGTGAGGGCCAGAACAAGTTTTGGTAATCGATTTTGTTCTTTTTGTGGGGAGGTGGAGAATATTGAACATATTTTTTTACTTGCCATTTTGCTACTTGTGTTTGGAAGAATTGGTTGAATGCCTGGTAAAAAAATTGCATGTGATATTATTTAGTTCAATGTGACATTTGGTTATGTTTTTCCTAAAAATAAAACTAACTTATTTTTTTCAAAAATTATGGTTGGTATTTTCAATTAAGATTTTGTCATTTATTTAGAAGAAAAGGAACTTGGATATTTTTAGTTTAAGGGTAGGGTTCTTGCTAACTTCTCAATTGAAGTTATTGTAATAAGTGTTGCTTTACAGATTTATCTCTAGCTGAAGGTTACACAAGTAGAGAAAGAAAAAATCCTTAAGTCAGGGATGATGAAGGTTACTTACAATTATCTGATAGAAATAAGTGGCTTCCCTAGAATGATCCCTCCTCTAGACTGGAGAGTTATTCATGGAGATGTGACAAATGTCAACATCATGGAGTACAAATGGGACATTGTGAAGGATGCATATTTTGAGCAGGCTTCTGACTTGAACTTGGATTTAGTTGGTTGTTCTCTCTGGTCATAATAGTATGGATCAGCTAGATGGTAAAAATGATAAATTTATCATTTTGCTTTAGTCATATTTTCAACACTTTCAATATGAGTAGGCAAGTATTGTTGGAATAGAGAGTAAATAATTTTTTTCCATGTCTTCTAGTAACTCCTCACAGGTAGCTGAGCCTAGTGGTGAATGCCTTATTGAAGGCTATGGGGGTGTCTTTCAAAATCGCATTGAGTAGTTTATTGAAACCAATGTAACCACTCTCATTTCCAACATTTAAATATTTATTAAGAGTGGTAGTAAAGTTGATAGAGATATAATGTTACAAGATATCCGAAATGCAAAGATTAACCACTTGCTCTCATAGGTAAAGGATGATACTCAACATGGTATGGGAATTAATAAGGGGTGTGATGTCTTAACAAAGGGATGTAAGGATTGTTTCATGAGACTAGAACTGGTTGAACATGGAGCCTATATTTATGTTATTGATAATTGTTTGTGTGGTGGTAGTTATAGCTTGCACTTGGGACTGTTGGTTGACAATTACTATTTTTGGGCCCTATTTTGGTTGTTGTCTTTGTTAATTTTGTTTTTGCTCTATTGTTGGTCGAAAAAATTTATATTGTTTAAGCATGATGTAATATTGGTTAAACTTTGATACTTATTGGTGGGCACATGGTTTCATGTATATGGTTATATTTTCTTTTGTTTATCCTCTAGATGTTGTGTCTCTTGTTCACGCTCTTGCAATATAATCAAAAAGTGATCATAAAATAATATCACATGTATCCATCATGTTCAAGAGAATCAAATGCCCCTAATGTAATGTATCACATGGGTAAAGGAAAGTTCCAACATTTGTATTATCATGTATCATGGATTTAGTGTATGCATGTATCACACTCAAGTACCCATGAAACATGTGTGTATAGAAAGGAAATGATAGTTTATCTACTAACATAAAGTAAACCACATATGCAAAAGCTAGTAAATATGTAAATTTTAAGTATTTTATAGTTTTGATTAATTTAAATGTTTTTAATTTTTGGACTAGTCCCATGAGCCATTACACTTAGGAGGTAAAGGACTGCTTGATGGATTTGCTTGCCAAAATTGTTTATAATGAATCATTGCCACTAATTCAATATATTTTCATAGCTTTTTGCCGTATGTTTTTACTATTGGTCTATCACCATATCCATCATGCAAAATGTGGATCTTTTTGTCTTCAAATTGAAATTTTAGGCACATATTGTTAGTGTCCAATATTACCTACATATCGGTAAACCATTGCTGCCCAAAAAGAAATGTCAAATGTGATTTTTTATTCATTACCCATATGGGGGTATCAACTACTTTTGGTCCACCGATGATGGGTAATATAATGTACCTAAGAGATTCTGGAAAGAGTGGACAATGATGTAACTCATGTATATCATGTCCCATCCATCTTAGATTTGTACTACTAAAAACTGTGTCCCAATTTTTGATATAAATATTGAGATGCTCATAATAATGCCAATCAATATTTTTAATAATAGTTAAATCATCTTATCATTGGCACTTGCAATTATTTATACTTTTGAATTTGAAATTTATGGATATTGAAGGTCTTTGTTGTTGTTCTTGCATAATTTGAATACTTCCTTCATTTTAGTACTACGAATTTGTTTTTGTAGTGCCTTGAATGATTTGTATCATGAATTTTTACCTAATGATAATCACAATATGGTGATCCTTATGTACGTACTAATTACTTACTAACATGTGCCTTTTAAGAGGTAAATATATCATTTTGTGCTCAAGTAACATAGAAAGTATTGTGTGTAGAGCATCTTGTTGTGTCATGATCTATAAAATTTGTTATGGTGACCTATGTGAAGGCTCCACTTTATTAACATGATGTATTTGTAAGGTTGACTTAAAGATTTGAACCAAGAGGGGTGGATTGTATAGAAAGCATTCACATGTTCTTATGTTATATTTGCCTTGCCTTTATTGATTTTTCCATCATCTAGTGATGGATTTAACTTATATGTACTAGGTCTGGTAGGCATGATTCAATTTATGTGAGAGATGCTCAAGCGGGTCAAAACTAAGTGTGTGCAACTATTCATCTATCATATATATAACAATATCATCATCATCATCATCATCATCATCATCATCATCATCATCATCATCATCATCATCATTATCATAATAATATGAAACCTTACCATCTTGTTGTTCATAATTAAGCAATAAAGGAAGCTCAAATGTTTGATTTTCATGTTCTTTACTTATCATTGATTCCTTTTGCAATGGATTTTGGATCGATTTCTTTGTCCTTTTTATCACTTTTTTGTTCCTTATGTGTATCTGTGTGTATTCCAAATGTTGGCAACTTATGAACATCTTGAGATAGATGATTTATTTTGCTTGATTCACTCAGCTTACAAGTTGATACATGCTCAAGTGGAAAGATTTGTGTGGATGGATTTGAGGAACCCCTTCCATATTGGAGTGTAACATTTTTTTAGAATTTGAAGGGGTCATTATTTGTAAGCATGGTCCATAATGTCCCATCACATTTGAATTTGATGCATCGATGCAATGTAGATAGCACAACTTCCATAATATGTATCTAAGGTCTACCCAAGATCAAATTATAATGCAATGATTGAGATATTAAATGATTTATTTTGCTAGATTCACTTGTCTCATAAGTTGATATATGCTCGAGTGGAATGATTTTTTTGGGTGATACCATTTGAGGAATCCCTTCCATATTCGACTATATAATTTTTTAGAATTTGAAAAAGTCGTCATCTACAGGCATGGTCCATAGTGTCCCATCATGCATGAATTTGATGCATTGATGTAATGTAGATCGCACAACTTCCATAATATGTATCTAAGGTCTACCCAAGATCAAATCATAATGCAAAGATTCAAATGTAGCTTGGAGTGTTTTTGGTCCCAATGTCACAACTAATGTGATTTGGTCGAATGGTGGGCTACATGAATTATCAAATCATTTTATATGGATGTCTGATATTTAAAGATCATTGTTGATACCCATTATTTTTAATAATTATGTGCTGCAAATGTTTAGCCCTAATCCATTATTGAATAACACTATTTTTATTCCTTTATTGTGAATACTAACTTGTATAAATTAAAGTAGATCTTGATCAATAATATCTTTTGAGGGTAAATATTTACAGTTGAAAGTAATAAGATTTGCATTATCTTTGAGATCTTGCAAAATATTGGCAAAATAATTTAGCTCTGTCACTTGGTAATTGGGTTTCGTGCAAGACCTCATATAACATAATTTTATAGATAGTTGATTGTTTCAAAAGCTCAAGGATTAAGATCTTATCATGTCTATTGCTTAATTATTCGGAAATATCATATCCCCTAGATTTTATGACTAGCTTAGGCTAAGGATGAACCTATTGTATATTGACAGGTTGCTAAATAGGTTGGACACCCTTTCCTTTTCATGTATTAACAATGTGGACCACAAAGTCCAAGATCAGAAGTGGGTGAATAATGGTAGTGGGATGGTATTTGTCACTTGAATAGGATCTAAGTGGGACAAAAGGTTGGGAGCATTCATGTTGGAATTTGGTGAAGCCGAATAATGGTTTAATAGTATTTCAATAAGAATTTTAAAGAGAGATGAAATGTTTATCTTGTGTTAAATCAATATCTTTGTTTGTTCTAATTTGTTGATACCATTTGATTAGATATTTGATTGATTTAGCAATGTATGGAAGATAACAAGGAATGACTATCATCATGTATTGTACAAGGAAATAAGTACTACATATATCCATATTAAACATGAATGATTCCTTTGTGATGAAAGCAAAACTGATTTTGACGTTTTTAACAATTTATAAATCAGAAATAAAAAAACCTTAGGACAAGCTAGGATTTTACATAAAAAGACTTAGAGGTCAGGTTCACCAAATGTTTAACCATTTTTTGAAAAGAGTTAAAATGAGAATAACCAAATCAAATATGAAGTAAACTATTTTAAAATCAGGGTAATTAAATAATTTAAATTCATAATAATTTGATACAGTGTTGAATTATGCAAATATGTTAAATATAGAAAGTACAATGGCAAATAGTAATTTGAATACCAAAACACAAATAAGAGATAATACTTAGATTGTTCGCTAATGTGTAGGAATATTTTGGAAATGCTAGTTTAGAAAAAGGTAGGAGGATGTTTTGTAGGTATTCATTAGATTCTGAATATTAGCTCGCTTCCTACCTAGACACTAGTGTTGGAATTTAGACAGTAGCATCAATGCTTTTGTCCCAAATTCAACACTTTTATCTACAATGAAGTACAAGTACTTTTTTGTAATTCCACCTATACTTGTTAGGGTTCACTATTGTCTTACAAATTATATGTTTGTATCGTGCACACATGTCTTGGATATCTATATCTAGCTCAAAACCCTAGGTCCTCCAATTATGACATGCCACCTTGCAAAAAAAGGGTTAGAGGGCTCAAGTGAAGTTGAGCTGACCTCAAAGACCCCTATATCAGTGATTGCGGCCTACATAAACAATACGTTGAAGAGGGCCTCAGACTGATGTAGTTATCCCCTTATATAGGCTTGTGTGTGAACAATTATGCAATATGTTATATGCTAATGCATGTAGTGATATAGCTTATTACTTGACAAATATTGCTTATGGGATGTTTTTGAATGCTTCAGACCTGTAATAATGTTGTTTCTATGATTGATATGGAAATAGGGAATAATAGGGCAATTTTACAAGCTTGAAAGGTGCTTTTGTTTAGTATAAGATAGATGTGTGCTTGATTTGTACCTGATAATGAATGGTAATTTACTTGTATTTATACAACACCTTTTGAAATTATCTCACGAGAGGGTTAATTAAGACAAATAAACCAACCCATACATGTCTAAATATTTACAAATTTGATCATTTGTAAGGTTTAGATACTAGCATCAGAACTAGGACACTAACGTCGACGTTAGTGTCCTAGTCTTGATGCTAGTGTCTAAAAGAATAGAAAGTTGTTGAAGATACGTAACTGCTAGAGTAGGATATAAATCAGGTTTTAAGCATACTATGGGCTATAGGTGATTTAGGTAATTAGAATATCAGAGTTGGACTATATGATAAGTATTTGGGCATAGTGAGATGGTGAACGCGAACATTTTAGTGGCAGGAAGGTCATTAACTGAAGGGTTGAGCCATGAGTGATATTTGTCATTTTTACAAGACTAGTTTACCATATAAAATCATATTTCAGTATCTACATTTCCCCCCTCCTCCCCTCCCTCTTTAATCTAGTAATGCATAAGGATGAAATTACTAGTTATGTAAACATTAAAGTAGATGTGTTGAAGTACATTTTTGTCAACTTGTATCAGTATGAAAACAAATAAATCTAATCTTTATTTTAGTATTTTGGGCTTGCTATTGAGATAATGAAACATTGAGTGAAGTTAGTATTTTCTAGTATTAAGATTCTTTGTGAGATCTAATTCATGCAATGATTGGTACAGTCACATGACATAAATAGTTTAAACAAGTTAATGTGATTAGTATATAATATCATAGTGTTTCTTCATGGTATGATTTTTTGCATCTATTGATGACCTTTTGACTCAATGACAAATTTTCTGATAGATGATAAATAAATCATCTAAGCAAATGAAAGTTATGGAATCTTATGAGCTATAGTTTTAGGAGACCTTGTTAGCATAAATATGGGACTTGTTCATCTTTTGGACTTAATTAATATTATCAATATGAATATACATTTGAGAATTAAAATCACTTTTAGATACACTCTTTCGGTTTAGATCTATATATAGTTATTGATTTCACCATTTCTAGTTAATGCAATATGTACTAGGAGTGGTAGTAATGTTGTTTGTATCATGATCCTTGCAAGAACTTGAGTATCATTTGTCTTACTCTATGTTAGCACAACCATTTGATAGTTGATAGTTTCTTTAAATATACCAATTAAGTACATGTTGACCGTTGAACAATGTCTGTAGATGGTTACATTGATCTTTTTTTGTTGAGGCAATGGTAATACAAGTAAATGCATTTGTTGATAAGATATAGATGAATTCTTAGGGGGAAGAATTGTGATATGTGTTATGGTAAGACTTGGTTTCTTGTAAGTATAGTCATGAATTTGGCACAACTTTTTTTTAGAACTTGCAACATTATCTCAGCATAATAAATCCTAGAGTTATAGATTAAAGTCATGCTTTAGTTTTAAATCTTGCATAGGTTTGTGAAAGGAATTGTTTATGGTTGCATTTTCTTATTAAAAATATTTAAGGGTATAAGTACCATGTGGTTTGTTGAATTTTAGCATCCTTGATGAGCTAATGCAATTGTGCCGAAATAGGGGAGTACCATTAGAAGGAAATTTGGGAACAATGAACAACATTGTTTCTACTTTAAGATTGCAAAGTGAGATATTGTTTCTTTTAATGTGGGTTTAGAAAGAGAATGGTGGATTTTTTCTTGTATGTTATTTCCATGTACGTTGAATGATAAGTTCTATGTACAAAAGTTTCTTGATACTCTAAATTACATATCTTTAAAATACTATGTTGGATGTTGTTTAATTTTGTGTCAAAATTGACTTACAATTTTGTGTTGTGTTTATGCCAAGCTTACTATGTTTTACAATGTCTATGTTAATGTTGCGAGTAAGATTTGTATCCTAAATTAGTGTTGTATTGTAAGATTGTTTGATTTGTAACATGGAACAAGATTGTTATTGTTTTGTGCAAGACTTTATTGTATATGATTTGCAATTGTAAATGGAGAATTTGGCTTAAGTAGCTGAGAATGGGTTAAGAGAATATTATTTACATTGTGGTCACTTCGGAGGAAGGTAATAATGCTAGGGTTTGTCTTGAATTGCCCTACAAGAAACATGACATGTCGCAATGGAGGTTACTTTTTTATAGTGTTAACAAATTTATTATAGTCTTACTCCAACTTAAATAGAATGAATCTTTCTATTGGTATATTGAATTTCTAAGTTGTTAAACCCACAAAATTGTCCTTGTATTAATATTCACATCCATTTTTACCATTGATACATGTCAATAATGAATATGTAATATTATAAAATTGATATGGTTGAGTGCAATGTGTTGTTGGTATTTACAAGTTAATGTGATAAATATCCTCGATTATTCAAAAAAAACGTGGTTTGAATTTTTAAGGATATGACAAATTTTTGTTTGTTTTACCTATTCTAATGTATATAAAGAGGCTTAAAATAAAGCTAGAAACATGTTAAACAATTATAAAATAATTCCTTGACATTCTCTAGGCTTACAACCATCAAAAAAAATTGTGAACAATTATTATTTTTCCATCACACAAGATTAGCTAGCAAGGAAACAAGAAATTTGCATTTTATCAAACAAATAGCATTATTTTCATGCACAAAAATCCCCCATGATCCAAATTCATATTCTAGTTCATAAGAGTGTTATTTGAAAATCCCAAATCAAATATGGAATCATATTTTTGAGAAATTGTGCCGAGCTTTGAAACCATTACTTTCAAAACGTCCATTTTTTCTCTTTAAAGGGGTCTACATACAAAATTGGAGCTCTAAATAAGCAAATGGGAAATGGAATCATCTTCCCCTTGCTGAGGGAATTTTATCAGTTATTTGTGCACCATTTGAGATGTTCCCAGTCTCTCCAACCTTCATGCCCCTCCCACTTTCAAGAAAAATCATTTTTTTTTCTTAAACAATTTTTTTTTTTTGTTCTAATGTGAGCCACATTTTGTCAAAATCAGTTCAACTAAATTCGATGATGCCTTACTTAAAGATAATACCAATATTTAGTTAAAACAAGGATTTATCAATGAAATAAAATCAATTAAGGTTTAAGGGATGGGAAGGGCAAAGGGGGTTTTCTATATGTCTCTTTCCTTCTCACTCATTTTCCTTCTTCTATTTGCCTCTTTGCCCAAAAATGTTTGCATATGCACAAAACACATTTTACATGTCCTTAATGATGTCAACTTAAGATTGTTGGGTTTGGACATTCATTGAACAATCCACACATTATGGATGATGGTCTAAATTTTGCTAAAACATGATTCCTTGTCTTAAATGAGCACGAGACTTCAAAACAAAGTTCTTGATCAAAATGACTTTAAAAATGGTTGGGCATGGAATTATTTCAAGTTTTTATGATTGACACACATTCTCCATCAAAAACCCATTTGGAATATACTCTCAAATAATTTGGAAACAATCCATACCTCTCCAACATTGACTTCGACATGCCAAGTGTTTGATAAAATGGCTACACAAGGTCCCTAATTCGTGGCTTCATGGAGTGCCCATATTGAATACCAAATTTTTGTTTTGGTGATTCAAGATTATCGTCACTATCAAAGATGCTCCTACATTACCTTATCCATAATAAATACGATTAAAAGTGCATCTAAGACTACAAGAAAGTGTATAAGTTCTAATATATACTAACAATGAAAAGATATAAAGTTTATCTTGTATCCAAAGGTTTTTCTTTAAAATAAAGGGTTGATTATATTGAAACCTTTTACCTGTTGTGAAAATGAACACTATAATAGGATTCTTTCTTCTCTCGTAACTAATAAAAAAAGAAAAAATCACCAAATGGATGTTTAAGTCAACTTCCATATATATTTGAATCTTTGAGAAGAAATCTAGATGGAAACACCACTTGAATTTTAAAAATATATATAGACAATGGGTGTGTATGTGAGCTAGAAAAAACTCCCTTGGGATTAGTATGAAAAGATACACAAGTTCTTTATCAAGTTCTAGCTTAATTAGATTTATGTGGCACAAAACATTAAGTAAAAGAATCTACCCTTATAAAAAATGTTTTATGATATTTGAGGGCCCCATATGGTGTCTTCCACTCCACATTTCATAGATCTACGATAATCTCCTCGAAGGATAAGGGATGAGCTAAATTTTGATAACTTCTCCACTATTCTCATGAGTGAGCAAGAGAAACTTCTTCAAACGAGAAAGCTTGATCATCAAAACATGAGTACTACATCGAGGGCAAAGATAAGGTGCTAGTTGAAAACCATAAGATCCATGATAAATGTCAAATGACTTCTCAAGACAAAGATGAAAAGAATTGATCCTAGTGTGAAAGATGTATAGAAACATCTAAAGAAGCTTGAAAGTCCATCTAGGGGCTCTTCATCATGTATGGGAAATGATAATTTTTTATTGTTACTTGTCAAGCATTAGATACTCGGTCTTGCACATATAAATAAATTATGGATTCATGATGCACACATCATATGACAAAAGATGGCTCTCAATTTGATTATGCTAACAAGGCAAAGGATGTTGAAAATATGTGGCATAAATTTCTTCTTTAACTATTCTTGGCTATGGTAGAGTCAAAATAAAACACAAAATAACCAATGATGTCTATCATGAGAATATAAGGAGTTTTATATATCAAATCACTCATATTGGAAAGAGAGTTTGTTTTTTTGGCTTGATCAATTTGTATTGAAATCTATCAAGAAAAAAATTAAACTTGGATAATTTTTTTGGGAATTTTTACCATGTATTTTTAACATTCAAGTCATCAACATGACTATTTTCCATTAGTAATCATTTATCTACGATGTTTTAACTCATGATGTACATTGGTGAAGATGTAAGCCATCATTCGTGGGCCTCCTTACTTCATGATTATTTATCAATGTACACCATGAGTTAAAAGGTCATAGAGAAATCACTGCTCGTGAAAAATAACTAAAGTTAATGAATTAGATGGTAAATGTACCAAAGATCATTGTTCGACAAAAAACATAATCTTGTTCCACAAACTCTTTCGACACTTATGTTTCTTCAAACAATGCTTCCACAATTGAACAAGGTGGTTCATCTATCCACAAAATTGATTATTCATTAAATTATGGTTCTACTCTTTCATTTAAATCTCCTTCATCATATGACTCTTCACATTTAGATAGGATATCATTTTGTAGTGTCCAAAAGGAGTCGGATGGAAGCTTCTTCAAAAGATGGCTTATTCATAGGTTGGACTTTGCCCATTATAGATAGGGCACTCGCACCCATACCAAACCGAAAGAAATAGATATAGCGCTCTATCAACTACCCAAAGCAAGGCTTGGACCTAATGGTTCAAAGATAATTGATTTGAAAGCAAGAAAATTCATGATGATCAAAGGCATTACTAAACCAATTGAAATAATATCTTAGTCATTCAGAGCAAACACTAGATGTTAATAAGCCATTTCTAGTAGACTTGCTCCACTTGATAATACAAATGATGCTTGTTTTTAAGGATGATCTTTAGCTTGACAAAAAATAAAGATAACAAAGCTTTATGGTAAAATAGTTCACCTCCAAATGAACTTGGTTGGAGAATGAAATACGCCAAATCTTTATTAAAGGTTCTCATTTTCTTGGAAGGACTATCTTCCACTTCTAGGACAATGTCATAATTTACTTTAAGACACTCTTAGTTCATTTGATTTTTATACAAATTCCTTGTGTTGGTCATTGGGTTTCTTACTTGTGTTTTAATTGACTATCAATTTTAATGTGTAGTAAGGTCCATGTTTCTTACATTTAATTGTCATTAAATGACTTGTAGAAGATATCCTCTAAAAATCAAGTTAATGCTTAAACATCCCTTAGAATTTAGGGTTCTTTTATAGAAGAATCACTCTTAGAGGAAAGTATCCTCCAAGGGTCAAACAAATTTGCTTTATTTTAGTTTTTCATCATTGGGTTTTGATAATTGATTATACCTCATTTAAAACTACATTTAGTTTTTTTTTAAATGTATTATATGAGCATTTGAGGTTTAAAAAATTAAAAGTTTTATTCTGTAACCTCTTTCTCTTTGCATAGTTCACATTGAGGCAAATTCGGGTTTTATTATATTAAAATTGATTCAACATTCATTTCATTATAGCAAATAGAATCAAATAAAAACATTTTTAGCATAAGATCATTTATACAAGAAACTCTATTCCAAACCTTTGAACATTTTATGTTTTATAACAACCCTAAGTCCAATCAAGAACTCATTTATTTTATTCATTACATTATTGGAAACGGAAGTGGATGAAAAGCTTTACTTGATCAAGATTCTTCATCTACACAATCCTCATAAACCCTATTCCATAGTTTGACTAATTTCTATTTTTTTAAGTTAACCTCCAACTAATCTAGTTGACATCATTTGTTTACTTATTCTTTTTATCCCATCCTTGCTAGTATCAAACCTTTATCTAGATCTTTGCAATTACATGCAATGGCAACAATTTGATATCTTCAATGATGGTTCAAAAGATAAGCTAGAGTTAGTGCACGTCAAAATCTATAGTATGATAGCATGAAGGACACCAAATCCTTAATAATTAAACTCAAGCCTCATTTTTCAAAAGTCCAAAATAGATATCTCACTTCTCTTTTTACTTTGAATAGCTTTCCATTCAATTCACAACATAAAAACTAAAACATGTACCCTTCTTAAAAAAACTTTCCTTAAAGGATAGCCTTTCCTCTTATACCTTGGCTTTTTGTTATGTTATTTCCATTATATGCTTATGTGACTCCTCAATCTTCTTTATATTGGATTCTCTATTGTTAAAGGCATACATGCCATTTGTTGTCCAATCTCATCGTGAATATTTTCAAGAAGTTCAAGGGTGCTGACAATTTTGCTAGTCATTTTGTTCAAATGATTATTCAGTACACTTTTAAAAAATTAACCTTAATGAAAACTGATTGTTTGTTTAAATATGTAGTCATTACACATTTCAGTAGCAACTTTATGAAAACCCAAACAATTATTTTCATTTAAATGGGTAGTCGTCACACTTCTCATACCAACTTCATGACAACAATAAGGTCCTTTGGTGCAATGAATGCTAAATGGAAAAGACTGCCAACCAAGTGTCAAATCATTTGACCGATTCTTCTTTTCATCACTAACATCTTGTTCGTGGTCAACATTTGATATTCACCCATTCAAAGTGTTATTACCTTTTTTTATGCCCACTATCATTGTGAAATAGAACATAGTTCTAAGGTTCAAAGGTTTTGACTTTGCTATTTGTAAATAAAAGAATGTTCCAATTTTTTTTCTTCATGAGCGTGCAAGGTAGGAGAGACACTAGATAAAGGGGTAAAGGTGGTTTGACCATAGGAGTATAGTCTATAGCCTATGTACCCGCAAACGGTAGTAGACAGGCCTTCGTCAAATGCAATACAAAATAATAAACTTACAACTAGATAACACATCCTTGGTTGGCCACAAACCCATTTGACTGATGCATAGAATTTATCACAAGATTCTCAATAGCCTAAATGCTTTTTTACAACAATGACTTGTGCACATAATTCAGTGAGGCACAAAACTATTCAAACTTCACCGTAAGTGATGCCTTAAAAAGTTAATAAAAATACCTAGAGAGAGATTTGGTGTATTGATGTAAGAACTCGTGAGACTCCCTTTTATAACCTCGTTGAATTGACTTCAGAATGGAATATGTTTGCAACGGTAAAAAATAGAAGTTACCTACAAGAAACTGAGTGGCATTTCAATTCCTGTCTGCGTGCTATAGTGAATGCAGTAAAGTAACTTCATGACTTGTCATCCTTTTTATTAATACGTGTATCAGAAGGAAAATAGTAGAAAGCTAGACCCCTAACACAAAATTGATGCAAGAATTAAATGCCCAGTGAATTTTTTTCTGGCATTTTAAAATTAGTTGATAAAAGAAAATGGTCCATTTCCAATGTAATTTGTAAATTGTTTATTATGATTTCATCACTATGAGAAAGGATAAGTTATTTTTAGAAGGTCCATGATACATTGCCCCCAGCCATTACTGAGTAGCCTTTCTAAATATGAGACCACCACACAGTGAAGTGGCTAGTTGCATATAGAATCTATATTATGCAGATTGACTTGCTATGTAAGCCTAAAACCTTAGAACTCATTAATTTGATTAACACAATTGAAAACAAATTGTGAAGGAAATAATCCAATAGGAATTTCCATTCTCATTTAAGTCCCCTCCAAAAAATGGATCGACAAATATTGAAGGTGTCTAAAGGGAAACAATCACATTTCACATTGCTACATTGCCTACTGACTGTGGTATGTAATGCTATAATCTCGAGGTTTCTAAGTCCAGTAAAAATTAATCTTACAATGATGAAACTAGACATACTCAGAACGTGCCACTCTAAGCTTTGTACATGACATAAACACAATAGTGTACAATACAATTGGCTCTCCTTTGTTCCATGGCAAAAGTGTAAACTTGCCATCTCTAGTGACGCCTATTCGAAGAGTATGCATTTTCAGATTTTTAAGTTTGGAATGTTGAACATCTGGTAACAAGTCTACCAAGAACCAACTCATGATGCATATCTCAAAATAATTCTCGACTTCAAGGAATGAACCAACCTGTGCAAAAGTTTTAGGCTATGGCCTGCCCTATCCTGCAAAACACAAAACAAGAAGGTCACCCACACTCTCTGTTCATCAAATATGATATCTCACTCAGTAAAATACATAGGTACTAAAAGACCATTTCCACAGGCTAGAAGCCATCATTTGATCAGAGAATATGCTTGCAAGTAACAATAGCTGATAGTGGTTCATGTTGCTCAGAAGTCCAATGAGTTTTTGACCATTTACTGACATCCTCTACAATCTATATCAGATTGACTGCACCATTTACTTCACTGTGAGTGTACCATTGACGGTAAACATATTAACCAATTACTTTGACTTTCAGTTCTTTCCCATAAAAAAAAAGTAAGTGTGAAAATTAAGCCTAATGTTGGAAATCTGTTTTGTTAACTCCGTTGTCATAAAACAAGTCTAATACTCTGTAAATTCTGTTGAAAACCAATGAATCCAGTTAAGAATCCTTTCTAAAAAAGGATTCTTGGATGAATATGACAAATGATCAGGTAAGGACATAAGCAGAAGGTCAAATCTCTAGAAAGATTTAAGTTTAAACTTCACCTTTAACAGGAGAGCCAATTTTAATGACTAGAATGAACAAATATTACAATAACAAGAAAATCTGCAAGTCACATGGAAACAGATGCAGAGAAACCATATGGGTATGGTATCTGATGCAGGCATGGCAAATATTTTAGGAAACCATGATGATATACACATACACATATACACCACATTTTTGGGAATCCTTGCCTGCAATACGGCATCAACATGAAAATATAATTCAAAATAAAAATTTCTCAGCCAAATAAAAGATGCAAGTAATCAAACATTTTGCTTCAATCCATAAGCAGTCAACTGTATTTTTTCCTTCCTGTTCTCATTTAATTTTCTTTTCTTTGGAGTGCAGATATGACCTGGATATTTGTACTAGCCATACAGGATATCTCTCACAACCATACGCAGGTCATATTCAGATCCAGATAAACAAGCCGTATCCCAAGAGTATTGTTTCCATATCCATATTGCATATGGAGGTACATGTATTGGATTTTTTGCTTCAGCAACATTAGAAACCCTATGCTCTGGGCTGACATTGTCACAAACACCTCTTGGATTGATACCAGCCCAGAATGCAATTTCCATAACATATGTCGTCCAACATAGAAGTTGTAATCAAAAGGAAAAATGGGCAAAACATTCAAAATCCAAACAACAAAATACAGCAATTGAAAACAGGAAGAATATATTTTATTTAAAGGCAAAATATTTATATTAATATAAGAAAGTATACAATCAGCAGAGGATTGAAAAATCTGTCAAGCCAGGTTGTGAAGTTTTGCATAATCAGCAAAGCTGAAGGATCTTAACAAAGTTTATTTAGCTGACTAATATATTTGTTAAGACTGTTAACAGCAGTCTTATACCGTGGCAAAACGACAAAGCATCAAACATTTCACAACTCTTACTTATCTCAGCAAAGAACAGCCCGATCTCCATCCTGTTCAGTAACCCAAAAAAAAAAAGTTAAAAAAAAACCCTTCTGCTTGGTGGATGTGCTTCCATCAGCAGGTTGCTTCCCATTCTTCGATGACCTTGGATACCCTCCAATCAGCAGCCTCACCTTAGAAGCCTCTTCTTGTTGATTGGAAAATGTGAAAGATGCAAGGGAGGGCTGACTTGCTCTCTTTGGCGACTGAAGAGGTGCTGCTTCCTTCAAATATCACCACAGGGCTTGGGGGTGGTGAGGAGGGGTAGAGCAAAGACGAGAAGGCCCATGAAAGGATTCCCTCGCTACACACTGCAAAAATGATATGTCTTTGTTATGTTCCCTGAGTCACCTTCATATTGGCGATGTGGGCGTTGGTGGTAGCCATCTGGGCGGTGAGTCAGTCCACACTAACAAAAAGGGGTGTCTTGTATTTCTAGCTTTTTAATGAGAACCATGGCACCTAGAAAAGGTCTAAAGGGAAGGCTTCTTTGAACAGAGGACATTGAATAGAGAACAAAAGATTAAATAAATAATTGAGATAATATTTTAATTTGATTATTTTATATGGAACTTTATATAATCTGAGATAATATTTTAGATAATAATTACGATAATATTTTAATTTGCTGACTTTCTTTTCTCCTTTTTAATTTTTTTTTTATAGCTTCTATAACATCCAGCAATAAACAAACCCCTAGAATCTAGCAAAATATTAGGAATGGGATTGAACCAATTTAGCAAGCAATAGACAATATTTCAATTTGGAAAGGATTTGGGTGCTTCTCATACTCTCCACACAACTAAAATGTAACGAAAGGAAGAGCAGTGCATTACAAAACAATAAAAAAGGGAAAACATTGCAGGCAATCTTTATGATTAACAGTAACACTATTTGATATCTAAAACATATGAGAGAAGTCTAGATGCCATCAAATGAAGTTAAGATTTTTTCTGCAAAAGAGCATGTTTATAGTTTTTTCCCCCATTTTAGTTTGTTATTATTTAAAGCTTTCTATAATAGCCAGTCATAACCAACCCAGGTTCAAATCCCACCTGAGAAGTGGTGGATCAAGCTCTCTGCGATAAAGCAGACCAAAAAAGCAGATGTGCTACAAGCCCATGGTGTGTGCCTCTCTTTATGTCTCCAGTCAGCATGAACTCAGTGATGTCCCAGATTTACCAATTAAAAAAGACACTAATAAATAACCCCCAAGCCTCTAGCTTAGTATTAGAAATTTGAAGAAAGCAATTGAGCAATCACTAGACAATAATTTAATTTGGAGGAGTTGAGTGCTTCTCATACTCAAGTCTCCACACAACTATTCTATGTGGGACAGAAGATCTATGCATTACAAAGCAATACAAAAAGCAAACCTTACAGGGAACCTTTATGATTAACCATGACACCATTGAGCACCAAAACATATGAAACATGTCTAGATACCAGAAATAAGAAGAGAAAACTTGAGTAAAAATAAGGTTACCTCATTCAAAGCTTCCAGTCTTTCCAAAATGGGTAATATCCTTTCATTTAATGACATTACATCCTCTCTGGATCCGAGACTTGTTTCCTTATCTAAAACATTTGTCATGCCTTGCTTAAGATGATCAGGCACTTGTAGTCTGTATACACAATTTTAGGTTGAGTTACTTCTAATAATCATAATTTCAAAACTTAAAAAATTAAACATGACAAAAATTAATATAGAATATTATGAATAATAGCTGCTTTTAAAAGAAATATAAAATATGCTAAAGCATTACCTATTTTCAAAATGAATGTAAAATATGTTAAGTGCATGTTCTACAACATGCAACATAATTGTCATTAAACGTTCCCTATATCCTGCAGCAGAACACATCTCAATCATTGCCAAATATCTCCTGTCAAAAAGGAAACCAAATTGTTAAACGCTGACAAATACTAGGAAACCAAATTGTTAATCACTGACAAATACTTTACACCATACAGTGATTTAAAGCAGCAATCCCAAGCAAGTATTTATTGATAAATCAATGAAGGTCTATTGTTCAAGATTATACTCCCAAATTGTGTCCATTTGGGAAGATATATAAGGATCCCTCTATCAGACTGTGAGTCCTTGTCTAGTCGAACTGGTCTTCAAGGTGTTGCACAAAAACATTGATAAAAAGAAGAGAAGCCACATAGTGCGTAGCAGACCCTTTCAGGGCTAAATTATCACGATATGGATATGCATATAAGTATTGCAGTTATTGGAACCCCACAATATGATATGTGGATATGTCCATATTTTAGAAAAACATAGGCTCTAGATGTTGAAATTTGTATGCTTTTTCTTGGATTACATTTCATACTTAAAATTCCAGAATTTTAAAATTTATCTTATTGACATATGCCTGTAGGCTGTAAGAAACATATTATCTGATTACAGTGCCATTTCGAACTTCGATGCCCTTTTCCTATTTCCAGATTTCCATGTTTAACTATCCTATTGGTATAGATATTTATTTTACTCTCCATATCATTTTTCTTGAAGGAAACAAGCTATATTAAGTCCAAAAATGATCAAAGTAGGCCAATGGGACACAAAAGCAGCCCAGTAAAATACAAAATTAGAGGGGTAATTATGAACCCTAAGAATTAATAAAGCAAATAAATAGTAGACCATTAAAACATAGCAAACATAAGAAGAGGGGGTAAACCCAAAGCATCTAAACCCTAATCATATTATCCAAATTCAAATATAAATAGCCAGGCAAGAGGAAGACCCAAGAAAACAAGGAGCAATTGTAAACCAAAGCTAGAAATCAGGCTAGTGTGTCTATATCAAATCTTGAAGCAAAGAACTAGTGACATTACCATCTGCTGTTGCGATACAACCAATATGAAATCTGATAATATCTACAGGAAAATGTCTACAGCTAGACCGAGCAACTTGGACAATCCTCGGAGGAAACATGGTATTTCGCAGAACCTTTCCTAGCCCCCATGACCAACAAATCTCCAGGTGTAAAAAGAAAATTGGTGATAAATGCTTGTCACCACGGCCTAAGCTGGAAGCCAAGAGAACTATATGGTCCTCGATGTTGGATAGAGTAAATAAATGAAGGCTGCTATGAGAGCAGGGTCTAGGATACCACCAATCACCATGTGTGAGGATTGTATACATCCAAAGGATGTTTCATCGGCCTGTCAGCCATCATGGTTCCTTGCAAGGTAGAGTACATCTCAAAGTAGCTTCCTAGAGGAAAGGACCAATCACCTCTGCTTAGGATAATGGATGGTGGATAGAAATCCTCCCACATCTCTGTACAAACACTGATACCTCACTCAAAACACATAGTAGACAGGGCATCAAAGAATAAAGTGTTATTGTCCAATCTAAAGCCTAAAACAACGTTATGTACCTAGGCACAACATGTTATAGGATGTTTATCCCTAGATTTGTCTTTAGTCTTAGAATTATTATCAATTTATGTTATATTTTGGGTGCCTAGAGTAAGTGAAGAGTTAGGTCATGAGTTAAGGAAGGTTTCTTGTGGTTTTGATGTAAAGGATGGGAAAACCTTAAAGAATGTATCTTTTATCATTTCAACTTCTAATGCAAACAAAGAGCTACCATTATACAAGAACTCCTGTGTTATAGACGGATTTGCAAGTACAATCCACTCTAGAGTGAGCAGGTACCCCATTTTTCTCATTTTAACATTTATTTTACTTTATATTTGCAGTTCCGTTTTCTGTTGTATTTAGTTATTTACAATTGACACTGTTGACAGATTAACAATTCTTCTCAAAGAAGGAAGGTATCTTGGTCTAGGGTGCAACAACTTTAAGCTAAAAGTTCACCTTTTTACTAGTCATTTAATAATCTTTCCATCCTTCCAACTTCTTGCTTTAACTCATTTCACTTTATTTTGCAGTTTCTTTTTGCAAATTACTTTGGGTAGCCTCTAGTGGTTTTACTAAATTTTGAATATCACATTCATGTTCCTACAACTGCTTCAATAGACCGCCCAGACCTCTCACAACCTCAAGATGCCAAAAGCATGCTCAATAATGCACTATCTTGGAAAAGTTTCTAGAACATAAAATATTCTTGATTGACCACATAGAGCAACTTATTCATTGACCACATAGAGCAACTTATTCAAACCTTTGTGTTCCCAATGAGATCTGCCACTATTGTCTTAAACTCGTATTTTCTATCGAATTTTGAATTTGACAAAATCTCAAGACCATGTATTTTTGGTTTTGAACACCTACCTACAAAGGCATTCAGAAATAAAGGTCCTGTCAGCTGTCAAAAAATTCTAGGCAAATAACAGGGTCAGAATTTGTAATGTAGTCACATTAGGAGACCCACTTTGCAGAATAGGAGAATCGTTAACAGGTGTCGAATGAGAAAAAATTGAATGGTACCCACAAAAGCGACCATGGCATGGACTTGGCATAGTCCGAATCACTGATATAGGATAAAATGGGAAATATGTAATATTGAATAGAGAGACGATGGTCCATTAGATATCCATGAATAAATATCTACAGATGTAAAAAGGGCGTGATGAAAGGATACAAGTCTACAAGCAAGTAATCAATGATAATTATAATATTATAATGTTATATTGGGGCATATAAGTTATAACATCTCCCCATTTCAAAAAGCTTTGACATCGAAGCTAATGAAAATATGTGACAATAAGAGTCCCACAAATACATTAAATAAAGATGGGATTGAATTAGATATTTAAAGGCATCATCCTTACAAAAAAAACTCAAGCAAAACTTTTTGGATCTTGGGTCCATGTATGACATCTGTAGTTCAGCACGAATTTGTTTTCAGAATGATTTGGACTTTACCGTAGTGTTAGCATGGCAGAACAACTGTGGCTAGTTTTCGTCCTTTTTGAACTGCTCCTACTAAGCCAAGTCATTAAATTAAGGTTTGTTCAGGTTTTTTATTATATCAAAGTAATTTAACATCCCTTCTTTTGGATAATTCTAAGTCAAGTTTCGTGGAGAAAAATGATAAACCCAGTTTACAGTTTAGGGTAGAATGCCTTACAGTTTGTTGTCTAGCATCTGACCTTCCTGTCAAGATACACTCAATCTGGCTAAAAAATCTACAACTAGATTTTCCTTGTCCCCAGCAATGCTAATGATGACATATAATGACAAAGTGTCACAAATGCGCTGGACAGAGTCAGGATTAATCCATATAAAGTTGATCTTGCCAGGTACCATCTTTGCATTAAATTCTAGAGTGAAACTGCTTTAATCTTAACTCCCTATATGACTTGCATGATTTGGCACACGAGTTTGTTTTCTTCAGGATGGACTTAAACATGGGGTTAGCATGACAAAACAAACTGCAGCTAGTTGTCATCCTTTTTAAACTTGTTTTACTAAGCTGTTTCATTACATTACGATTTGCTTGGGTTGTTGAGTCATTTGAGTTATTTATTGACCTTTAGATTAATCTCAGAATTGAATCTCAGAGGAAATAATTAAAAACATTGAATTTGTTTCCTAGCATCTGACTTTGCTGTCACGAAGCACTCAATCTGCCTAAAAACTGTACAACAAGCATGGTCCTTGACATGGTGAGTTTGGACATCAGAAAATCCCAATGAGGATGACATCACAAGTCTTGTATTGTGAAGTATTTAATTATTAATTGTGAGAAAAAAACCCCTAGAATTATTGTGGGAGTGTTAGAACTGTAGGAGAATCCTAATTCCACTTCAAGAATGTTTAAACTCTGCACTATTGTTGGTTCAGATTGAATATGTGCATTAATCTAACCTGGCCTTGATTCACCAAATTAAACATCTTGCACCAACCATACCTGGAGTTAATTTTAAGCAACCACCAGGACTATGTTTTAGTACTAGATTGGTAGTGGTTCTCACCTCTGAGTTGGCATAATGATAATACATAGATTCCTGCAGGTGTAACCTAGTTGGAAACCTGCCTCAGTGCAATCTCTCCAGAATTTACTAATGTGTCTTTATCCCTCATAGAGATTGCAATATGTGCCTGCCTAAGTTTTACATATAAGAGATTTAGTATAGATTTGTGAGTCTTGATGAACCATTAGACCATTCAAACTGCCCCAAAGACCAAGGCAGAAAGGCACACATCGTGCTCCAATGGCAATTAAGTAAGTTCAATGCAAACATGGTCAAAACCCATTTGTCAATACTCAATAGTTTGAATGATTAACATGGATTCCTAGATTCTTTGTGTTAGGTTTTCTTAATATGGTAGCAGAGCCAGGGTAAGGAGAAGATGGGAAGTAGCATGTGAAGGCAAGCCCTAGGGACTGCTTAGATCAGTGACGGACAAAGGGATTGCTTACCATACACAACAACAAACCGAAAAGGCTTCAAGCAAACAAGGATAGGCCTTTTTGTCAAGTTTAAAATCAGATCCATTTCTTTCGCTTTGAAGCTAGGTTTATTTTTTTAAAGAGAAATCATGACTTTTCGATTTAAAACTAGATTAAGGAAAATCGAGTGCTAGAGAACCGTATGGAACAGTACATTACAGCCACACAGAATATGTACCATTGTACAGATTGATACAAAATATTACAGCTGCAATGAATTTTATGGGATAGTGATTTTCAGTTTTTCTGGAAATTATAGATTGCAGATTATCAGCAATTTTCAGTGTTTTTCAGCCGTTTTCAAAGAATAGTTTTCTGTGTTTCTCTCTGAAACACATTTTTTACTGAATCTCTATTTCAGCAGCAAAATAAATTTGTTCAGCAGCAGATTTAATTTTTTGAGCAGCAGATAGCCCGATTTCTTTTTTTTAAAAGGCTAGTTTATCTAATATGATATTGGAAGGTAACCAAAAAATTTGTTGAAAGAATAAGAATTCCTGGAAACAGCAAATGCAAGCTATTTTTTAATAAAGATGTTTGGATTGGATTGTGTTGGGGAATAAGACAAGAAACAACAGATCAAAATCAGTTTGAAGGGCGGGATAAAAAAGGGGTGATGCTGATAAAACTGTGACTGATGAAATGCTACCAGAAGTGCAGACTGACAATGAAACTTCAGCTATTTGGAAGTGATTGAGGGACTTGCATAAAACTTCAAACAAAGCTAGATCCTTATTCCTAAAGAATTTATTGTTTTCAATCAAAATGAATGAAAATGAATCTTTACAAGATCATTTGGTAAAGATCTAAATATTAGAGAACAATTATATGCTATTGGGCAGAAAATAAAAGAAGATATGATGGTAATCTCTCTCAAGAGCATAACACCTTTATTTAAGCATTTTGTTGAAACCCTAAATATTATTTCTACTAACGTTGAGCTAAATTTAGATGAGTTGAGCACTAAACTCTTGCAACAATATAGGTGGAAAAGGCAGTAGTAGCAGAATTCAAAGATGGCTTTGGCAACAAAATACAAGGGTAAGGACCAGCTTGATAAGAAGAATGAAGGATGAAACAAACAAGGCAGCAACAAAACATATGACTAAGGTAATCAAAAGACTTTTAAAAGCCATTACTATGAAAAGCTAGGCCATACGAAGAAGTTTTGCAAGAAACGGTTATGGGATGAGAAAAATAACCAAGGGCTTAAGAAGTAGGCAAAAGACATAGAAACTAAAGAAGAGAAGGATTTGTGTATTTATGGCAAGGGATAATGAAGACAATGTGAAAACATGTGCTTGGTACATAGATTTTGGTGCATTTCGTCAGTTTACCAATATGAAAGATTGATACATTCTATTATTGTATCTTCTATTGACTCTATGGTTTTTGGTAGTGGGGGAAAATTCAGAGTAAAAGGAAAAGCTAATGTGCAAATAACTATCTCAGGTAAAAAGCTGGTCTTTGTTAATGTCTATCATGTTCTAGGATTGAAAAAGAATCTACTTTATGTAAGTGAAATTATGAAGTACAGCCCCCACTTACCTGTGATTTTCAGCGATCACAAATACTATATTGTGGGTAAGCCCAGAAAGACAATAATCGCTCTTGCTATTGAAGACCATGGGAGTTTCAATTTGGTTGATGCGAGGGAGATGAAAGAGCATGTGATGGCCAAGAGTGGTCAAGATTGCAATTCATTTTGGCAAAAAAGGTAACAGGCATTTAAATTTGAGAGATATTTCTTATTTGGCTAAAGGAAGTTTGGTGGATGACCTTACAAAGATTCAAAATCAGCAAGGAGTTTGTAGTGCATGCTAAGTTGGGTAGTAGCATAAGGTTCTGATTGATGAAGGACGAGCTTGGAGTGCTAAAGAAGTCTTTCAATTGACCCATGTTAACATTTGTGGGAATATGAAGCCAACATCAATCTTTAGTTTCAAGCATTTTTTACCATTTGTAGATGACTTATCAAAGAAAAATGTCGGTGAGTTTTTTTAAGCAAAAATCAGATGCATTTAAAGAGTTCAAAAAGTTCAAGGTCATGGTAGAGAAACAACCAAGAAAGAGTATCAAAATCCTTAGATCAAATAACAATAGCGAATTTTGCCCTAGAAAATTCCTAGACTTTTGTACTCAAGAAGGCATCTAAAGGCAATACACCACACCCTACACTCCACAACAAAATGGAAAGGTAGAGAGGTGGAAGTGTACCATTGTGGAGATGACAAGGTGTATGTTAGAGAACAAAGATGTTCCTAATAAATATTGGGAGGAAGCAATAAACACAACAATGTATCTACTCAATCGGTCTTCAACAAAGCAATACACAAGAAAACTCCAGAAGAAGCATGGTTTGTACGAAGACCCAAAGTAAGTCATCTCAATTTTTTTGTTCGGTTGTATTTGCATGCGTTCTTGAAGAAAAACAAACTGAATTTGATGCAAAATGCAAGAAAATGATGCTCGCAAGCTACAATGACAATCATAAAGCATATTGGTTAGTTGATGTTGCAACTAACAAAGCATGCCTTAGTCATGATGTGGTAGTTAATGAAAGTGCAGGGCTATTGCAAGCAATGAAAGAACAAAAATTAGATCTGATAGTCCTAGAAATGAAGATAAATTGGCTGAAAAATAAGGTACGATGCATGTGAAACATCAACCTAAAGGGGGGATAGTTTTGAGATTGATTCTCATGAAATTCTCAGACAAGAAGCTATTGAAAATAACCCAAATCAGCAAGAACACAAAGCTGACTTGGAGGAGGCAAAAAAAAAGACCAAAAAAGAGGTAGGACATCAGATATGCTGAATTATGCTTTGATGGCTAACCTTCAGTTCTCATTTGAGCCTAGGGTATATGAAGAAATCATTGGTTGACCAAAATGGGAAAAGGCTATGCAAGTCAAAAATGAGTCCTAGAAAAGCTTCTTACTACGAAGAAATCCAATGGTTGCAAATAGGCATACAAGGTCAAGTATAAAGTAGATGGAACACTTGATAAACGTGAAGGATGTTACAAAATGTTTTTCACAGAAGGAAGGAATTGAATATGAGGAGACATTTCCTCCAACCGCAAAAATGGGAACAATTTGATTGTTTCTAGCCATGGCAACACAATTTAGTTGGTAACTATATCAAATGGACGTGAAGAGTGCCTTCCTCAATGGAGATGTAGAGAAAGAAGTATACATGTACCAACTGCAGGGATTTCAGGGAACATGGAAAGAACATATGGTATGCAATTTGAAGAAAGTTCTGTATGTATTGAAACATGCTCCCAGGACATATGAAAGAGTTGTGGGGAAGGGGCTGTGTTGAATTGAAAAAGAATTGTTGAAGTTCTCACTGGTTATGTCAATGCTGGTCATATGACTGCCATACTATATTAAAACACCAGTCCAAATTGGGTACATCAATATTTGGGAGAACGGGGATTCAAAAGAAGTTCTTTTGGCCCCGATCTCTATGTTAAAAGCGAAAATGGTTACGTGGTGATTCTAGTGATATATGTTAAATCATTGATGACATCATCATCAAAGGTAGTGGGGTCAAAGCAATTAAAAAGGTAAAATCAGATTTATGTTTCGATTTTGATATGAAAAATCTAGGCCTCCTATATTACTACTTAGGTGCATAATTTGGCAAACTGATAAATACATTTTTGCTTCTCAAACAAATATGAAAACAGTTTGTTAGAGAGGCTCAAGATGTTAGCTTGTAAAATCACATCAACACATATGGAGGCCGGGCTGAAACTTGTAACCAAAGACTGATTCAAAAAAAATAGATGAACCAGTCTACAAGAAACTAATTGCCAGCTTTATCTATCTTACATCCCCCAAGCCTAACTTGAGCTATGCAATCAGCTATATCTCCCAATTTATGACAAATCCAAAAGCTGAACATTGGACAACAACAAAGAGGGTGCTAGGATAAGTAAAGGAAACATCAGAGTTTGGCATTCTATATAATAAAAGTAAGGAGATTCAATTGTGTGGATATTCAAAGTCGAACTGGGCAAGATCCATGGATGATATGAAATCTACATCACGATGTGTTTAGTCATAGAACAAGAGAAGTTTCTTGTATTGGCAAAAAACAAAATGCAATTGAAATTTCCTCTACAACATCATAATACAAAACAGTAGCACACAAGGCAAGTAACACAATTTCATCAAACTGAGCCCACAATCCCTTTCTGAGATAACCAGGGAATTCTCAATCTAGCAAAGAATCCCATCTTTTATGAACGAATAAACATGTCGACATACATTGTCACTTCATTCGACAACTTGTAGAAGAAGTTAAGGTGCAATATGTCCAACTCAAGACTAAATTGCAAACATTCTCACCAAGTTTCTTGGCCCAAATAAATATTGAATATATTAATTACTCATTAACTAATGGTTCGATATAAATTACCCCAACTGTATGTAACTCCTTTTTGCAGAGTAAAAGGATGCACATGCATTTCAAATTGTGCCTTCCAGATTCTCTTCATTCTTTCGATGTTTATATTTGCTAACATTTGTATCAGAGCCACTGTTTGAGGAAGCCCTAGGAGAGGGGCATGAACAAGTTGCAAAATTGGAGGAATCCCTGGTTCAGTACAAATTGTGAAAGAGAGAAAGAAGAGGTTCAAAGTTTGAGGAAGCCCTAAGCAGATTGCCAGGGTACAATAGATTTGAAGGTCGTAGGAAAAGAAAGGAGAATATCAGTTACCAAATGCAAAAGAAAAAATACCAGTCACGTGAAATCTAGAGATGTTTAAAAAATCCATTCGTGTGAAGAATCAAATGAACCAAACACAGAAGGGTCGTTAAGGGTCATGAGTAGTTTGTGACTAGTCACGAAGATCGTGACAAGTCGTGAAAAAGCAAAACGACAAGTGTGAATATCATGACTGGGCGTGAACCAAAATGACAAGATATTGATGAATCTGCAGACTAAAAACTTGTTTTCACTAGGGCACAATGAAAGGACAAAAAAAGTCAAAAATGTGATTTGCAGTTCTCAGCATTTTCTAAGTATACATTGTGTTGTACGATTTTTTGAATTTGCATTTCTGAACATACATTGTGTTGTACGACTTTTTGAGTTTGCAATTCTGAGCATCATTTGTGCTAGGGCACAAATATATTGTTGGGTGAATATTTTGTCGACCAGCTAACTGGCGTTCAAAATAGTTCCTATCACCACAGCATAGGGAGATTGGTCGTCCAGATGTGCAGGTTTACTGCATCACAAGGGGACAAATCTCTCCTCTCATCAAGGGGAGGTTCCCTATTAAATATGCGGAGCTATATATAATATAAATAAGCAAAAAGTAAGACACAGGGGTGAGACAAACCATCCATCTCTCTTCTTTCAGAGATGATGCACATAGACAGGCGAAAATCCTGGCTATAAATGCTGAAGGCACATCTCTTCTTTCAGAAGTGTTGCTACAGGAAACAGCAGGAGTTTTTTTCAGATAGTGAAATAACCAGTGATAAAAAGGGGTGTAGTAACAGCAGGATGAATCAGAGCGCAAAATCTCCACCTCAACTGCCCAAAGAGTATATCACAAAGGATAATGGGGTACAAAGTCGCCCCAGAATCCTCAACACAAAAAGAAAAGAAAAACACAGACTGAAATCAATTGTGAAAGCACAAAGTCTTCCCACAGTTGGTTTCAGGGCACTTCCCTATTACCTTCACTAATTTTGCGTACCAAATTAAATAAATAAGGACACCTTCAGATGACACAAGTCAGAACAACACAAAGTCTGGAAAAACCTGCTTTCTCATTCAAATAACAAGGAAAATGAAATTACAACCTGAGCTCAAAGTCTCAATCTTCTTCTTTCAAAATAGGCAGAGTTTCGCTCTTGTAAAAATGAAAAGTCTCCTTTGTAACAAATGAGAGATTACAATATATAGCGCTCCAAAAAAGACTTGGGCGCTTGTTTTCCATAGAACGGCCCATGCTGCGCTTTCAATGCCTTGAATGCATTTCCAGGTTTGTCAAAAGACTGTGTTGAAAATAGGGCAGTTGTCTTAACTATGTCGTGTCATTTCATCCCATATGTCTTCTCCCGAGTCTGGATCATCTGGTCTGTCCCCTCTAACGTCTGCGCAACTGTCCATTTGTCTTTACTTCATGGAAGGAAAAAATAGGCCGCGTCCTTAAATTGCAAGCCAAAATACCTGCTTAGTGGACTATTCCACCTACTGAAATTACTTTTGCACAGACATTTCGGGCTTTTCCCTCTTTCTACTTTTGTATTTTCCAACTTTGTCACTTCCTGCTGCAATTTGAGCTATCGGGCTATCTTTTCAGCCAGTCGCTTGGTTCTTCCTTCAAGTTCCGCACTTTATTTGAATTTCAACGGATATTCCCTTACCTTAAATTTGACGTCTGCGGGGATGTCATTGGTTGACTATTTCAACAGTTCGGGCGGCCTTCTCGGCACCTTGGTTCAATCGCTTTCCTACTCCTTGGTTGAACCATCGCTTTCATTTGAACTTGCCTTTGGAATCATCCATGTTGCTTCTCTCTTTGCTTGAGGCCGCCTTTGAACTTTTGAACCATGTTGAACCATTGAACTTTGAACTCTTTCGGTTCAAAGTTCAATCGGTTAATTGGTTTATTCTGTGTCTCACTCAAACACTGCTTTCTTTATCTTTCTAAGCTTTGGTTGAACCTTTGAACCTTGAACCCGTTGAACTTTTGAACCAAAGTGGTTCAAAGCTCAATGGTTCAATGCCTTTGTCCTTTATCATTTGCCAATTGGACTCTTTTGATTGAACCGAGGCGTTGAACCAATCCTGGAAACGATTGAGTGTTAGAAGCTTGTTCTTTTGACTGAACTCCCCTGCAAAAGCTTTTTTTAACCTGTTGAACCAATGAATCCCTTCACGGAAAAAGCTTAAAAATGAGGAATTTGAAAGCTCAGAACAAATTTTGAGAAGGGAAGAGAGAAATTTTGGTCCGATGAACCAAAATAGTTCATAGGTTGTCCCAAAAATGTCACTCATTTTTTGGGGACAACAGCGAGCTCCAGTTGGGGAACTTCCTTCAGTTGAAAACTTGGAACAGCTGAGGGAAGTAGAAACCAGAATCTTCGATGCCTTGAAGTGTGCCATTGGGCTATGGAGTCGCACTACCCAAGAAGAAAAGTTCCAAAAAACAAAAACGAAAAGCACAAAACATAACTAAAGACTATACAAATATACATATGTACAGATGATCTTATCTGATACTTCAAGAATTGGAGTACCTCAGATGCTGCCCCCTGAGAGGCAGCAAAAATGGCGCTCTATCTTGATAAACCAGCAAGAAGCCATTTTCTCCTTAGAATCGGTGATGGGTGAATGGAACTCTCCACCAGGAAACCACTTTTCTGTGTCTTTCCCTTGGTTTTCTTCTCTTCTTGCCCCAAAGCAAGACTTGACTTTTGGTCCAAAAACCACGAATCTTTGCTCTCCTGGCAAAGAGTTCATTTTCTTGATTTTGATGGGCAGCAGCACGGCCTAGTACCATAATTTGTTGTTCTGATAGCTCAGCCTAGCACATGTCTTGATTGTCCCCCTCAGATATCTCAAATTCTTCTTCGTTTGGAGGGGAGGGTTCTTTTGCACTTATGCCACACTCCACCAATTCTTTTGCTATTTCATTCCTGCCTGAAGACTCAAACAAAATTTGGGCTGCAGGCGCCGCCGTTTGGGTCTTGACACATTTGACATGATTAATTATGTCAAATGGCTGGGTTGGACTAGGCACGGGGGATGGGAGTTCTCATTTTGATTTATAGGAGGGGTGGGAGGACTGGCCTGCGAATTTGAAGTAGAAGGTGCATAAATGTTTGGGATACTTACTTTCTTAGCAATCACTGGGTCCTTTGGCTGGATAAGCAGAGTGGCCCCACGCTTAGCAATCGAAATTGCAGGTTGAGGTCGCTCCTCTTTTCTCCTTTATCAACTTATTGAGCTGACTGATTCTGGGACTGGGTGACCACAGCATATGATCCCTCGGATGATTCACCTTTACTTCTGGGTTCATCCTGGTAATCCAGGAAACCGATGTGGGAGTCACCAACTGACTCTTCTTGATCCTCCGTGAAGAGACCAGTGTCATTTTCTTAATTAAACTCAAGTTGGAAAGAGAAATCATGCTCTGTTTCCAAATACCCAACTGCTGAGTTGGCTGGAGGTGCTTCAATGGCAAGGTTCCTCGGTGGGGGAGGAAGACGATTGGGTTGCCCTTGATGTCCCTGTTTAGGGAATGTCCTCCTTGGTACATCTCTGTATGAAGGAGCAGATGACATCCCTTGTGCCATTTCTCTTTTGAGGGCCAACACTTCATTTGCTAGCTTCTGCACCATTGGATCGGTGGCAGCTGCAGGTGAGTTATCAGAAGATGAGGAAGATGCGCCTCTGTTTGAATCCCTTATTATCTTTTCAGCCAAGATAAGGTCATCTTCTAACTCAGTGGCTAAGTCTTGAGCAGCTTCAATATCTATGCGGCTAGCACGTCTTAGCAGAAAACTCACTTCAGGAAGCTGTGAGTTTATAAAGAAGCATTTGAGGTTCTCGGGTGTGGGCTGAGCAACTGCGGGAATCCTGTTTCTCAGCTTGTCGAATTTTGCAATAAAATCCCTCATGGGCTCATGAGGTTCCTTCTTCATCTGCGTAAGTTGGGCTAGCAAAGCATGAGCATCTTCTGCAGGTTTGAACCTTGCTTCAAACTTGGCTTTGATAGTGTCACAGCTAGTCATTGATCCAGTCTGCAGATGGTAAAACCAGTCTGCAGCAGCACCTTGTAGTGTCTCCATGAAAACCCTGACTGCCACGTCTTCAAATTCCACCCCTATCACACCACAGGCTATGGTGAAGGCTGCAATGTGTTCATCAGGGTGGGCTCTTCCATCACCAAAGAATTTGGGAAAATTCTTCCTTGAACTGAGTGGTAGCTCATGCAAGGGTGGAGTTAGATTAAGTGGGCCAAATGAGTTACCCCAGGGGCCTCGAACTGCCATGATTGGATTATGAAAAATAAGGATAACACATCTGAGTGGAGTTGCCAGATTATAAGACAAAAATGAAAAAAAAACTGGCCCTGCTTCAGCTTAAAGCTTGAGGCTTCAAACTACGCTTTCTTTCCCAGCAGCTCTGGTTTTGCAGACCAGATAATATAACGAAAGATGGTAAAGCTATAATGATAATGGGTAAGACACGAAACGAAGTCGCCAGAGTCTATATAACGGATAAGGGAAGGAACTGCTTCAATCTGAAACTTGAGGCTTCAGACTGCACGTTCATCTCCAACGGAGTCGCCAAAAACTATTGGGTGAATATTTTGTCGATCAGCGAACTGGCGTTCAAAATAGTTCCTATCACCACAACATAGGGAGATTGGTCTTCCAGATGTGCAGGTTTACTGCATCACAAGGGGACAAATCTCTCTTCTCATCAAGGGGAGGTTCCCTATTAAATATGCAGAGCTATATATAATATAAATAAGCAGAAAGTAAGACACAGGGGTGAGACAAACCATCCATCTCTCTTCTTTCAGAGATGATGCACACAGACAAAAGAGAAACTCCTGGCTATAAACGCTGAAGGCACTTCTCTTCTTTCAGAAGTGTCGCTATAGGAAATAGCAGGAGTTTCTTTCAGATAGTGAAATAACTAGTGATAAAATGGGGCGTAGTAACAACGAGATGAAACAAAGCGCAAAGTCTCCACCTCAACTGCCCAAAAGAGTATATCACAAAAGATAATGGGGGCACAAAGTCGCCCCAGAATCCTCAACACAAAAAGAAAAGGAAAACACAGACTGAAATCAATTGTGAAAGCACAAAGTCTTCCCACAGTTGGTTTGAGGACACTTCCCTATTACCTTCACTAATTTTGCATACCAAATTAAATGAATAAGGACACCTTCAGATGACACAAGTCAGAACAACACAAAGTCTAAAAAAACCTGCTTTCTCATTCAAATAACAAGGAAAATGAAATTACAACCTGAGCTCAAAGTCTCAGTCTTCTTTCAAAATGGGCAGAGTTCCGCTCTTGTAGAAATGAAAAGTCTCATTTGTAACAAATGAGAGATTACAATATATAGCGCTCCAAGAAAGACTTGGGCGCTTGTTTTCCATAGAACGGCCCATGCTGCGCATTCAATGCCTTGAATGCATTTCCAAGTTTGTCAAAGAATTGTGTTGAAAACAGGACAGTTGTCTTAACTATGGCATGTCATTTCATCCCATATGTCTTCTCCCGAGTCTGGATCAGCTGGTCTGTCCCCCCTGACGTCTGCACAGCTGTCCATTTGTCTTTACTTCATGGAAGGAAAAAATAGGCCGCATCCTTAAATTGCAAGCCAAAATACCTGCTTAGTGGACTATTCCACCTACTGAAATTAATTCTGTGCAAACATTTTGGGCTTTTCCCTCTTTCTGCTTTTGTTTTTTCCAGCTTTGTCTCTTCCTGCTGCGATTTGAGCTATCGGGCTATCTTTTCAGCCAGTCGCTTGGTTCTTCCTTCAAGTTCCGCACTTTATTTGAATTTCAATGGATATTCCCTTACCTTAAATTTGACGTCTATGGGGACGTCATTGGTTGACTGTTTCAACGGTTCGGGCGGCCTTCTTGGCTCCTTCGTTCAATCGCTTTCTTGGTTCAATCGCTTTATTGGTTCAATCGCTTTCCTGCTCCTTGGTTGAACCATCGCTTTCATTTGAACTTGCCTTTGGAATCATCCATGTTGCTTCTCTCTTTGTGAGGCCGCCTTTGAACTTTTGAACCATGTTGAACCATTGAACTTTGAACTCTTTCGGTTCAAAGTTCAATCGGTTCATTGGTTTATTCTGTGTCTCGCTCAAACACTGCTTTCTTTATCTTTCTAAGCTTTGGTTGAACCTTTGAACCTTGAACCCGTTGAACTTTTGAACCAAAGTGATTCAAAGCTCAATGGTTCAATGCCTTTGTCCTTTATCATTTGCCAATTGAACTCTTTTGATTGAACCGAGGCGTTGAACCAATCCTGGAAACGACCGAGTGTTAGAAGCTTGTTCTTTTGACTGAACTCCCCTGCAGAAGCTTTTTTTAACCTATTGAACCAATGAATCCCTTCATGGAAAAAGCTTAAAAATGAGGAATTTAAAAGCTCAAAACAAATTTTGAGAAGGGAAGAGAGAAATTTTGGTCCGATGAACCAAAATAGTTCATAGGTTGTCCCGAAAATGTCACTCATTTTTTGGGGACAACACATATCATACAACACCTATACGTTTTTTACACAACACCTGTATGATTTTTTGAGTATGTAAGTAATTTTGTCGCATACATTATAAGCAAATCCATAATATAAATTGTGCATTTCCCTACTGCATTTATTTCCAAGTCAGATGACATATTTTGTGTACAATGGACAATACTCAAAATTTAGTTCTCCCTAAAGCACAAAAATTGACTAGCAAAAATTATAATGTTTGGAGCCATAAGATTTTAACAATTGTGGAATATCATGATTTTGATAAAATCGTTCTTGGCATTGACGAGAGCCCTCCTACAAATTTTGTTGATTATGGCAAGCATCATAAGAAGGCCTTGTTGTTGAAGTTGTATGTGTAAAATGGTATGATTCCTGAGGTCTAAAATGGCACGGAGGCAAGTGTGCTTTGGACCAATTTGAAAAATAAATATCAAACTTTGAAGAAAATCATAGTTCTGTACCTGAAGAATTTTCTATTATCTAAAAAGATGAACGAGGGTGGGTCCATATCAAAGCATCTTCTTCAGAGGAAAGATCTCTGAGACCTACTCACAACCATAAACAAAGGGTGGATGACAACGACATGGTTGCTTTTGTTCTAAACAACTCGACATCCTCTATGAATCTTTTGTGGAGGCTATACACTTGATGCCAAAAACCCAGATGTTGACCTTTGATCAAGTTAGTTCCTATTTGCTGCAAAAAGAACATAGGCAAACACAAACAAGTGAGTCTAGCTCTGGTCCAACAAAGAGTGCACTTGTTGCTCAATCTAAGTAGAAGTGGAAATGTAAACCTGAAGGATCTACTTCCAAATATCAAGTGAAGTGATATTTGTGTCATAAGGTTGGGCATGTCAAAAAAGAATGTTGGAAACAAAAGTACGCTCTTTCACGAAAAAAAGGTCACAGGTACAAGAAAATATAGATGTAGTAGCAGTTGAACCTTAACGAGATTTTGAAGAAGAATATACTCTTGTGGCATCATTCTCAAATGGAAGTACTACCAATTGTTGGTTCTTTGATTCCAGCACATCCAGACATTTCAAGTGTCACAAGGACTATATGTCAAATTGAATGCAAAACAAGTTTTTTTTCTGATTTAGTTTCATTAGGCAATGGAAGATTTCATGTTTTAAAAGGGATAGGAGATATACACATTGTATTGAATAATGTCGTAAAATTCATAGTCCAAAATGTTACGTGTGTTCCTAGAATGAACAAAAATCTCCTAGCTATTAGTCAATTAACTAGAAAATCCTAACATTTCGGTGAATTTCTCTAGGAAGAAATGTATTGTGTCTAATGTAAAATATGGAGTAGTAGCTCTAAGCATTGAGCAAAATAGCTTGTATAGGTTCGTTGATCCTATCACAATCAACTTGCATGCATTAGTTTTGGAGGATAATACCAACATTTTGTGGCATGAGAGATTTGGACATCTCAACATCAGTACTTAGCCAAACTTAGAAGAACCAACCTGGTTCTTAGTTTGCCTACTATCCAAAAAAAACAAGAAATGTGTGCAAGGTATTTTGCTAGCATGCATAAGTGAAAGCCATTTCTAACTGAAGGTGTCTGGCATGCATAAGGGCTCTTAGATCTCGTTCATGCAAATCTTTATGAGCCATCTTGGAAACCACCTACACTCCTCATAGTGAGGTATTTTTTGTTGCTAATGGATGATTTCTCCAAAAAGATGTGAATCTACTTCTTGAAAAAGAAGTCTAACCATTTTGTAGCATTTGAAAATTTCAGAGCATCGGTGGAAAACCAAAAAAGCAGACAAATCAGAGCACTAAGATCCAACAATGGGGTGAATTTACTTCCAAGCAATTCAAGGACTACTATAGCAAGGAAGGTATTCATCGATAGTTGACAGCCCCATACACTTCACAACAAAATGGGGTGGTTAAGAGGTGTAATCACACTATCGTGGAGATGGCTCAATGCTTGATGCATAGTAGGTAGATGTTGTAAAAATACAGGGCAAAAGCAGTGAACCCGACAATATATATTCTAAATAGAAGCCTTTGAAAAGCTTTGCAAGATGTCACACCTAGGAAGCTTGGTCTGAAATCAAATCAAAGCTTTTGCATGTTTTTGGTTATGTTGCATACACTTTGGTTCCTGGTAGAAAAAACAGTAAACTAGATTCAAAGAGTGCTAGACATTTTTTTTGCTAGCTATAGCAACCAATGTATGGCATAGAGACTTATTGATGTTTCCACTAAAAAGATAATTGTTAATCAAGATGTTGATGTGAAGGAGACAAAATCCTTCTTTGTGTGTAACTAGCAAACACTCTTTGAGGCAGTGAATCTAGTGTTGTCATTCCTTTGAAAGATAAGGAATCTAGATCATCCAATACTGCCTCACAAACTCCAGTGCAACAACCCATAGCTGATATTTTCAATACTCTACTAGTATATCAACGATGCCAACTTGTGCTAGTCGACAACCCAACTGATATTCATCCAAATACATGATTCTTCGGTACATCAAAGGCCTAAGTGATTTTACTCCAATCTCTAGGATGTATGGGAGGATGAAATGCCTCAATCAGATGCACGGCCCCGGAGGACCGAAAGAAGTTGTTGATTCAACTGAGGAGCGTGTTCAAATTGCTCTTGCTTATGATCTTTTCATGGTACCTAAACCACAAAGATATTCTTAAGCCATAGGCAAACCTGAATGGGAGGTTGCGATGCAAACAAAATATGATGCCTTGATGAAGAACAATACCTAGAAATCGGTGGCATCACCTCCAAGTAAATAACCCATTGAATGAAAATGGGTGTACAAATTAAAATGCAAAATTATTGGTACTTTAGATAAGTACAAGGCTTGTCTTGTTGCGGAAGGCTTTTCCCAACAGAAGGGAATAGACTATGAGGAGACTTTTGCTCCCAATGCGAAGATGATCACATTTCAATAGTTTCTCTCTATAGCAACTTAGTTTGGATAGAAAGTGTTTCAAATGTATGTCAAAAGCACTTTCCTAAATGGATATTTGGATGAGGTAAAATTTAGAGATGAACTTGGTATAGTTTATAGTATGACCATTATAACTTTATGTTACAATAGTTACCAATTCCTAAAATCTTGATCAATTAGAGAATGCAAAAAAAGAAAAAATCCTAAAATCTTGAAAATGTGTGTGCGTGTGCATGTATGGGTGTAAAAGCATGCACGGGTGGGCACATGTGTGCATGTGTGTGTGTGAGAGAGAGAGCATAATTTTATAAATATGAAAAACTGACAAATACAAATAAAAAATAATACGTGATATAAATTATTAATATATCTAAAACATTATAAATCCAAAAAACTAAATAATAATAATAATAACAACAATAATAACAATAATAAAAACATGGCCGATTTGGACCAAACTTATTCATGTTGGCCAAAAAATATGAAGTCGGTCAGATTTTTTGTAGATCCAATCAGATTTGGTAACTTGCCACCTTTTTTTCCAAGGCTATTTCATGAGTAAAATTAAATATCTAATTATACTTACAATATAATCTATTGTTTTATGTTTTACTCCTTGTATTTGCATTTTTCCACTTACTCTAGGTAGGCCATGTTATACATGATTATAAATGCCTCATTCAATGCCTTCAGTCATCTATGGACTTAATATAGTTTATTTCATTTTAGCATCACATTATTTTGAGCATACTCCTAATGTATCTAGTCATTATGAAGCACAACATAGATCACAAATACTCCAGATGTTGCACTGAGAACCAATCACACCATGGTGGTTGCAAGTTTCAAGAACAGTAAAAAATGTAATAAGTATTTTACTTTTTTCCCTCAATAATGAAAAAGGCTATAGTGAGTGAAGTATGCATGAGATAAGTGTTATCATTCTGGAGTGCACACTGCTTGAAGATGTGTAAGGCACACCCTCACTCCAGCCGATACAATTGGAACTTCTCAGAGTGTGGGTAACTCTATGATGAAAAGAACCTCCAAAGAGGGCTAGTACCCTTAGGATTTTTTTTCAATAAATTTGACTACTATGATTTTGAAGTGAAAAGGGAGAAGGAAACTGAAAAATAAATCCTATCTAATGAGGTGATGTACCTGAATTGTTCAAGTCCTCCGAAGTTACTGAAATCAATGCACACATATAATCAAAAGAAATCTATAATTATGTCTCCAAGTATAAATGTTTTAGATGAAAGGTTGAAAACCTCTTCAAATGCCCTGCAAAAGGGTGAGATAAAGAAAGATAGGTGAGGAAGGGACCTACAAAAGGAGAAAAATCTCACTTATATGCTGATGTGCAATCAAATACACACTATTCTTCTTTCCAAAACTCAGATTCAAAACCGAAATTTCTTTATTGATCACTGGTCCAGCTTACAATTTCTTTCTTCAAACTTCAGGGCTCCCCCTAAATGGCTTGATTAAGCCAATAAATAAGCTTTTCCAAAATCTAAAACAGCCTATGTGGAGTTTCTAAAAAGGGAAAGGGTTCGTCTTGGTTAATTAACTCAAGACTTAACCCTTTTACAATATTTAGAATATTCAATAAAATCTTTTCCCTTTACAAAATCTGCATGGATCTCCAAACTTTGGTGTAAAAAATAAGTGGTGGAGCCAAGTTTGAAAGATTAATTTTTAAAATAAACAATACACTCCAAAAATCTTCAAACATGCAAGAATCCAAGGTGGCGTAGAAATGTAGATGGTGGGCCTATTGAAAGTCAATATTCTCCTTTGCATGGAAAACTATGCCAAATCTCTAAATAAGGAACTCCATTTGATCCATTTGAAAGCTGAGTTGGAGGAAGAGATATTCCCATTTGCATGAAAAACAAGGAAGATGTGTAGCAAGCTTGACCATTCAACTCCAACTTAAGACTAGTCAACCTCCAATGGTCTCCACTTGCATGCAAAGCTATGCTAAATCTTGGACAGACAACTCCGCTTGAACTACCTGCAACGTTGAAAGGTTTGGATTGCATGAAAACCAAGGAGAAGCATGATTTCGGTCAATCAACTGAAACATTGACCAAGCCACTAAAAATAGCCCTTGCTTGCATGGACAAGGATCTTGACAAGTGGGAGATATATTCAGATTAAATTCCTTGTCTATTTCCAGCCTTCTGCTCTCGATTTCTTTGTTTCTTTGCATGCATTTCTTGGCCTTCTCTGCTTATGGCTTTTGGCTCTATTTGTTCTTTGACCTTTTTGGACAAATTGTCCATGATTTTCTGTATCAATTTTCCCTTAGTTCATCCTTTCTTTTTGGGCTTTATTATCTCGGACTTTGTCTTTCCTTTGGTGATCTTCCCGCAGGAATCACATTTCCTTCATTGTTTTCCCGCGGACAAATTGTCTGCAGGAATTATCTTACCCTTCGGAGTTTTCCTCGGTTATTTTCCCTGTGTATTTCCTTTTCCAATGTTGAAACGGGCATTTATTCGGGCATTTGTTCAGTCAATTTCCCGCAGACATTTGCAGGAATTGTTTATAGCTTTTCCTTTGTTGATTTCCTGCAAACAAATTGTCCGCGGGAATTATTTCACCCTTTGGACTTTGCTCTTAAGCTTTCCCAATCTTTTCCGAAGGAATTCCTTTGGACTTTTTGATTGAGTCTCCATCTTGTTAATTCCTTTTTCCTCGGACAAAAAGTCCGAAGGAAATGTCTTCTCTTCTGCCTCGTCTTAAGGACTTTCCGAAAGAAAGAGCCCTTCGGAGCTTCAAAATTGACCCTTCGTAATTCTGGGAAGTGACATTCCCGAAGGGTACATACCCTTCGGGATTCTTGCAAACGTCCCTTGAAATCTTGAAGTGAACCTTCCCAAAGGGCAGGTACCCTTCGGGATTCTTGCCAATGACCTTTCCGAAGGGTACATACCCTTCGAGTTTTCTGAAAATGTACTTTCCCGAAGGGCACATACCCTTCGGGTTTTTTGGAACTACCCTTCAAAGCTTTCAGATGATTGGAGAAGTTGTAGAAAAGTGTCACAGGCCCTATACAATTCATTATTCCATTTAGAAGGGTGAGATTCAACCCTAACTTCCATTGTTTATAACACAGTCTCACTGTTCTGTCACAGTCCTAAAAAACGTTTCCAGATTTCTGTATAATGGTGGATTGAAGCCTTTTGAGGGTGGATATAGACCAAATAACCATTGGAATAGGTGTAAGCAGGTGGGGCAGACCCTAATCTACAATTGGCTTCATTTGAAATTGTCAAAAACTCATAAATTCCCTTTTTATTCACCTTCGGCCTACACAGGCCTGCTAAACTAGACCTAGCGTTTGCAAGAAATGGAAACTTGTATAACTTGTGCATTACCCAACCAAAATCATGAAACTTTGGAATCATACATGTTTTGTCATGCCTCAGAGGATTGAAGAAGTTTTAGAGTGATTCATGACCCTACAGTACGGAATACAAGACTGTGTGATTGATTAGGCCTAAAAGAGACCTAATAGAGAGAAGGGAGTGTTGAGTTAAGTGGTCTACACTGAGAGTTGGACCAAGAAACTTTGCATGAATCACAAAGAGGATAAAGGGTTTCTGGAAGTGCCCTTAGTTTGTTTGATAACTTTGTATTTTGTTCACAACCGCTAACTTTGTACTGAAGGAGGGCTACAAAGAAAGGAGACTTGAAGAGAGAAAAGTTGATTGGGTGAAGAATGCTAATCTTGGGAGTGCATGATTAGGTGAGAGGTGCATGGGAGTTGTGATAGGCTAGTGGATGGTCTTTGGAGTCCTTGAAAGAAGGTAAGAATCTTGAAACAAGGAATGAGGCTTTTAGGCCTATAAAGCTATATGGAAGGAACAAGTTTGAACTATGCTTTGAGAGTGAAGTTGTGGAGATGATGTGGATGATGGTATGGATCCTACAAGAGAGAGTGCAGAGAATGGTGATGAAGGTGATAATTCTTCAAGTTAGAGGAAGTCTATGCATGTAAAGTAGGTTTGTAAGCCTAGAGAGAGGGAGATTGAGGAGGAGAGTTCAAGATGCAAGTAAGGTACCTGCAAGAATCAAGCAAGATCAGAGACAGAGAAGGCATTTAAGTCGGGACTCAGAGCCAAGTTTATGAGGTAAGAGGTTGTAAGCATTAGGCCCTACATCAATGGAAGTAAGCATTCCAGTGACATGAGCGTTGGATAATGATATACCTGACTCAACCCTATGATATGTCCTCTATAAGCAGTTCGGTACTGGAGTTGTAACAAATGTTTATGTTTTTAGGGTTTAACATTGGGTTATATTTTAGTTTTCATCACTGTTAATGGGTATCTGCATGACCTGATTAATATTCAGACCTCTACACATTTTGTTTACAGATATATGTTTCCACGCTGGGATAACTATGATAATTTTGTGAGACACAATAGAATAGGCCTCTAGAACAATGATGCTATATGTTTCTTGAATGGGCATGGTGATTATGTGGTCCTAGTTCTGACAATTCTAAGATTATTAGATTCAGACTCCTATGAGCCTTCAAAGTTTGGTAATTCTTATATTTATATTTAGTAATATAAATTTGTTTCATCCTTAATTGGAAAAGTGTTTAAATGTTTTAAAAAACAATTTTTATATTCATACATATAAAAACCACATTTGCGTTCATGATAATAAAAAAGGCCTTTTGTGAACATAAGCAATCAATGAGGCAGCAAGTAGCCATGTGCATGAAAAAAATATCCTGACTTATATACTGGAAGAAAAATATACTGAGGGCGTTGATTATTTCCAACTTTAGTACTTCACATCTCAATCCAACAGAAAAGCATCCAAAAAGGTTTCACAATACACATCTTAAATTTGTCTAATCACACTAGAAAGATTAAGATTATACAGTAGCAATTCAAAGCTACATTATTTATTTTCTTTACCTTTTACGAATACTATCAGATGCTGATAAATACTCCTGACGGCCATAAGCCTCGATTATTTCATCAACCTCGTGCCTTGAAAGCTCATTTACATCTTGAATCTTCAAATAACAAAAAAATTATATGATCTTAGTGAAAATATGAGACAGGGAAATATGAAAGCAGTACACTCCATACCATGGTCCAGTAAATGATGGAAAATGTAACCAACCAGACCTTGGTTAATAGGAGACACTTCTCCTCTATAGCACGTTCCAAATCCGTAGTTGCCTGGTGGAGAAGGCTAGCAACCAGCTTCAGTGTTGGTTGCCTCTGTCTACCAAATGTATAATTACCAACAAAAACTCCATCTGTAATCTGCCATTCCGAAATTCCAATTATCAAGAAGTAAGATTTTCAAAATTATTAATCAAATGCTAGTTAAATCTGTGGTAAAAGACACAGTATCCTTTCCTCAAAACTTTCATACCATCAATTAGTAATTAAAACATTGAACATCTTCAAGAAAAACAAGAAAGGATTAACTGATTATCATTAAGAGCTAAAAAAAAGAGGCATCTAACAGACATGAAGTTGATGATAAAGTATATACTTAAGTTTCAAAAACAAACATCCAACGAAATTTTCAAAACAAGAGACTCAGTAAAAGCCAATGATCAAGACATCAGTTTATTATCAAATTGGGGCTAAACATTCTTCAATAACTCCATAAATCAGCCTGGAATGTGGATATTATGGGACAAACAGGAAACTTAAGGAAACTGTGGAAATTAGACAACCCTGGTAGTCCCTTAATACATTATTCACTTATCTTTGATCTTTATACCAATCTTTCAGGAACAATGAATAATCTTAAGAAAGTCAGCCAAGAGTTTTCACTATGAGGCTTGAGATCACTAACACATTTATTCAATTTTCTTCACTTGCATATGGGAGCTTCATTGGCACACCTTTGAGAGATACTTCTAACTCCCAAATCTAGCCAACCTAATCTCCAGTGCTTTCTGGTTTTCATTATCTAGTCTTGCTTCATATAAACCTCAATATGAGATTGCTTGCTGGTTGTGTCACAGAACCAAACATTACAACAAATGACACTTAAATTTCTACCTTTCCATCATATGCAGATGAAATTATTTTAAATGAACTATGTACACCACTTATAGTTATTAAATGAACCCCGAACATTAAAATGGCTTTTCAGAATCCATGAGACAATAATGAATGGCTTCTCTCTTCCATAACACAGCTTCTTATAAATTTCATTTAGGCATTACCAGATTGAGTTAACTAGGTATTATTTATTGTCCTTGCATGAATGTTGTTCATTATGCTTTATCAGTCATGACTGAATTGAGAGACTTCACATTCATGTCAAATTTAAGCCTTAATTCACGATTAAGTAAAATTATAAGATGCTTGGTTTCATCATAAGCAATCCAACATTGCCTCAACTAATGAGTTCTTTCAGGTATGCATTAGAGACCTGAAAGGAATTCAGTGCAATTTTATACTATCATTATACAGTCATCAGTATGGCCTAAAGTTAAATCATGACATAGCGGTTACATCAAAACTAAAATACATCCTTCCAAGGAAAAATGTCATAAACTACTGTCTGACAACTTCCTTGAGTGTAATAATGTTTGACTTCTCCCAAGTACAGATAAAAATCTTACATCCCCATAAAGGGACAGCTTTTTTCATTAATAATAGAAGATATGAGAGTTCTAACTTAGTGAATGAAATAACATAGTGGAAAGAATTTTGAAAACATATCAAGAAAAAACTACAGTGGTTAGAAATTCATATATTAAACCAACACAGTTTATTCCAAAGCCTTTTACTTACGTTATGGACTGTGAAAGCCTTACACCTTCATTTTTGCATAGTTATCTACCAGTTGAAGTTACAATACAGTATCCTAAGGAATGATAAACAACAGAATATGAGCACTTCCTGCCCCACAGTGCAGACATAAATTGATATAACATTATTATTGTACGTTATTGCAGAACTTACATTTGGCCTGGACGTAGGTAATCTTAAGTTCTTCCTTGTTACCAAGCAGTACAGATAAGATACTAAGTTGCACTGCAAACGCTTTACAAACAACTCCATTTTCCTGATGTTCTGCGTCCACCATTTGTAAATGACATCAAACACTCACAGTAACTAAGAACAAAAGTAAGCCAATTAAAAATTGAAGGGAAACACATACCTCACGAGTTCCATACAAATGTTCTTCCGACTTTTCTGAATTTCGAATATGTAGTATGTATTTGTTACTAGATTCTGTATCCTCGGAAAAGTAAATGCACATGAGATTAAAGAGAGCCTGAACTACTCCGCATTCATCCCTTTCTTCAAAAGGCCACACCTGTAAATAATAACCACAGATTTAGGAATGTTAGCTCACTTCAGAATTAGGAATACAAATATAGAACTACAACAGCCATTATCCAATCACCTAATCAAGTAAAACAATGCTGTGATGGCAGAAAACTTCAACCTAGCATATTTGGATAAGAAACTCACCTTAGTTAGTATGGCAATGGCAAGTTCCAGCTCTTCGAGTGATTGAACATGTACTTGAGAATCATCATCTCTGAGAATACGATCAAAAAGGCCTTGGTGTGCTATTACAAACTCTATGATCTCACGAACAACCTTATTGGTTTCCTATCATTCAAAACAAAAATAATATTATTGTAGCATGGCTGATGGCACCAATCGTTTGTTGAAAATTTTATAGCATCTTTCAGCTGTAACCATTAGGCATTCTGTTCACTTTGCCACAGATTTTTTTTCCAAGCAAATACACTGTATAAATATGCTTTATGATAATATACAATCAGGCTCATATTCTTTACAGCTTTCTAGTAAAGTAACAACAGTATAGAAGAGCAATGATCACACACACATATGAATGCAAATAACAGCAAAAGATAGAAAGAAAATGTCATAGCTTGGTGGTTTCATAACTTGGAATGAGTTCACCTAAATTCGAGTATAAATTTATCATAAAAAGGTGCAATCTTTGATGATAACTTCTCAACATAATTAATTATGTTCATCAACTTCTATTACAAATTATATTATCTCACGAACAACCTTATGGTTTTCCTATCATTCAAAACCAAGAAAAATATTATTGTAAAATGAATGATGACACCAATGGTTCGTTGTAAGTTTTACAGCATCTTTCAGCTGTAACCATTAGGCATTCTCTTCGCTTTGCTACAGATTTTTTACCAAGCAAATACACTCTATAAATATGCTTTATAATAATATGCAATCAGGTTTGTGTTCTTTACAGCTTTCTAGTAAAGTAACAACAGTAAATAACAGTAATGATCAAACACGTATGGATGCAAATAACAGCAAAAGATAGAAAGAAAATGGCATAGCTTGATGATTTCATAACTTGGAATGAGTTCACCTAACTATGAGTATAAATTTATCATCAAAAGGTGCAATCTTTGATGGTAACTTCTCAACTTAATTAATTATGTTCAGCAGCATAATCAGCTTATTCTATTTGGAGCCCAATCATGTCTTAAATGCACCAGTGTACCCCTTATGCTGCCTACACTATCCTTCTTCCCTCCGCCCTTTTTATTCCTCATTTAGAGGAGTTCTTGTCCATTGATTTCCACTGTTGTTATCAATGGTTTAGTTGGTTTTTATATCCTCTGCTTGATGGTGTCTATTGTACCATCATACACTGTTTATCCGATATCAGCTTTGTTGTTCTTCAGGATAAATGGGCATTCAGTTATATCATGTGTTCTGACTTTGCAGATTACATAATATTTAATGAGGAATTCCTCCTCTTTGTGCCATTCCATTCTATATTTCAAGCACCAAATTCCTGCTTTTCCAATTTGGACCTTCTTATCATCTTTTTTGTTCGACAATTTTATAATTTCTTCGTACATTAGGTCCATTTTCTTCATCATCTACATTTCTTTTTTGTAGGTATTGCTGCTGTTCAGTATCGCACAATCTTTGATTGTAGAAGTTTCTATGATTCTGAAGCTTTCCTTGAATGCTTTCGTAGGCCATTCATGTAATTTTGTTGCTTTAAATCATTGCCAATAGCATTATCCAGCATCAGAACAAAAATCAGTATGTCTATTGTAGTCTTTGATTGACTTCTCCTTACCTTGTTTTATACTTGTCAAATCATTGAGTAGTTGGGCATCTTTATGCCACTCCTTGAATTCTTTCTGAAGGATTTTTCATCTTCAGCCATGTGTTTCTCTCATCTTCTTTCAGCTGATCAAACCATTTATTAACATAATCTCACAAAGTTCCTAGAAAATATTCCGAGCAGGCATGGTCTTTTGTAATTACATTTGCTTGAAATTAATATCCTCAGTTAAAACAATGAGTAGCCAGATCTTGATTTGGTTCACCACCAAAACTTGCTAGTTTCGAAATCAATGAAGGCTATGATTCCATTCTTTGCTTTTTCAAGGGTCTCATACCAAACTCTACAGTTTTTCTCTTTTAAGGAAAATGCATAGGTCCAAGCGTTCTTTGCTTTTTTATTTCGCATTGTTTAACAAATCAAATCTGAATCCTTCTTGCCAGCTGATGTAGCTCCTAAGTTCTACCCATTCCTCTGGCTCAGCCTCTGATACTTCACGTTGTCCAATTTTCATTGATAAAGAATCAATCTCTGTATCTGTAATAGAGATTTGAGTCTTGATTGATGAATAATAGCTGGCTGGCTTTTCCCCCACACCCAACAGATCTCCTAATGTCTCTTACTTTCTCCTTATTTGTCCTCTTATTCTGCAGTGCATTATCACTTGCTTGACACTTGAAACTGCAACCTACGAAAATTGATATACTCTTCCCTTAAGCTGCTATGTTGGGTTCACCAAGGATAACATATATTCATCATTATGTGTTGTTTACAGCTACATAGGAAACTAATATAACAGCGGTATAATGGTAGTATATCACAACTGTGAATGCAAATAACAGTAATAGACAGCAATTAAATTATACAGCTTGATGATTTCATAACTTGGAATTTGTTCACCCAAATATAAGGTTATCATCACTATGTGCGACCTTTGATATTTATTTTTCAAAATACAAACAAACATAATTAAAAGTCTAACAGCATAATCAAACTTACTCCACTTGTAGCTCAACTATATATTAAATGCATTAGAGTGCCTTTGTGCTGCCTACACTTTGTACAGTAATTAATACTTGCTTTATGCTTGTGTCCATCTATTGAAATGATTACTCTAGCTCAATAGTGTCCAGCAACAGAGCATTTATCTTGTTCTCTTATTTTTTATTGTGATCTTTTTCAAATTTTTGTCATAAAACTCTCAAATCCTATACTTTATATGTGATAAAGTATAAAAACATCAGGTGCCACATTCTGATATTAGGTGAATGTGGCCATTAGAAACAACCCAAGGCTTGAAGGCAAAAGACAACAATTGACATTAAGTAACAAACTTTAATACTTCATTAGAATGACTGATATGCTAGGTCAGATAAGTCAGACTCAACGCCACAGGGAGAAGCCAATCGAGGAGATATGGCAGTACAATGCAGAGGGCCTTGCCTCGGACATTTGGACCCAGAAGTTACCCTTAATTGAATCGGTTCTTTGTCCTATGGTGCTTACCAGAGATATTCATATAGCTTGAAACCAACTTCAGCCCCGTGTAGCAACACATAAAGCTAGTTCCTTTGTCAAGCGTAGATCCAAACGAGAGGAGGCACAAATTCCAGCCCATAGATTCTTTCTAAACGTGCTTTGTCCCGAATAATGAGAAAAGGAATGACCTTTCAGGGGTGGGTGGCTTCAATCTAACAAAATTGGCAAGCAATCTCAATCCACTTTTGATAGAGGAAAGCGAATGTCCACTCAGTGCTCACACAGAGATTATATTTCATCAAATGCAAAATTAAGGAAGCCACATGAATAAATGAATGCATAAAAGAAAATGTATATTTTAAGCTTCAAAGTTTCCAATGTTCCATCGTGCTTCAAACCTTGAATCAGGGAAGACCAAAGTTAGCAAGATTTTAGACATTAAGTTTCAAAAGACCTCCACTGCTTTGATTGCCAAGGACAACCAGGAAGGAAATTCTAGAAGATCTAAGTCTTGTCTCCCACCCACCTCCTAGGGGGGCAAAAATAAAGGCAAGGATCTTTTGCAAGCCACAGTCTCTACCAAGGACAAATCTGTAAATAATAAAAAGGAAGTTCTGTTCTCGTCTCCAGAAAGGGAGGCCTTTCTGTGTAGGGAAATGAGGTTGACGAAGGGGAGAAGACTACAGAGGAAGATGTCTCTCATCATGATCTAAGCAAGGAACTCTCTGATCAAATAAGGAATAACAAAACAAGAATCTCTGCTGCAATCACTGATAACATCCAAGAAAGATTCACTCAGGTGATAAAGGACATTCTGTGGCATAAAAACTTGATCAAATGGTTGATAAAGGAGAACGAAACTCTTAGAGATAATATGATGAAGATGCAAAGCACCTTAAACATGCAGGGAAGGCTTGATAAGAATGAGGGGAATTCATTGGATTAAGGGGTAATCTGAGCAAAAAGGTTACAGAATTGGAGACTAGAATCAACCAGATTGACATGGAAAAGGGTAAAACTAAGGAAGTCATGAAAAAGCTTATTCACTTTAGCAGAATGTCTATCAAGAATTGTGCTATGAGCATTCATATGCTGAAAGATATCCTTGGCAAGAACAACGATAAAAAAAGAAGTGTCAAAATCAGCAAAAGACTGAGGATGCAGGACAGAGGAAAGAAGATTCAGGAAAGGATGTTGATCTGGAAAAGGCCAAAGAAATCATTGATTTCCTGTAAGATGAATTTGAGATGGCTGAACCTCTAATGAATATTGTGGACAATTAGCTGCTGTTTCACTGTTTTTGGGCTGTCCTTTTGCTGCAGTAGTTCTGTTTGCAGGCTGTAATAGTTGTTTTTGTTTATGTGGGCCCTGTTGCCATCCTTGTTTCAGATTTGTTTTTTTTTTTATGGTGTTTATATGTTTCTTCTCTCTCTCTCTCTTTGTACAAGGGTCAGGTCCCTCTCAAAATGCCGCTTTATCAATAATCAAAAAAGTTTCCAACTTATACTTGTAGCATCATTTAGACTATAAAAATTCTAGTTATTGGTGGTGCAATTTAATCTTTCCTCTCAAGAACACAATTAAAACAAAGCATTTATAAAAGGACAAGTGTTGGTACAAAACACACAAATGGGTACTGGTACGCCATTTTCAAAAAACTGGGTGACATACTCAGAGATGAAAAAATAGAAAAAAAATTAAATGTATATGTAAAATTTAGAAAATAAAAAATATTATATAATGGCTATGCAACTTTAAAAAAATGTAAAATGCATTTAAAACCAACATTTTAAAGTACATAAATAATGTGGTGATAGAAGCAAAGATAAGTTATATTCCTTCCCATCTTCTTGCCCTCCTTATGTCAAATGAGTGTCTGAAGGCCCTTGATCTATCGATTGGGATCCCCCATCCTTTGTCGAGGTAGTACCTTAAGGCCCTCGACCCCAACCATAAAGGAGGATGGTCAAGCGGAAGAGTGCCTCCCCTTCAACCCCAAGCCAACTCTAGAGGCAAAATTCCAGTGCTCTCTCATAGGTCGAGCCCTCCTACCTTGGGGGAAAGAACAATAAGGGGAAGCACTCAACCATTGTCATGGCATTTAGGCACTCCCTCAACATAATGCCTCCCTTGATGGAGAGGGAAGAGGGGGAGGCACTCCCTTGACAAAGGGCTCGACCAATAGGGGAGGACCTAACTTTTATGTCACCCACCATAAGGTTGTTTAGGCTCTCAACCTTTAGGTTGAGGAGGTCGAGGAGAGGGAGGAACTCCCCTAATGAAGGTCTTATCCAACGAGGGAGTAAGTCTATTGCCTCTAGTCTAGGATTGGGGTTGAGAATAAGGGGAAGCCACTCACCCAACGAAGGGTCTCCTTCGATGTAGGATGACTCGACCAATAGGAAAACACTCAACCTTTATATATTAAATAATCATCATCACAACTTAATTAGTTAAACTCAAGTCTAAAAGCAACAATGCTTAAGGACCAAAGTGGTGTCATGATTACAAACTAAAATGCCAACAAATAAGCATGCAAAAATAATCAGAAAATCCGAATCAATCTCATCTAATGGAACAAGGTCAAATTCCACATCAGCTATTTCCTTAACCCCAGGTCCTCTATCAATATGCTCTTTACACACTAATCACTCTCATGCCTAAGCTCCTTTGTAGGAAATGGAATTAGGGGTAAATCATTGAGGCAATTTGCATCAACCACCTCACCCTCTAAGGCCATGATTGCACCATCAGGTGGAATTTCTTCTCATTTCCTCGAGTGTAAAAATGAAACCATAAGTACTCTAATTCCTCTTACAAGATGAAGATACAACTACTTATGAGAGTAACCATTGCAAATAATTAGAATTCAAATGCTTCACCTCCATGATTCCGCCATCACTCTATTGGATCTTTCTTCACACACATCATACAAGGCTTCCACTATATAAAATTCACCTTGCCGGCATTAAAACTTATTCCACCAAGTCTTGATAATAAAGCACCCAATCCTCAACTATAAATCTTTCTCATTGCAGCTTGAAAACCCTTCATTACTTCTCTATCCTCATATGGAGGCCTCTTATTGGTGACATTTGTATCCTACTGTGAATTTAAACCACAGGCAACATATTGTAAATAGGTTATAAGTTTGTTCAATCTCCCATGTATTTTTCCCTTTATGAAGGAATATATTAAAAGGTTCCCTTGTGTCGGTATTTTTCTTCTTCTTTCCCAAAAAAATTCAATTTATTCATAAATATCCCCCAAACACGGCTTGTCTGAATTTGCAAAACGAATTACTTCACAAGTGGGCTGCCCAAAACCAACAATAAATTTAACATCAGCCCAAAAAACGATTATCAAGAATCATTTGTCACTCATTCATAGTCTTTGATGTAGACTGCCTCCAAGCTGCCCATTTAACACTCATTGTAGTGGAACATAAAGCCCCTTTGACAACATAAAGACGCTCAAGAAGTATGAAGATAGAAGCAAACCATGTATCAACAAGTTTGAGGAGTTTCACCTTGTCAAAATTTTGACAAATGGATTGTGTGTGTTGATGATTCCATATGTACAATTGTATTGTCACATAATTTACATGAGCTCAGAAATCTATTGAAACTTTCCATTGTTTCTAGTGCATTATTCAAAATACACACAAGGTGTCCAAAATACATGCTTGTATTCTTTTTGCGCTAACAAGCCAACTGCATTATAAACTAGGACAACATTTGTAACAACTTGAACAACATGTGATGCTCCCACCTTCTCAATAGCATCACATAAATGGTTTTGAAAGAACTCTCTATTTTTTTCTTGTCCCAAACAATCTATTGCCTTTAATAACTAAGGGCCTTTGGTGCAAGTTATTAGATTGATGAACAAGCCATGTAGATTACCTTGCAGACAGGCTTATTATATAAGCCAAAGAATTAAATTACAATCCCTATAATTAAGGAACAATCTCACAACAACTAAACAACCTACGTACAACAATGTGTTACCATTAGCATAAGCAAAATTGTGTATCTACAATGCTAAAATATCAAACCATTGTAGGCATCATTAAAAACAAAAATACATTAATCTGGTAATGCCCAACCTCGCCAACCCCCCACCCCCCTCCGAGGACATAACAAAATTGGATACATTCTTAATGATTTAGTAATTATATCAATAATGTGACCTTGTGTCGAGTACAAGGCTCAAAAAGTTTGATCAAGTCCAAACATGAACTTAATCAATTTGTAACCATGCTTCTAATGCAACAAAATCACCAAATCTCTATGACACATAAGAGTGTCAGGCTGAACCTAAGTCAAAATACCATGTTGTGGACTTTGTGGACTGGTTATGAGATGCCACACATGCAAAATCCCCTTTTGCCTCTTGCTCATCTCCTTCAACAACATTTACATACTGTGATCTCTTTTGACCATTTGCTAGACAATGTTGTCTCTTTTGACAACCTTTCTTGAAGTGGCTTCTTACAACAATGAAATTTTCATTGTAGCTCGATTGGTGTCCTACCACCTTTGAAAGAATCATCATTTGATGAGTTGCTACAATTGTATTCCCTACCTCTACCTTTGAACTGTGCACGAAATGCACTCTCTGTACTAAATTATGTTGATGCTTATGTATGATCTTGCATCCACTCATTATGCAAGATAAGTGTCGATATCTTCTCAAAACTAAGCTCTTGAATCTCTGCAATCAGATGTAGGGACTCAACAAAGGAATCAAAAGATGATGGCAAGCTATGCATCACCAAAGCAACCATATCTTGATCATCTATTGAATTCTCAATAGCGTATAGTTGATCACGAAGATCCTTTAGACGTAAGAGATATTACAAAACATATCCTCCTTCATGAAACTTAGTGGATAATAAAATATTTTTCCAATACAATACCCTTTTGCTTCTGATGCCTAATATTTAGTTTCACAATTTGTCCATAATACAGACACTACAATGGCATTTCTTAGTTCTAGCACTAAGGTATCAACAATCGACAATTTTAGATAGATGGCATTTATTTATTGGCCAACGAAAGGTCACAACCCTTGGAGAAAACATGTCATTTGGTGGAACACTATGAAGGTATTAATATTCAGCATTTGGTGAGAAGGAAAGGCACTCATCCAATTATGTATTAAATATATAACTTGTATAAACAGTGGCTTTACGATGGCTTTTAAGGATGTAACCTCTTAATTGCATAACCCAAATACAAGGACAAAAATCCTTGTTATCGAACCCAAAGATGAAACCCCTTGTGTAATTTTGTAATATTCGAAATCCGTAATCAGAGATAAACAATTAATCCAATTTGATTTAATTACTATTTAAATTATTATTTTATAAAATATTATTATAAAAAGGAATTCCGAGAAAACCAAATTAATGTAAAATATTCCGATTTGGAATATTACAGTGGTATTAGAGCTACTTTTCTTGCTAGCTTGTGAACCATGGAGTCACTACATAAGGAAATTATGGACAGTTTTGAATCGTACAACATCCTATCAGTAGAGATTCGAAAAAAAATCTTTTTTTCAGACTTTTTAGAGTTGAAAGAGTCATGGAATAGAAACAGACACTATGAGGAAGATGAGTTCATGAATCGTGGTTATGACAACTCGAAATATGAAGAGAAATTCAATTTTCAAGAGGTCTTAGAAGAAATAAACTATGATGAATATATTTCATTCAAATTATGGACAAAAAACAGAATTATAGGCAACCAATACGATTAAGCAAAGTGAAAAATCCTTGGAGACTCCAGGTGCTTCATGCTCAAAAGATGAACAGGAAGACATAGAAATAGAAGGATTTGCCTCTGATGCTCAGTCATTATTTTGTCATGATGCCATTCATAACCAGCTTGTTCAGGTAACAGCGAATTCTATGAGGTTAGTAAGTGCATCGTCATGAAAGTTGTTGACTGAATGGAGAGTGCCATCTGGATATTCTATCATTGTAGCCACAACTAATGCTACCCAGGTTTCCTGGCCACTGGAGGGTGAAATCTTGTTTACTTGGAAATAGGAGAAGGATCCCTAACTGAGGTCAAACATTTGGAGATTGAGTATGATGTATCTTGCCTTGATATAAATCTTTTTGGTGACAATCCAATGTGTGGTGAATTGGCAGTCATTGGACTATGGAAAGATGTACCACCTCGATCTGTTCTTCCTTGTAGATTTAAAGGGATTTCATACTTATTACATGGGCTTGGAGACAATTACTTATTTAACTATGTATTGGATATGAGCACTGGAGATTTACTTGATAGGAAGAAGATTTCATTGGGTACAAACCCTATTACTCTTTGAACGTTTTGTTCTAAAAATACAACACATGTTTTTGCAGCATCAGATAGGCCAACAATTATTTACAGCAGCAACAAGAAGTTGCTTTATAGTAACGTAAACCTTAAAGAAGTTAATCACATGTGTCCTTTTGATTTAGTTTTTTCCCCTAACAATCTTGCAATTACAAAGGATGCCCTGCTTATGATTGGGACAATTGACGAGATTCGAAAACTTCACATCTGTGAAGTTCATCTTGGAGAACATGTTTGTCGCATTTGCCATCAAGAGCAGTCTCACACATTTGCCATTTGCACTGTGAAGTATTCAAATACAAATCTAGATGAGATAGAATCACACTTTGTGTGTCTATTGGATGATGAGACTTTTGAAGTTATTCTATTATGTCCTCTTGATCCATTTGAAAATGGATATTCCATCCTTAGTTGTTCATTTTCAGATGGTAATGTTTATTATTGTCTTGGAACAACATATGTTACACCAGAAGAGAAAAAACCTAACAAGGGTCGGATTCTCGTTTTCACAGTCGAAGATGGGAAATTGCAACTTGTTACTGAGGAGACAAAGGGCGTTGCATACAATCTAAATGCACTTAATATAAAATTGCTCGCCGGGATCAACCAAAAAAATCAGTTGTACAAATGGATGCTCTGTGATGATGGTTCACATTAGTTGCACTTAGAACATGGACATCATGGTCATATATTGGCACTATACATTCAGTCTCATGGAGACTTTATTGTGCTTGGAGATCAGATGAAATCTCTCTCTATATTGATATACAAGCATGAGGAGGGAGCTATTGAAGAGAGAGCTCGTTACGATTATGCAAAGGGAATGACAACTATTGAAATCCTTGATGACATAAAAATCGAACTGTTGCACGGATTTCTGGATTACCGACCACCATATAGAGAGCCAAACCAAGATGAGGGATTTCTTTTGCTTATGGGAGAAAAAGAAGAGACCCTTGCAGAGGGGAGGATTGTGCAAGCAACTATTCACATGGTCCTTAATCAACGTGTTATTTGTGATCTACAATCAAGGATAACATGAATGATTATTAAGGAGGAGCTTTATGATGATAGAGATATAGATCCTGTAGAAAAGATCACGGAAGCATCCTTATGTGTTGGGTGAAAAGTTTAAATAAATTAGAATACTTGTTTGATTTGACCTGCAAACTGAGTGAGTTGAGGATTGATCACCAACAAGGTAGACAGGATAAGAATCGTTACTATGCAAAAGATTAATGCATTTTGCAAAGGGAACAAGAGAAATCACGGAAAGAGGAGTTTGCAAAGAAATATTTCAAACCTTGGATGATTGTGCATCCACGATTTCATACTAAATTAGAAAGTGATGCCATTAAGGCAGACGATGTATTGCAAGTGTCCAAGGCAAGGGACACCGCCCTGGGAGAGGCTAACATCAAACAAAAGTTGTTTAAAAATGCTTCCAATTCTAAGGAAAATCATGTAGAACAAGGTCAATGTGTTATGTATCTTTTCATTGATCAAACAAGAATGTTAGAGAAACACTTCAAAATCAGCACATCGATATGAGGTAAATGATAGATGTGTTTATGGACTTGTCAAAGGGCAAAATATTGGAAGTGGTTCAGATCGTGGCATGCTTGATCTAATAGATATATCATTGCTGCAAAAGGATTGTAAACCTACAGATAAAATATTACTTCCATACACATTCCTCACACGTGTTGTTTACAAATAGATCCTTGCTTCGTATTCTAAAGACCATTGATAAGTTGAATGTGCAAGGATGTCTTTATGAATTTGCAATCTTCAATAACTTTAAACAAGAGAAAAACTTGGATCAACGCAAGGCCAATGAAACTCTGTGTTTGCATTCCATGGAAGTTCTACATGTAATTGGTACTCTATCATAAGGACTAGCTTAAGGGATTTGATTTAAAACTATGTATATGACTGCTAAACATGTACAGGACGATGGCATCTACCTCTCAATTAAGATGAGCTATTTATATTTTTATCACTACCCTTCATTGTTAAGTGGCAATGAGAAAATTAAAGATTACAGAATGTTGATTATTTATGAGATTTTCTCGTGGGAAAAGGATACAAAACCCTCTTACATTTTGGTGGTCCCCAATGAGAATAATGTTGTCATACAATGTTTGATCGTATTTAGTTCTTATGATCCTTCTCCTCATAGATTGCCAATAGAAGATGCCATGTAGGAAAGATCAGTCAATCATGAACATTTCAATTTGCAATTGCTTGAGGACAAGCAATTTGAAAAAGGGAGGTCTGTAATATCCCCAAGTAAATCGTTGACCACCATGCAAGCAAACACCAACATCAAATCGCCAATATTCAGTCATCAATTTGTAATCAAAGCCTTGAAATGAAGTGCCACAATTACTAAGGAATATCCATTATGTGGAGTGACAAAAGAACAACAGTGATTAATTAAACCGCAGTCCTTAATCATTCAAGTGGAGCGCCGATGTAAACAACAATTAGTATTGTATTAATTAATTATTATTTATTTAATTAATTAGTAGTTAGCATTCATTTGATGAAAAGTCACAATCCTTCGAGAAGACATGTCATTTGGTGGAACGCTATGAAGCTATTTATATTTAGCATTTGGTAAGAAGGAAAGGCATTCATCCAATTATGTATTAAATATATAACTTGCATAAGCAGTCGCTTTACAATGGCTTTTAAGGACATAACCCCTTAATTGCGTAACTCATATATAAGAACGAAAAATCCTTGTTATTAAACCCAAGGATGAAACCCATTAATTTTGTAATAGACGAAATCTATATTCAGAAATAAACAATTAATCAAATTTGATTTAATTACTATATAAATTATTATTTTATAAAATATTATTATAAAAAGGAATTCCAAGAAAACCAAATTAGTGTAAAATATTCCGATTTGGAATATTACAAGTTGGAAAATATTAGCAAAATTATTAGAAACTTAGTGTGGCTGTCCCACACTCCACCAAGGCCATATTAGGACCCCAAAAGCACTCACCCAGCCCTCCAAAGGGGGACATTAGGCTCTAGGGGAGTTTTTTATCGCCCTAGGTCATTTGCTTACCCTCCTTTGCCCTACCAAGACCTTCGTCCAGCTTCTTAACATGCAAATTATGAATTTTTGGCTTTCCGAAGGGTTTGAAAAAAAAAATTGATGTAGTGTCCAAAAACACTCTTGTAGGTCCAATTCCATGCAAACATGCAAATCTGAAGCACAATTGCAACCCTTGAATAGAGCTGCCCTCAAAGAAAGAATGGAGGTTTTCGTTTCCAAACCCCTAGTGCACTTGAAGGTTTTCATCCTCAAGTCACTATGAACAAGCTTGACATACTTGATCATCCAAATCAATATCATAAAAATGCATAATCCTTCAAATGAATCATTGCCTTTATATACCACTCCTCCAAGTGTGGCGCCCAAAACATGGCAGGGAGAGTTACTTTTCTTTTGAAAATATTAAAAGATCCTCTTAATTTCACTTTAGGCCTTAAGTGCCCAAGACCTATAAACCCCACCACCTAAGTGTAATAGAAACATAAAGTGCTTTTCATAACTCAACTTAAAATTAAAAAAGTAAATTACCCTTTCCATTATTAACTCCTCACAAGTGGCCCACAATGCTCCCTTTCATTCCTCTACCCTTAGCTATCGGAAACCAGAATGGGCTAAGGGTCCCACGAGGGTCTAGATCAAAAATGGGGACATTACAATCCTCCCCACTCAAAATTGTTTGTCCTCAAACAATTGCAATATCCAAAGAGGTGTCCCAACATACCTTATGATGCAATGTCCACATGTGATTCCATCCCAAGGAAAAGAACCCTCAATTGGCTCCTTCATACTATTGTACCTATGCTTTGGGGGCTGCCCCCACATGCTAGAAGTGTCCTCGTAGCCTTCCAAAGGTTCCATATACTCCCAATCAACCATCCTTTTCAATACCAAGTGGTGGATGAGCAAACTCCCTTCCCTAATACCTTCCAAATGGGTGAGATGTGACCAAAAGTTGTTACATAGATCATGAGGAAACCAAACTATCTCATTGTCCCATGTGCAAAACCCTCTCATGTGTTGGAACATGACCCACCAAATTTGCAAAAAGAAATCACCACTGTAGCTTCCAAGAGGTGAGGCCTCCAAGACATATCTGTCATCATGTACGGGTATCTGAGTGTAAAACACATACTCAACAAGAGGCTGACCCTTGTCACTCATCTCAAGCATGCATAAAATCTTCAAACTCATCAATAGCTCCCAAATATTCCCACAAGAAGGTTGTACCTTCCTGTTGTGAATGCTTCTTACATCACCTTCCCAAGGTGCCAACATAAGCATGTTCCCAAAATCTTGTATGAGTTGGACCAAATCAGCTTTTCCTTTATGGTAACATGGCTATATATGCAAATAGATTACTGATTTTTCATGCGAACAAACATGGAAATAAACATACACATACCTTTCTTGACCCAAGCGATGGAACATGTCATAAAATTTAGATTTTTTCCCTTCCATACATGGTTGTGTTTGACCTCTCAAGTCTGATTTTTCTGAGTATTGAATTTCAGAACCTATACATAACCTTCTCCCTCCTATCAAGTGCTGGAAAGTGTCCTAGAAATTCATGTTTTTCCTCTCAAGAAGTTGTGTATGTGTGTAGATATCTGATTTTTGAGAAAGATAAAAATGAGTGCTTGCATACTTACGTTCCCTTTTTATTCTTAGCTGGAACATAACGATTTTTTCGTTTTTGTGGGGGACCAAAAAGTATATAATCGATAGACAATACTCGGAAATTTCTAAGTTCTTTTGTTACCACGTCTCCTTCATCCTTTCACTCCTCCCATGAAATAATCCGAGCCATTTTTTTTTTTTTTGATTTTTAATTATCAGATTACAACATTACAATCAAGTACCCGTTAAGGTTAGAAGATAAACCCAAACGTACTGAAATAACTCTAACCAGTATGGCGCCGATGATGGCGAGCATTGGTCAGAGGATCTAAATGCAGAAACAGAACTGGAATGAACTCTAACCAAGAATGACGCCGATGATGGCGAGCATATGGTCAGAGGGTCTTCTACTACAAGTGCTGAAAGAGAACTCAACACCAAGTATGTGCTACCCAATCCGAGATGGAGTTAAGGCAACCATATGGTGGAGTAATAAAATTAACAGTACTTAAAGAACTCAACACCAAGTATGTGCTACCCAATCCGAGATGGAGTTGAGGCGACCATATGGTGAAGTAATAAAATTAACAGTACTTAAAGAACTCAACACCAAGTATGTGCTACCCAATCCAATATGGAGTTGAGGCGACCATATGGCGGAGTATTACAATAACAATGCTTGAAAGAGAAATGCTGAAAGATGGAACTACTCAACACCCAGAATGTGCTTGCTAACCCAAAGAGGGAAAGTAACTACCATAGGGCGGAGCTATAACTATTACAATGACTTTAATTGAAACTGAGAATTACAACCAGATTTGAACAAGCAAAGAATGACTGTCAGTACTACTGTCAGCTTTACAAAATAAGAAGGATTCGCCTGCCAATGTCTTAAGAAGCTGAAAGATTAGCATTACATCATAAAGTACTACCCATATCTTGGATAGTCATGCCCAAACAATAATTCATTCAAAGAGCAATACAATAATTTCTGATACAAATCTGCTCTTAAAAGAAATAACCAGCAACCTATGGAATTGCTCAGATGCTCATATCTCACTAAAAAATTGTTCAATTGACCTGATTTCTGATGCACAATACTTTTCTTATGATAGCGCCCAAACTAACACCCAAAACAGACCCAAAAATGCAACCAATAATTAATGCACGAATTTTAATGCAAATCTGAAATGTACAACGAGCTGAAAGGGGCGATTTCCTTTTAAAAATTAATGCAAATTCTATAAATTCTACCACTTTGAGGATAGTGGCACCCAAGCCTAGCAAAGACAATGGGCTATTACCCAGAACACTGTTTTTGGTATTTTCTGATTTATGATTAAAATACGGATCTGCTGTACCAAGAATGCAATACACTGAAAATACTAATATGCCAAATAAAACTAACAATGCAATACGCTGAGAACAATGCACAACTAAATGCAACTCACAAAGACTGAATCACCACTAGATGTTATCTTGCAAACACGAAGCGATGCCTGAGCTAGGAGGCCTTCATTCCTCGAAGCGATTCCAGAGCCAATACGGCAGCATAACAATGTAGTAGACAAAAGATAATGAAATGAGAGCACTCTTCCTCCTTTTATACTTTTCCAACTGGGAGTCTCTAAAATCCTCTTGTATATGGGATAAAACATGAGAGGGAAAATAATATAATCCTCTTTAATTCTTTTTTTTCAACCTCAACATTAAGTCGTTGAGCCTAGGCACCAAGGTCCAAAATTAAATAATAATGTTTAATTTACGGACTTTAAAACGGAGACCAAGATGATGTCGGAAACCAATGATCTATAGCTCATTGGAAAGGTCTTGACAAGACGAATCCAACCCCACTCTAAAAATCTCGTTCCGGTGCCAATCCCGAACTTACTAAAAATATAAAGTCCCTGAAAGTGCTCTGTGTGCCAAGTAAAACATATCACCGCGAAGCTTTCAGAAAACCCAGAAAGAATCCGCCATCAAAATCACCAACTCCGAGCAAAGACATCCTCAAAACTAGGAAATCCTAATTTGTACCTTCCGACTAGCCTTCGAGTTTCCAGAAAAAGGCCAACGGTCACTGTGACGATCAAGTTTGAGAAGGGGACATTACATCCCACTATTTTCCACTAGGGCCCTTGCCCAACTTCCTATTATTGATGGCATACCCCTTTGATCATTTTCAAACAACTTATGTAGGCCCCTCATGTGCCATGGCATCCTTATCCAATTTTACAAAAAGAGAACAATATGGAAATCATGTCGAAACATAACTTTGATGTAACTCATCTCCATATGCAATCTCCTATGAATGGCCTCTATTATATGCAAAGCATGTTGTGTTCCCGGTTGCCCCTTCTCCTGGTTGCTATGTAAGAATGTGACCAAATAGACATCAAAAGGGTGCTTAAAAGGAAGTAAGGCACACCGTTGTTCCATACTTAAAAATTTTACCCACTCCTTGTGCAAACCATGGCCTCCAAGGGCATCATTCTCAGTACTCATAAACCGCTGGAAGTAATCACTAAAATCAGTCATGTTGTTCCAACAAGGGAGTTGTTTCGGTGGCCAAAAGTCTGATCTTTTTGATTGCACATGATCAGATTTACATAGAGTAACTTTTCGCTTTGTTTGGAACATCGGCAAGCTTCCAAAATTAGTTTTATTATGCATGCTAGGTGGCTGAATTAGATGATGTAACTCGGAATTTTTGGAAGCAAATTTTTCATACATTTCAGCAACAATTTTAGACTTCTCAGTTGGTTGCCCCAAAGTACTTAGCATTTCTCTACATTGGGCAATCATTTGCATCCCTCTTTGTTGCTCCAAAAACTTAGATTTTTTTTATGTTCACAATCTTCCACTCTAGGCTACCCCAAACTGTCACATTTTTGTTGCTTACCACCTCCTCTCAAATCTGATTTTTTTGTTTTGTTGATTCCTCCATAAGAATCCTTATGAAGGGCTGTCCATCCACTCTTTTTGTCTTCTACTTGCAACCCTTGTTTCTTATAAATTTTTGGTTCTTGTGGCACAGAAATTTCGATTAATGGCTGCTTACAAACTTCTAATTTGTTTTCTTCTACATGCCCCACTATCAAATATGGCCTTAATTTTTCCTCACAAATATTTGCAACATTTTCAAACAGCATTTGGGCAACTGAAAATTTAATTAGATATCCTTGAACCACCTCTATGGTGTTTGGGTGTGAGGGGCACATCTTCCTAGGATCAATACATACCATGTGAACAAAAAATTGTAAGGGAAACACACTGAAAATGCAAAAAACAGCAGTCACTATGACCTTGGGACCATGATAACCCTTGTTTATACCCTTCTTTATAATGGCCCAACATGTCATACTAGCAATGCTACCTTTGTAGCAATCACCTAGATCCCATAACCATAATGGATACCTGTCATGTTCATTCACATGGAAGGATTTTCTTTCCCATTGAGTGCCCTTCACCTCAACCTTAGTGATAGCACAAACTTTGTAACCAAGTATGAGGAGAAATCAATGAGCACTTACCAAGATCATCATTCCATAGCTTACCCAAACACAAATCTGATCTTCCTTCTTCCAAATGCAAAATGGAATCTTTTTCCGTTCTATTGGGCACTACTCTATCAAAGGGCCCCTTTGCCTTGTCCAATCTTGTTAGGACTTGTGCTTCCTTCCCACAAGTTAATCATTTCTTCCAAGCTTCCTCTTGAAATCTGAATTTATGCAAAGGTGAACTGTGATTAAAAACAATGCAAAAACCTTCTTTTCTCACATAACTTTCCCTTGTGATTTCCTTATCACTTTCCTAGCTTTCTTCTTGATCCTTGGAATGCTCATTAAGTTGTTGAACAACTTCCTCTTGCTTAACCTTTGAAAATTCCGATTTTTCTTCCGCTTGATGCAAGCGTGCGAACTCCTCAAAGTAAAGTTCAGGATTACCCCAATCAAATCTCCCAATGAGACACCTGTTGAATTCGTCATAGGTATCTATGAGATGGTGTTCTTGGGTTACCAACCCGTGGTGCCACCAACCATAGGCAACCCCTTCTAAGTGTGATATGGCAAATTTCATGGTCACACCTTCCTCCATGGGACGTAGTGAGAGATGTGTCTACCTTATCAACCCAGGCACTAGCTGAAATACCTGTAGAACCGTCAAATATGGGAATAAAAAATTCTCCAAAGGCATCCTGTACTTTCTTTTGTCTATACCTGTCCATCCTATGACTGCCTCTTCCTCTCTTTCATAACACAAACTCAATGAGATTTAGGGTCTTTCGGATAGAGGGTGAAAAGGTCATGTATTCTTCATAGGTTTTCATGAAATCAATCTAAATAGAAGGCTGTCCCTTCATATCTTCCATGTCATGTAACACTTCAATTCCCACAATTAGCCAAGATGTTGGCTCTGATACCACTATGATGTCCCCAAATTGGGGCAATTCAACAAAACTAGGATTTCTCACAATTCCTTACCCAAATCAGAAAATTGTGAGTATAGACCAGTGAACCCTAGCTTGGAACAAATATGTAGGCTGTGAAAATAAATGCTCCGACCACAAAAAAAAATGAAGTAAATACTTTATGGTTGTTGCCCTTAATGGCTCTTCACACACAATAGAATTGACCCTTCAAATGAGGGTTTGTTCATCAAACCCTAGGCGTCCTTATGGAGAATTGCAGGAGAGAATAATGGTTACTGTGTCAATCTAATCATGCAACAAACCCCTTCGCCGACCCTTCACAAATTAGTGCAAATATATTGAAGGTAATTGTTGAACATATGAAGAAGTTTCAGAATATTTTGAGGTCCTAAACCCTCAACCTAAGTCACAAGGTTCGAGTTCGAGTTCGAGTTCAAGTTCAACAAGGATAAAATTTGATTCAAGTTCGTCAATGGATAAAGTTCGAAAAAAAATCACCATTAAGTTGGAACCATAGGAAAACATAAAAAAATATAAAAATAAGTCAAATTAGAATGTTATAAATATTTTTTGAAAAACTAAATGTCTCATAATCTAAAAATAATTATATTGAGTTCTTCAGCTTCAAACGAACTATACCCTATAACCTTAAAGGCTAGTTGTTACAACAAAAAGTTCTATATCGTGAACTAATAAATAAATAATAATAATAATAATAAAATGAAAATATATATATTTTTAAAAGATTATAAAAATAAAATAAAAAAATAAAAACAAAGTAAAAATTAAAATTATATTAAAAAAATCGGTAAACAAACCAAAAACAAAGAAAATAAAATTTAGGTAGAAATAATAAATAAAAACAAAAATAACATAAAATATAAAATTAATTAATTAATTAAAAAAATTAAAAGATAATTAAAAATATATGTATTAATATAAATTTAAGTAAAATCAAATGAAAAAATTAGAAAAGAAGAAAATGAATATAACTTTTCTTTTAACTATTCATATTATTTAAATAAATTAAAATAAATAAATAAACTAAATTAAAATTTAAATAATTATAAATAAATCCAAAAATAAAATCAAAATAGAAAATAAAATAAATGGAAAACAAAATAAAAAGTAGAAAACATAGAAATCGAATTAAAAATAAATTGAAAAAAATAAAAATAAAAACATAGCTTGTTTTAAAAAAAAGGCAAACCAAAAATAAAAAACCCCTACTTATATGTTGTCGCCGCGCACTCCTCTTCTAGCCACGGCTCCACCAGTAGCAACCATGGCACCAGTGAGCAACGTCCTTAGCGACAACCATATCACCTGTTACTTGTCACTCCTCAACAGGTTCACAAAATGCAATCACCTTGAGCCTCCACGATGTGATGCCCTCCACAGTCGAATTGGACAGTCTTTGTTTTTCTAGTGTTAACGCCAAAATCCTTGCACCATTGTCAATCACACAGGGCTTTTTTCCACTTAGGGTAATTTTTTCCGTCCAAGGTTTTTTCCAAACTGAATTTGATGAATTCGAACGAATTTTTGGGTTTCAGCAAATAAACCGGCGAATTCTGAATTTCTAGGTAAAAATTCAACAAACCTTGTCACTTAGCCCTCAACAAACCATGAATAAAATTCAAAATAAATTAGGCAAATTACAAAAATATTTATTTCCCACATGACATCAAATCAGCGTCACAAATGATTCACTATAGCTGCAAAATATTAGCAAAATTATTAGAAACATAGTGCCACTGTCCCACACTACACCAAGGCCAAATTAGGCCCCCAAAAGCACTCGCCCAGCCCTACAAAGGGGGCTGCTAGGCTCAAGGAGAGTTTGCTATTGCCCTAGGGCATTCGCTCACCCTCCTTTGCCCTACGAAGACCTTCTCCCAGCTCCTTAACTTGCAAATTATGAATTTTTGGCTTTCCGAAGGGTTTGAAATAATTTTTTGATGAAAGTGGTGTCCAAAAACACCCTTGTAAGTCCAATTGCATGCAAATTTGAAGCACAATTGCAACCCTTGAATAGAGCTGCCCTCAAAGAAAGAATGGAGGTTTTCGTCACCAAACCCCAGGTGCACCTGAAGGTTTTCATCCTCAAGTCACTATGAATAAGCTTGACATACTTGATCATCCAAATCAATATCATAAAAATGCATAATCCTTCAAATGAATCATTGCCTTTATATACCACTCTTCCAAGTGCGGCGCCCAAAAATTGGAGGGGAGAGTTCCCTTTCCTTTTAAAATATTAAAGCATCCTCTTAATTGCCCTTTAGGCCTTAAGTGCCCAAGACCTATAAACCCCACCACCTAAGTGAGATAGAAACATACGCTGCTTTTCATAATTCAACTCAAAATTAGAATTATAAATTACTCTTTCCATTATTAACTCCTCGCAAGTGGCCCACAATGCTCCCTTTCATTCCTCTACCCTTGGCTATCGGAAACAAAAATGGGTTAAGGGTCCCATGAGGGTCTATATCAAAGATGGGGGTTTTACACAATATGAGTGGTTGATTAAATAGCCAGTGAAACACTTGCAAACTAAGAAGCAATACTATCTTCTAAACAACATATGTTGTAATGTCCCCAAACAGGGCAATTCAACAAAATTGGGATTTACATCAAACCCTTACACAAATCTGAAATAAATTTTGAAAAATACTGAATACAGACCACCAACTCTAGTTGTAAATGCACCACAAAACTGAAAATGAAGACTTCAAATCACTGTGAAAAATAACCAATAAATACCTTATGATTTTGGCCACCAATGGCTCTCGTCAATAGAAAGGAAGAAGCTGAGAAAGAGGGTTTCAACCATCAAACCCTAGCACCACACAATCTGAATGGCGATGTCCTTTTCCACACTCCAAACACTGCTCAAACCCTCAAATATTGTAGACAAAAATCATAACAAATTACAACAATCATATCATCAATGAACCATCATGGATTAGGGCTCCAAAATGATCGAACCCTAGTCAAACCAAGTCGCCAATAATCAAAATATCATTGTACTAATTAAATCAAAATTTAAACCTCGTTTCACCCTCCAAGCAATGCAAAAATCTTTGTAAATAATTATCAAAATTTTATAAATAATTATAACATTATTTGTCCAACATTTAGTGACTAAAAGCAACCTACAAACCCTGCAAAAATCCCTCCATGTGAATTGCCCAAGTGCAGAATTTAATTGTAAATAAAATCAGAATTATGATATTCGGTTTAGTCACCAAATGACCTTCAAATAGGCTGCCAATAAATATGATAATTACCAGAAAATTACAATAATAACATTTAGAATTATTATTGTCAAATAGGGCACCAATTGCCCACTCAAAGGCCTCAATTAAGCTCCCAATTCTAATCGTCCAAGCTGGAATAAATCAAAAATAATTAAACCCTAGGAGAGTGTTTTCTATGTAGCACAACCCTCCATGAGGAGTTCTTCAACCTCCCAATGCAATTCGCCAACCTAGAAATGGCCTCTCATGCAATCAAACAACCTCTAGAAGTAAGTCGCCACCCTCCCAATCTCAAATTCACCTATTGAAGCGCAATTTGTAGCCCTTGATATAGAGCTTCTCACAATGCGGATGTAAAGGGTTTCATCTCAACACCTTGAAGCACTTGAAGGTTTTCGTCTTCAAGATACTATGGCCAAACTTGACATACTTGAACAATAGGTTCAATATCAAAAAATGCATAACCTTCAAATATCATTCACACTTTCTTTTAATAGCCAATGCCCCAAAAGAAGTGCCCAAATAAAAGGAGAATCTTTTTTTTAAATATAACAAAGCATATTTATAATTTCATTTTTGGCCCATGGGTATCGATTCACCTATTGAAGCGCAATTTGTAGCCCTTGATGTAGAGCTACTCACAATGCGGATGTAAAGGATTTCGTCTCCACACCTTGAAGCAATTGAAGGTTTTCGTCCTCAAGATACTATGGCCAAACTTGACATACTTGAACAATAGGTTCAATATCAAAAAATGCATAACCTTCAAATATCATTCACACTTTATTTTAATAGCCAATGCCCCAAAAAAAGTGCCCAAGTAAAAGAGAAAATCTCTTTTTTAAATATAACAAAGCATCCTTATAATTTCATTTTTGGCCCATGGGTACCCATGACTCTCAATAAGGCCCTGACTTAAGTGAAATTATGATAAAATATATTTTTCATAACTCAAGTGCAAATGAGAACTCATAATATCATTTTTCAGTAATTGTTCTTCAAGTGGACCCCCAACGTTCCCCTTCTTTTCCCATAGTCTTTTGGGAACAACTTTAAGGCTAAGGACTCTAAGTGGCTCATGTCAAAAAGGACATGACAGTCCTCCCTACCCAAAATTGTTTGTCCTCAAACAATTGCAAGAGCCACAAGGCTGTCCCACCATTATTCACAATGCAAACCCTACCTGTCATTACTTCCCATGGAATAGAAGTTTCAACCTAAAATCTTACCTTGTTGTACCTGTATTTTGGGGGTTGCACCCAAGTGCTATCAAAACCCTCCAAATGCCTCCCATGTCCCCATACTATCATGTAGTATGCAGCCCTGTTTGTCTTGGGGTTTTTTTTTGTGTTTTTGTTTGTTTGATGTTGTGAATGGTGAAGAGGATATGCCAATAATATTTCATGCAATAATGAACATAAATATAATAGATTTGCAGCAAGAAATAACTCATGAAAATTCATAGTTTTCCAAATACAAAGAGCAGAAAATTCCAAATTTGTTTGCTGATCAAAATAAGCCTTTTATCTCCAATATATTGATAACCCCATTCATAAAAAAGTACAACTTATCAAAAACTAACATACCCAGAAAATGTGAGCCATAATAATTTTTGTACACCATATAACTAGCTAACTGGAAGTGTGAAGATGACTGATTCGACCTTCATAAATTGTTGTCTCCACTCCCTTTGAAGTTGAGTGCTCCTCAGCCCTAGGCATCTAGCTTGCAACCCCTCCAGCGCTCCTTGCGGTTGTACGACCAACTTGTGCAATGGTACGGCCCAACAAAGGGTTTCCAACAGCCAACAATCCTCAGATACCTTCCTCCAATCAATCTCAATGCATGATCTCTAAAATACGAAGCTCCAACAACTGAAGAAAAGGAAGAAATGCACATCAGTGAACCCCAACTGTGAACTCTATATGAAACCACCACAATATTATCTAGATTGTATCTCTTCAACAATGTATAGAATGCTGCTTGCAAGGGATTCCGTCCTCACAAACTCTAAGAAGAATGAACTCCAAGAACAAGAACAAGAACAAGAACAATAACCAATATTAAATCCAGCATAAAGAGAAATGAGCTTAAAGCCACTTTATATATCCCTCTCAAAACCCCACGACCCCCTTGGGGAAATAAAATAATTTACTTTTGAATTAAAACATCCCCTTATGACTCCCTTTTTGGGGCCCAACTTAAGTTATACCAATATTCACTGTATATTATTTCCTTATGTCTCCCATGGTCCCTTTAATAATGAAACTTTATAAAATAACATAAGTTAAGTATTTAATTTAACCTTAATAACTTTATGTTATTTAAAATAATTGCACCGGACCAAATAAATATTAAAATATGGATATCAATTGCTCCCACCGACACTACTAAAAATAGCAAGATTGACAACTGCATCCGTCGGTGCCCGAAACTGACTTAATAAAAATAATATGGGAGAAATTACCAAAAACACTCTTGAAAAGGGCATTACGCAACTCCCAACCACACCATGTTGGATAAACAGTCACCAAAGTTCCCTAACCAAACCCCGTTAGCCTACGAGAACAACTGAATAGGCTAACTCTGCCAAATTGTTGAATAGGCTATGAAGGGGACATTACAGTCTACCCTTCCCAAGATTGCTTGTCATCAAGCAATCTCAACTCTGGATGCTGTAGAATCTGCTCATTTTCCCACGTCGCATCCTCCACGGGCAAGTTTTCCATTTGACCAAATACTCTTTAATAACCCTTTTTCGAAGAGTCTGCTCTCTGGAATCTATAATGGCCTCTAGAATCAAAAACAACTTACCCTCCTCATCTAAAGGTGGCAACTCCGATGAAGGAACCACATTGTGTCTTGGCGCCTTCTTAAGTCTGGATACATGAAAAACATTATGAACCCTGTTGTTAGCTAGTAACTCAAGCTCATAGGCGACCTCCCCAATCCTCCTGGACACCCTGAAAGGACCATAAAATATGGGCTTAAGCTTCTCAGCACCACTCTTCTTGAGAGAAGACTGCCTGTAAGGTTGAAGCCTCAAATACACCATGTCTCCAACATCAAAACTGCACTCCACATGATGTTGATCGGCATATAGCTTCTGCTTCAAAGATTTCATAACATCCGGACTTTCCTGCAACAAATCTTTAACCTTACGCACTCTACTATCTCCAAAAAGCAAATCCAAAAAGTTAGGTGCCTCATATCCATAAAGGGCCATGAAGGGTGACATCTCGATGGACATGTGATAAGTGGAATTATAACAATATTCACCAAGATGCAACTACTTAATCCAAGCTCTTTGTTGCCCTAATACGTAGTTCCTGAGATACCCCTCCACCCATTTGTTGACTATCTCTATCTGCCCATCTGGGTGGTAGCTTGTGCTGGGAGTGAGCTCTGTCACATTCAACTTGAAAAGTTCCTGCCAAAAGATACTTAGGATCTTGTTGTCCCTATCACTCACTATACTCCTAGGCATCCCATGCAATTTGAAAATCTCCCTGAAGAATAAATCAGCTACCTAAGCTACAGTGTATGTTGCTGAAATAGCGAAAAAATGTGCAATTTTGGTTAACCTGTCAACCACCACATATATGCAATCCTTGTTCTACACTTTAGGCAACCCAATGATGAAATCCATGGAGATACATTCCCATTTCTGATTGGGAATGGGCAAGGGCTGAAGTAAACCAGCTCGATAAGAGTGCTCATTCTTGTTTTGCTGGCAAGTAGGACACTCACACATACTTAAAGACATCGTTTTTTAGTCCCTTCCAAGTGAATCTTTCCTGGATATGCCTGTAGGTCTTGAAGAAACCCGGGTGACCAGCCATGGGTGCATCATGAAATGTCCTCAATATCTTCCCCTTAAGATGTGAAGTAGGCACTAAATAGATCCTCTCCTTGTGAATGATCAACTCATTGAGCACTGTATACCTGTCATCGTGAATAGTGCCCTCTATGATCTCTGCTACGCAAGAATCCTTAGCATACTCTGCTGAAATCAACTCCCTCCAATCAGCAGCGATCTCAACTAGAGAACATAAATGTGGCCTCCTGGAAAGTGCATCAACGACTACATTCTTCTTCCCCTTGACATAAACAATGTCGAAATCATATCCCTGTAGTCTATTAACCCACTTTTGCTACCTATCGTTAAAATCCTTCTGGTTCATAAAGTATTTGATGATATTATGGTCCTCGTTTTGATGATAAATCTGCCCCCTATTAGGTATGGTCTGAACTTGGCTAAAGCATGCATGATAGCCAACATCTCTCTATTATAGATAGAGTAGCTCTTCTCCACACCTCTCAATTTCCTACTCTCAAATGTTGTGAGGTGCTTCTCCTGCATCAATACTGCCCCAATGCCATCTCCTGAAGCATCACACTCCACCTCAAATGGTTTGGAGAAATCCGGTATTGCCAATACTGAACATGAGGACATTAACTGCTTGAAGTGCTCAAAAGTCTTATGTGTTGAATCAGACCATTCAAAAGCTCCCCTTTTTGTCAAATCTGTAAGTGGAGTGGAGCTGCAGTCTGTGAAAAACCTCTAGCAAACCTCCTGTAAAATCCGCACAGACCAAAGAATCCCTTAAGCTGAGTGAGATTCGTAGGAGTAGACCAGTCAACAATAGCCTTGATCTTCTCAGAATCAACTCTCACTCCCTCTGCACAAATGATATGCCCAAGATAGAGAAGTTTTGTCATGCCGAAATTGCATTTGGACTCCTTGGCATACAAGGACTCACTCTCCAATATGCTCAAAACTTCCTCGAGATGCTTCAAATGCTCCTCCCAAGATTTACTGAATAACAAGATGTCATCAAAATATAAAGACAAATTTCCTCAACTGTTTCCTAAACACCTAATTCATACAACTCTAGAAAGTGGTTGGTGCATTAGTCAACCCGAAAGGCATCACCAGAAACTCGAAGTGTCCCAAGTGACATATGAAAGCTGTCTTCTCTATATCCTCCTTCCTCATCCTGATCTAGTGGTACCCTGATCTCAAATCTATCTTGGAGAAATAACAAGCCCCATGTAACTCATCAATCAACTCGTCTATCCGTCGAATGGGATACTTGTTCTTAATTGTCTTTTTGTTCAATGCCCTATAATCAATACACATCTGCATTGTTCCATCTTTTTTCTTTACCAACACAATTGCTGATGCAAATGGGTTTTTGTTGGGTCTAATGTGCCCCATCTCCAATAATTCCTTAATTGCCTTTTCTTTCTCATCCTTATGTCTCTTAGGATGTCTGTAAGGTGTGGTAATTACTAGTTGGACTCCCTCCTCCAGCTCTATTACATGCTCAATCCCTCTCTTTGGTGGCACTCTAGGAGGGATGCTCCCAAACACCATGCTATGTTGAGATATCAACTTCTGTATGTCTGGATGGTAATTGTTCTTCTGCTGATTTGCAAGTGTAGGCATGATGAGACACTCTGCTACCCACTCAACCTGCTTATGTCTGATCAACCTTTCCATCCTTTTGAAGGTCACCACTCTAGGCCCCCCATCTGATAGTCCTTTGAGCACTATCTTCTTCCCATTGGCCTGAAACTTCATTTCCATCTTCTGCAAATTAAAACAAAACTCCACAAGGAACTTCATCCAATGCATCCCCAACACCATATCGGTATCCCCAATGTTAACCACATAAAATTCATCATTCATCTCATATTCCCCCAACTGTAAACTCAAGTTAGAGATCTTACTGGTACAAGAAAGTTTGTACCCATCAACTACCATGACCTTACATCCATTGATGCAGGAGCATCTACATACATCTTGACAAGACATGGTTACGATTGAATTCAAATTCAATTTATTGTATTTTCCCTCCAATATGCTGTTAATGAGGAGTAATTGTAAAAAAAAGTAAAGGTAAAAAGTAATTGTTGGGGCTGTTGAGAAAATAAAGGAGTGGTTGAAAATATTTCAACCTTGGTCTATTGTTGCAAATTAAAAACTGTTTTTGTTTTATCTTGAGCCCAAGTTGGGCGTAGAGGTTAGGGAGGAGATTCTTTAAAAACAAAAGGAGTAAGATATGCATGAAGAGGGAAGTAGAGATGGATGGAAAAACAGAGCACAAAGATCCGAGAAAAAGCCAAGAAGGAGGAGAATGTAAGGATTTGGACGCCTGTTGAGAATGCTTATGAAAAGGACCCTCGGATACTTAGGAGAAAAGAAGAGGAGAAGGCAGAAAAATTAAGAAGGAAAGAGGCCAAGTTTCATGCAAGAAGGGTGAAAGAAGAAGCAGCAGCAAGGATTGCAGAGGAGGATAAGAGGGAAGTAAGGATTGGAAGAAAAGCGAAGGTGGTGTGGAAGTCTGAAATAAGGCCTTCAAAGGCCAAGAAACAATTATAAGTATGTACATTTTGATTTGATGAATTTAATTAAGTCTGTGGATTGATTCTCCATCCTATATCATGTGAATAAGTGTTCTTATGCATTTTGAGAGTTCAATGATTTCTTGATAGCCTTATAAAGGGAAACACAGGTTTTAAATGGTAATATAAGTCCATTGCTTAGTTTGATGGTAATCAATGTGGGAATGTTCTTCAAATAATTTAGTTCATATACTGATCTACAATCACCGAGGCATATATCACTATCTCAGCGAAGAGAACATGTACAGAGCTCTCCAATTCAAATCTACAACATGTGATTATGGCTCGATTTCCACAGGTGATACCATACATGCAAGAACGGATTTGGTATCAGGTTTGAAAGAAATAGAAGATTGAGATATTGAAATTATAATGATTTTCTATATGTTGTAATAATCACAATGGAATTTGAGGTAAGAAAGTATTGATTAGGATCTTTGAAGACATCTGCTTATTCTAAATGTGTGTAAACCCTATCTGCAATCTGTTTGAAGAAAATACAGTCGATAATCTAGCTTGCATAATGAAATAAAGAATTGTGTAGCGCTTGATATGTTGTAGAAGGTCAATATAGTGAGAAAAGAGCTTTGTTGACATGAAGATAAACGCATATTTTTAAAAACACAGAGAGAGGGCCTTATGAGTCCGTTGAAATCCTTGATTACAATGGAATGTGATTATCGCCTTTAGAAACTGGATATAGAGCTTTGCATAAACAGAAGATGATCGCCTATTTAGCAAATGCTTAGCCACGGTGAATGATGAAGAATGACTCAGGAATGAAGATGTTTGCAAGGCCACGAGTCCATGGCAATTGAGATCGAGTCATGGCAGAACTCATTGGGAATAGACTCGATTCTTTGAAGCTCTTATATCCATTCTGAAATACCTTTGGCCATAATGTGTGCAGAATCTAGCCAAATAGGTCTAAAGATCACGTTTTATCTTTAAATCTATAAGTTTGTTCTCTCCAAGATTGAATGGGTTTGTAGCCTTATGCTTCATGAGTAAACTGTCCAAATTTAAGAAGAATCCAGATGATATTTGTTTGAGAAAATATTTTGTCAATATTGCAGTTTAGCCTGTTTGCAGTCTAATGTGAATGTGCATCATCCATCATGTTCTTCCATTTGCAACCTTCACCTGTTCACGAACCCCTCATCGATGGAAATATGAGTGGGTCCTGTATCAATAAGCACTATGATTCGCTACCTTGCAATGCCCCTCTAACTTTGAATGTGACTGCCCTTTGAATGCTAGAGAGTTGAACAATGGTACCATCACTCTTTGGCTCCTCATCCGATGAGTTTTCCTCCTCACTACTCTCTGAATCAAACTGCTGATCTGATCTTTCTGATGCTATTTCATCAGCAGATAAATGTTCTATTTGCTTTGCTTTCACCTTCACACTACATTTGTGAGATGGGTCCCAAGGCTCTCTACAATGTAAGCATAATTTCTTCCTCTATACGTCATTTAGCTACTCATTATCCAACCTATTAGTCTCATGACGTGGCTGGTGTGTCTCCTTATGAAAAGGTTTCTTATACTTGTCCGTATTCTGGGGGAAACTCTTAGACTGAAATTTGCTTCTAAGAGTAGAAGTCTCCATGTCTTGGGCCTTCTTAATGGCCTCCTGTAATGAAGATGGATTAAGGGCCTTAATCCAACCTCGCAAGGGATCCGAAAGACCATCCATGAAAAGCACAATAAGCCTCCTCTCTAACATATATGTAATTAACATTGAAAGTCTTTGGAAGTCAACCACATATGCCTCCACGGAACCCCACTGTTTGCGCTGAGCCAACTCCTTGAAATGCAACTCTGGGTCTTTCCTATCAAACCTTTCTATTAGCCTCTCCGTGAACTCAACATATGAATCAATTTGGTCATGACCCACGGTGATCATGCCATGGTGCCACCACTCGTGAGCACTACCGTCTAAATGTATAGCTGCATACTTGATAGCCCCGGCATTGAGTTGAGCTGGAAATATGGGTCCAACTTCTGAACCCATGCCCTAGCTGTGGTCTTTCCCGAGCCATCAAAATATGGAATGGATAGCTTACCCACTTTCCGTTGTAACTCCTGATGGTGTTGTCTACCACCCCTATGTGGTCTATGTTTCAACCTGAGATCCATATAATCACGGAAGGACATCTAAGCCTGAAACTCCAGTCTTGAATCTCTCCAACCCTGTAAAATCTAATTTTGTAGCTCTTGTTGGATGGGCTCTTCCTCTACACGAGGATTAACTCTCAGTTGAAAGTTAGGCATTAAGGGCCTGGAATTGGTTGTTTTGGTTCTACCTTGTTGATTTGTGCCTCTATCATTCACTAAACCCTCACCATCGCCATTGTTCCTATCGTGCCCTCTTTTGCCCTCGTTGTGAACTAGGAATTTTACTTAAGAGAGGATGGCTAGTATCGTGTTAGTTTCAAAATAAAAACAAAATGAAAGAAACACACTAACTAGCATAACATCTCTAGGCCTAGACATTAGGGAGAGCTTAATTAACAAACATGAATAAAACACACAATTAAAATGCAAAAGAAACCTTCTTTTACATCCCTTGGATGCTCCAAAATGCTTGTTGTAGTGGCTTGCTCGGTTTGTGCTCATGAAGTCCTTGGCAATGGAAGCTTGTCTACCTCCATCTCTCCTTGACACCTTTGGCTTGTGGCTTGGCTTGGCTTGGCTTGGCTTGGAATCAATTTGGCATGGTAACACTAGTTGCTTAAAACTTTGTAATCAATTATGCATTATAACTTTGCATAATCATGTCTTTTGAAGATATTTGAGCATAATTTTGCACCAAAATAGCTTAGAAATGATGTGGTAAGGCCTCCTCTTTATAGATTTTTGAGATTGATCAAAATCAACCTGAATTGTCCATCTCAGGATTGAGATGTGTGGCTAAGGATTAATCTAATTATGCAATTAAAATTGATAAATAGGCTCATCATTATTTGAGATAGAGAAGCAATTAAGAGGCATGGAGGGCTTTGATGAGGCATGGGAGGCATAAATCTTGATATTTGTGGCATTTATAGTCTAGGGATGTCTTCCTAAGAAATGAGGTCATCTGATGATGCAAATATTCAATATTCATTTCCAAAATAAATTATTCAACAAGTTTCTATAGAATTCTTAATTAGGCTCTAATTTGATTTAATTAAATCTTAAGCATGATTAAGCACTTTGTGCACAAATTACTCATATTGATCAGAATGCCTTGTTATTGGTCCAAAATTTGACTAGATTGGAATTGGAAGGCAATGTCAGATGCGTTGGATCTGTTATCCCATTTAGGATGTTACCAACACCAAATAACAAAGGCACGTGTCTCGTGCAAGAGATTTTGATAGGAAAGAGCAATCCAAAGCACCCAAGTTCAAAATTAGCATTTTGACTTGAAATGATCTGATCAAAGTTAGTTGGCCCATAAATTGCACTGCCCCATTTAAGGATACTTTAGCCAAAATCGGCACTTGATTATGTCAGTTTCACATCATTTAGCATGTTTTAGTGTTTTTAGGCCAAATTGTGCGTTTTAAGTGGAAATTGGTCAAAAGCATGATTGGAGGTTATCGGTGGCCAGTTTTAGGTGTGTCTACAATTATGACCCTCATTGTTCCCACCATTGTTTCCATCATTATTCCCCTGATTGTTATTGTTGTCCCCAAGCAACCGTTGGTTCATTGAGGCCATCATCTGCAGTAAACTTTGCTGCAACTCACGCTGCCCTCTAGCCAAATCATTCAATATCTTCCTAGTGCTAGGTTCATGTGGTTGCTCTCTATCACCCATTTCAAACCTTGCGAAGGGATCTACTTCCGGTTGGCTCTCAAGGCTTGTGTTGGATCTATTTCTTCTCAGATTATAATGGTGGGTATATGGTTGCATTACTTCATTCAATCATTGTCATAACACTATTTTTTCCCCAAACCCCTTCAGGATGGCAGGATTCATTGCTCTGATACCACTGTAGTATGCAGCCCTGTTTGTCTTTTTCTTTTTTTTGTGTTTTTGTTTGTTTGTTGTTGTGAATGGTGAAGAGGATGTAACAAATAATATTTCATGCAATAATGAACAGAAATATAACAGATTTGCAACAAGAAATAACTCAGGGAAATTCACAGTTTTCCAAATACAAAGATTAGAAAATTCCAGATTTGTTTGTTGATCAGAATAAGCCTTTTTTCTCAAATATATTAATAACCCCGTTCATAAAAAAGTACAACTTATCAAAAACTAACATACCCAGAAAATATGAGCCATAATAATTTTATGTACATCATATAACCAGCAAACTGAAGTGTGAAGATGACTGATTAGACCTTCATAAATTGTTGTCTCCACTCCCTTTGAAGTCGCTGAGTAATCCTCAGCCCTAGGCATCCAGCTTGCAACCCCTCAAGCCCTCCTTGAGGTTGTACGGCTAGCTTGTGCAATGGTACGGCCCAGCAAAGGGTTTACAACAGCCAACTATCCTCAAATACCTAAAGAAAAAGAAGAAATGCATATCAGTGAAGCCCAACTGTGAACTTCGTATGAAACCACCATAATATTCTCTAGATTGTATCTCTTCAACAACATAGAGAATGCTGCTTGCAAGGGAATCCGTTCTCACAAACCCTGAGAAGAATGAACTCCTCCAAGAACAATAACAATAACCAATATTCAATCCAGCGTAAAGAGAAATGAGCTCAAAGCCATTGTATATATCCCTCTCAAAACCCCACGACCCCCTTGGGGACATAAAATAATTTACTTTTGAATTATAACATCCCCTCATGACTCCCTTTTTGGCGCCCAACTTAAGTTATACCAATATTCACTTTATAATATTTCCTTATGTCTCCCATGGTCCCTTTAATAAAGTAACCTTATAAAATAACATAAGTTAAATATTTAATTTAACATTGATAACTTTATGTTATTTAAAATAATTGCACCAGACCAAATAAATATTAAAATATGGATATCAACTGCTCCCACCAACACTACTAAAAATAGCAGGTTTGACAACTGGCTCCGTCAGTGCCCGAAATTGACTTACTAAAAATAGTGTGGGAGAAATCACCAAAAACACTCCAGAAAACAGCATTAGCAACTCCCAACCACACCATGCTGGATAACGGTCACCAAAGTTTCCTAACCAAACCCTATTAGCCTACGCTAATGACTGAATAGGCTAACTCTGCCAAATTATTGAATAGGCTAGGAAGGGGGAATTACATGTCAACTCATGCAATACCAAGTTGCATTTGGGAAAGTCCTTCGCCCGTATACCTCCAATGGACCCCAATATGTCCTCAAGAGAAATGCTTGATGGCCAAGAATTGAAGAAATACAGCATAATAGTGTCCTCTTGTTGCCCCATTGGCAAGGATCCATTTGAATTCTCCTTGTCATGTGAATACTAGCTTGGCAAACTTTCCCCAACTCCTTGGGATCTTTCATATGCCATAGCAAACCCATCCAAACTTGCAACAAGAGAATGATAATGAACTTCTTTGTTAACATATCTTGGTGTTGTAGAGATGCAAACCTTCTTGTATGAACCTCTTTATATGTACCACCTGTTCTCCCATTGGTTCCCTTTCATCAAGCAAGTATGCAATACAATGTGAGTCTAACCAAAGCTCCATTTCATAAATGAGAGAGTGTTGTAACTTGCTTGTGTTCTCCCTTCTTTTGTTATGCGGGAAGTGTTCCCAATCATGAACATTTACGGAATTTGCTAAGGGCTGGAACATATTTAAAAAGTCAGATTTTTCACCTTCATGATGCGTTGCCCCTGATTGCAACTGGCTCCGTCAGTGCCCGAAATTGACTTACTAAAAATAGTATGGGAGAAATCACCAAAAACACTCCAGAAAACAGCATTAGCAACTCCCAACCACACCATGCTGGATAACGGTCACCAAATTTTCCTAACCAAACCCTGTTAGCCTATGCTAATGACTGAATAGGCTAACTCTGCCAAATTGTTGAATAGGCTAGGAGGGGGGAATTACATGTCAACTCATGCAATACCAAGTTGCATTTGGGAAAGTCCTTCGCCCGTATACCTCCAATGGACCCCAATATGTCCTCAAGAGAAATGCTTGATGGCCAAGAATTGAAGAAATACAGCATAATAGTGTCCTCTTGTTGCCCCATTGGCAAGGATCCATTTGAATTCTCCTTGTCATGTGAATACTAGCTTGGCAAACTTTCCCCAACTCCTTGGGATCTTTCATATGCCATAGCAAACCCATCCAAACTTTCAACAAGAGAATGATAATGAACTTCTTTGTTAACATATCTTGGTGTTGTAGAGATGCAAACCTTCTTGTATGAACCTCTTTATATGTACCACCTGTTCTCCCATTGGTTCCCTTTCATCAAGCAAGTATGCAATACAATGTGAGTCTAACCAAAGCTCCATTTCATAAATGAGAGTGTTGTAACTTGCTTGTGTTCTCCCTTCTTTTGTTATGCGGGAAGTGTTCCCAATCATGAACATTTACGGAATTTGCTAAGGGCTGGAACATATTTAAAAAGTCAGATTTTTCACCTTCATGATGCGTTGCACCTGATTGACAACTGGCTCCGTCAGTGCCCGAAATTGACTTACTAAAAATAGTATGGGAGAAATCACCAAAAACACTCCAGAAAACAGCATTAGCAACTCCCAACCACACCATGCTGGATAACGGTCACCAAAGTTTCCTAACCAAACCCTGTTAGCCTATGCTAATGACTGAATAGGCTAACTCTGCCAAATTATTGAATAGGCTAGGAAGGGGGAATTACATGTCAACTCATGCAATACCAAGTTGCATTTGGGAAAGTCCTTCGCCCGTATACCTCCAATGGACCCCAATATGTCCTCAAGAGAAATGCTTGATGGCCAAGAATTGAAGAAATGCAGCGGAATAGTGTCCTCTTGTTGCCCCATTGGCAAGGATCCATTTGAATTCTCCTTGTCATGTGGATACTAGCTTGGCAAACTTTCCCCAACTCCTTGGGATCTTTCATATGCCATAGCAAACCCATCCAAACTTGCAACAAGAGAATGATAATGAACTTCTTTGTTAACATATCTTGGTGTTGTAGAGATGCAAACCTTCTTGTATGAACCTCTCTATATGTACCACCTGTTCTCCCATTGGTTCCCTTTCATCAAGCAAGTATGCAATCCAATGTGAGCAAAGCTCCATTTCATAAATGAGAGAGTGTTGTAACTTGCTTTTGTTCTCCCTTCTTTTGTTATGCGGGAAGTGTTCCCAATCATGAACATTTACGGAATTTGCTAAGGGCTAGAACATATTTAAAAAGTCAGATTTTTCACCTTCATGATGCGCTGTACCTGCCCCCATAATTCTGAATTTGCTGAGTGACAACATTCAGAATTCCATTGTGCATTCATCCTTCCCCTTTTGGGCTGTATCATGATCCAAATTTTCAATTTTTTGCCCTCACTTGGTGGCTAGAAATGTCTTTCCAACTAAGAAATTTCCGAGTGAAGAAAATCCGTCCCTGAATGTGCATTTTCAGAATTTTCCCCTAGCTGTAGCATGTCCAAAAAATTGAATTTTATGAAGGTTGAAGGGGGTGCAATTAGAAAATCAAACTCAGAATTTTCTGAGTGACCTTGGGACCAAAAATCAGCTAGCAACTCATCTTTCTTTCTGTTGTCCACAACTTGAACCCTTGCCCAATCCAAGATGGGTGTCAAGCACTCCTCCATACATCCATACACTTGGGCATAGGATGCTGCCCATAGCAAATTAAGGGCTGTCCTTGCAACCCAAATGTTCTACGAACTTCTCCTATACATGTACTACAAAAATCAGAATTATGCACACTTGCCAATGGGGTAGAAGACTGAATTTCCCTTGAAGCTATTGGCTGCCTATGATCGAAACTTGCACCCTCTTGTTCATTTCCTTTCCCTTATTCTCTCAAACACATATAGAAATTACTTTACATGCTATTGGATGAAGATGGGGGTGGTTCTCGGCCACTTAGGCCATATAGAACAATCTCGATACCTTCCACCTTGAATTTTAACTCCATAGTTTGATAATTTTGTGCATACTTGCCAAGGGAGTGTAACCATTGTATGCCAAGTACCACATTGGTTTCCTCAATGCCAACTATATAGAAATTATCCTCTACCATATGCCTTTCAAAGCTACATTCAACCTTGAAACCTTGGTAGTACAAGGGATGGTGAACCCATCTGCCACAATGACTCTAAACCCTTTGAACTCCACGGGATGTAGGCCACATGATGTCACAAGTCCTCTATCAATGAAGTCATGCGTTGCCCCACTATCAATAAGTATAGTGACTAGTTTACCTTTCAATGATCCCTTCACTCTAAAGGGATAGTATTTAGGAGCTCTTGGAAGAGATGCCAATATGCCACTCAACTCCTCTCCTTCTATCTCCAAAGTCCCCTCTTCATGGGTGGTTGTCCCTAATTCTTCTGTCTTATTCTCCTCACCGGAAAGCACCTCAATATAATGTATATGTCCTTTGTCACGACAATTGTGCCCTCTCTCCCAAGGGTTCTTACAAGTGAAACAAAGACCCTTCTCAATTCATTCCTCACCTCATAGCTACTACTTGGTATCTCCTTTTGCTGTCCCAAACCAGGTGGGTTTGGTCTAATCAATGGCCACTCATGAACGGATCTCGAAGACCCTGTATAGTTGCCCCTTGGCTATCCCAAACCGCCACCTCTATGTTGTCTTGTAGGTGGTAAAAAAGTAACCTTTGACTGCCCCAAAGGTGGAAATCTACCTCTAAGAGTAGAAGACTCCAAATCATAGGCCTTTTGGATGGCCTCTTTCAATGTTGATGGGTCGAATGTGTTAACCAACCCTCGCGAAAGTTCAACCAAGCCCTCTACTAACAAAACCACCAACCTCCTATCCGAAACATCAGTCACCATGACTTAGAGCAATTGAAACTCAGAAATAGACTCATCTGCTGAGGCCTTTTGCCTCAATTGAGCCAAATCGTGAAAATCGAGTTCTGGATTTGCCCTATCAAATCTCTCTAAGAGTCTCCTACTAAACTCCTCATAGATACATGTGTTGATACTCATGTGTGATCAATCAATGATACCACCATTCATGTGTTACTCCCTCCAAATGCAAAGTGGCAAACTGAATTGCCTACTCTATCATGGGTCGTAGCGTAAAGAAGGTGTCACCTTCTGAATCCATGCCCTCATCAAACTCCTCGGCGATCCATCAAAAGTGGGAAGAGATACTTTCCCCAATGCATGTTGGAGATCCCCTGGCCTCTTTTGTGTCTCTGATCGATCATAAGCTCACTCATTCCACATTTCCAAGTTGAATACTCAAAAAAACTCATAGCACTCCTTACCCCAATAGATGCCACAAAATACTCCATCTCTCTCTCCAAATCATCAAGTGATTTAGGCAAACCCTCTCTCTAGTAAGGGCTCCTCTCTCTAGTGGACCTATGTGTATGTGCTCCAGTCCCTAAGGGGGATATATGTGAGTCAAGGCGATTCTCTAAGTAACCATTATCTCCATTGAGAGGCTCAAAGCCATTAATCCTACCTATAGCATGTATGAATCCCTCCACTGTTTTCATCCTCTCTTGTGACCGAGAATACCTTGAAGCTCTCTCATCTGCTTCTCTATCCATTCTCTCTCTTTTTGTCTCCCCTAGCCCATGCCATTCATTACCTGTCCCTGTTCGGCCTGTGGATTCCCTGAACCTTTCTTGTTCCTTTGGTACTGCAGTACGTCTTTGTCACCACTCATTTGACAAACCTTTAAAAAGCCTCACAAGTAGCCAAGATATGGCTCTGATACCACTATAATGTCCCCAAATGGAACAATTCAACAAAATTGGGGTTTGCAACAAACCCTTACACAAATCTGAAATAAATTCTAAAAAATACTGACTACAAGCCAACAACACTAGCTGTTGTAAATGCACCACAAAATCGAAAAATGAAGACCTCAAATCACAGTGAAAAATAATAAATAAATACCTTATAATTTTAGCCACCAATGGCTCTCACCACTAGGAAGGAAGATGAAAAAGATGGTTTCAACCTTCAAACCCTAGCGGCATACAAGCTGAATGGTGATGTCCTTTTCCACACTCCAAACCCTGCTCAAACCCTCAAATATTGTTGATAAAAATCATACCAAATTACAACAATCATATCATCAATGAACCATCATGGATTAAGGCTTCAAAGTGATCAAACCTTAATCAAACCACAATATTCAGAATATCACTGTATTAATTAAATCAGAATTTAGACATCGGTTCACCCTTCAAGCAATGCCAAAATCTCTGTAAATAATTATCAAAATTTCATAAATAATAATAACATTATTTGTCCAACATTGAGAGCCTAAAATCACCCTGCAAAAATCCCTCCAAGTGAATCACCCAAGTACAAAATTTAATTACAAATAAAATCAAAATTATGATATTCGCTTTGTCACCAAATGGCCTTCAAATAGGCTGCCAATAAATATGATAATTACCAGAAATTTACAATAATAATATTCAAAATTATTATTGTCAAATAAAGCACCAATTGCTCACTCAAAGGCCTCAATTAAACTCCCAATTCCAATCACCCAAGCTGGGATAAACCAAAAATAATTAATCAAACCTTAGGAGAGGGTTTTCTATGTAGCACAGCCCTCCAAGAGGGGTCTTCAACCTCCCAATGCAAGGAGCCACCCTAGAAATGGCCTCTCATGCAATCAAGCAACCTCTAGAAACAAGTCGCCAACCTCCCAATATGAAATTCACCTATTGAAACGGAATTTGTAGCCCTTGATGTAGAGCTACTCACAATAAAGATGTGAAGGGTTTCGTCTCCACACCTTGAAGCACTTGAAGATTTTCATCTTCAAAATACTATGGCCAAACCAGACATACTTGAACAATAGATTCAATATCATCACATACATAACCTTCAAATATCATACGCACTTTCTTTTAATAGCCAATGCCCCAAAAGGAGCACCCAAATAAAGGAGGGAAAATCTCCTTTTCAAATATAACAAAGTATCTTTATAATTTCATTTTTAGTCCATGGGTGCCCATGACCCTCAATAAGGCCCCAACTTAAGTGAAATTAAGATAAAAAATATTTTTCATAACTCAAATACAAATTAGAACTCAAAATGTATGTTTTTTTATTAATTGCTCTTCAAGTGGACCCCCAAAGTTCCCCTTCTTTTCCCTTAGCCTTTTGGGAACAAGTTTAAGGCTAAGGACTCTAACTGGCTCATGTCAAAAAGAGGGGCATGACATGTGTGCTATCATTAACACAAGCATCTACGCACATACAATAGCAATGAACAAGCCAATATTAGGCTTTGTTAAATAGAATTAACTTAATCTAATAGTCCTTGTTACCTTATTACTAACATCAAACATGGGAAACATGAAACATTCTAGATAAGACAACACTTCAAGGTACAACAAAGACAATCCAATGAACACAGTATTCAGTACCACTTTCTATTTTACTCGATGGTTGCAACAGCTAATAACTCGTGTAATCCTCTGCGATAGATTGGCGATCATAGGGGCACCTAATGATATTTGTTGCATTGGCAACAAGATTACACTTTGATTAAGTTCATGACTGGCCTTAATCAAAATCACATTATTGTAATGGCTAAATAATTTGGATTGTATCCAATTTAGTCATTAAAGGAGGATATTAGAATTAGTTAAAAATAAGGTAATAAGGAGTATTAGGTTAAGTTAAATCTATTTAATAAAGCCTAATATTGTCTTGTTTGTTGCTGTTGTATTTGTGTAGATGCTTGTGTTAATGATAACACATAGGTTGTCTAGAGGATAAGATTGCTTCCTAGTTTTTAGGTGTTTCATTGGCTATTTAATCAGCCATTAATATTGTAATGCATACAACTTTGATCAATAAAATAACACTGTGATGGTGTTGGTTGATGTTGTTGACATTTCTCTTTTGCTCCAAGTGTTGATGCACACATGATTGCATTGATTTCATATGCTTCTTGTTTCCCTTGAGGATACTCTTCTTGCTTGGGTTGATCTTATCTTGTTTCATTGTTTTACTTATTTAGCTTTAGTCTTACTCCTATCTTCAACTTCTATAGCGCTTGTCTACAGTGTCACATTTCTTTGTAGCTGGATGTGGTAATATGTCCCACTTTCCTCCTTCAGTTACTCATGTACATTAATTTAAAAGAATTGTTTTAATTCTTCAATAACCTTTAGCTTATAGACTATAATGTCCCTTTCTATGTAATTTTATCAATTCTGGAATTTACTGTGATTCCCTTTTAAAGTTGTATATCAAACAAATACTACAACCACCAACATACAATCCTCAAACTGAAACCCCAATTGAAATCTTTATTGAATCTGTGTTGTATTGAATTTGCATGCTTACAAAATACTGGAAATGAAGCAAACTAGACAACTAATTAATACTGCAAGGTAAACCCTTACAAATATTATAAAATCCAAGTATTTATCATATAGCAATAAAGATCAAATCTGATTGTCAATGCATAGAAGCAGAATCCTTACTAAGACTGTGTTTGATACCCTCCAATAGGCAGCCCTGATGTTCCAAGGGCTGTTATTGGTCTGTGTATAGGGTACAACAGGCAGTAACGATGGAACAGCTAGCAGCAATGAATAAACAGCAGTGAATAAGTGAAATAGCAGACCGTACGGCAGTCACAGCAGCAAGTAAACCATGTCTATGATGCAGCACAAACCTCCAAATGGAATGTTTCTGATTTATGATGGTCTGATAGTCTCAAATTGATACTAATCAATCCCACAGCAGTCCTGAAAGGGCTACAGCAGGCTCAGATTGGACAGCAGCCTCGGATCTTCACAAAAGCATAGAAATTATTGTGGCATAAGTACTCTAGCAGCATACTGTAGCAAACTTCATACAATCTGAAAATCTTCAATAATATTCCTAAAATTGGAACTCCTTCACAACTTTTCAGCTCACCGGTAATCCCTAAATGGAATTACTCAAATGAATAGGAAGGTTTTCGTCCTAAGGCAAAAAGATGAACAAGGATTCAATCTCAAACAACTGGGGTTTGATAATAAATGGAATCCCCCTCCTCTCCAACCCTTCTTTTATATACACTTTTAGGAAAATAAAATATCATTTTCTATTTTCTATTTTCTCATTTTCCCCAAAATATAATTCAAAGTGACTTAGGAACCTTTTAAAAAAATATCACTGTATACCCCATGCCTAGCATCACTTTGTCCCCTTTTAAAAAACTTTATTGGACTTGAACTAATTAATAATAAAATAATATTAAGCTGCCCTTTTAATAAAGTAAGTCACTAGAACAAATTAAAATATTATTTTTATTATTTCCTTAGCTTATTCAAAAAAGGGGACATGAGAGTCTACCCTTCCCAAAGATTGCTTGTCCTCAAGCAATGTTGGTTCAATTCTTAAACTCCATATTGAACCTTCCTACAAATACCAGGATCCTAAATCAATCTTGAGAATTTGCAATTCTCGATCCTCCTGATGTAGTCGGTTTCCGCTGCGCTACTCTGATATAATTAGGAATTGGAAGCCCTGCACCAGGTGGTGCTTATCCAACTATCTCAATGAGTGAATCATCTGAGATTTCCCCCATGATAGTTGAATCATGAATCAAGTGGGACATAGAAAGAGTTTGAAAACCATCCCCGTCTTCAACTTGAAAATCAATTCCTTGACTAGACCACTCTTCATGTTGTCCCGATACTATGCAATTGTCCTCTATAGCCATTATTTCTGATTCCCATCCAACTGTGACATTCTCAAGTTGCTTTGCTTGTTGATCTTCATTTCCCTACAAAATTGTCTCGGTTATGTCCAACTATGTATGTGCAACTTTTGTCTTCCCTGAAAACTATTCTTCATGAAGAATCATTCCTCCATTCAGCTTCCACTACGCTACTCTGATTTGATCTTCTAAAGCCTCAGCTATTTCCACCTTAGAAAAGTTTGTCATGGGTTCATTGGCTTGCTTTTCTCCTACTTGAGTTAATTATAATTCCTTTCTTAGCCTATCTATTTCTTCAATTAAATGCTTGCTTTTCTTAATCCTTGCTTCAACTGCTTGCTCCTTAAAAATTACTATAGCAACTTATTGTTCTTCCACTTCATGAAGTAAAAAATGGGCTGAACTAAACTCAAAAGTGAGTTCATCAACCATTTCCCTCATTTCCTTAGATGCAATTATGGCCTTATTTGCAAATTTGATGGTGTTATCCTTGTCTCTTATCAAATGTAAGTATTTTCATTTCAATGTTTTTAATGACTTCTTAACTGCTTGCAAATTCGTAAAAGTGGATGTATGCTTGGTCTTTGGTCACACCTCCTTCAACGGTTATGTCTTTCTTCTTTTCCTCAATCTGAACTTTCTTCAAATTTAGAGTTAGCTCTTCAATGAGCCTTTTTGTGCTATCCAACTCCGTTAAGATTTGCACCTCTTTCCTTTCTGTTACAAACAGTTGTCTTTTCAATCCGTGCAGCGCTTCAAACCTCTGCTCAACTCCTGCAAAATGAATTTTCTTTGCTTGCTCGTAGCTGCAAACTCCAACATCTCTGCATAACAATGCCTTTGAAGTATTGCCATAGATGGGAAGAAATTTGCTTGTAGGTGCAATATGATCTTCAAGGCTTGTTGAGATACCTTTCCCTTTGAATGAGTGCTCTACATATCTTGACAGATGATATTTTGATGCTGTAGATTTCTCATCAATTACTGCTTCTCTAATGGATGTAGTTGCAATCTCGTGTGCTTCCTCAAAATTGACCATCCCCATAAGATCCTGAATCATTAGACTTGGATTCATGTATGTGGGTGACTACACTACTTGTGAATTCACTGCTTCACAAGCATCATATATTCAGCCATCAACTTTCTTCTTCAAAATGTCCTTCACATTTCCTAAGAGTTGCTTTGCAAACTCCATGAGCAGATGGAGTAACGGCACCATGAATCAAGAGTGAACCAACAAAATGAGGCATTAGGTGAGGACTCATTGCCTGCTCCACCTCAAACTTCAGTATTGGGTGTTTCAAAATATTACCCTGATCCCATATTCTTTTACATAGACAACCTTGAATGAAAGGATTTATGTACTCTTTGTTGTGAATGGTGACTTTTACCATTTCTCCACACTTCCCATGATGACAAAATTCTTGAAAAAATATCATTTTTCTGCTACTATTATTGGTTTCATACCTTGAGCAATGACCCTAGATATTTTTGACAAAGTCATCTTGAATCTCCACCTCATATGCTTCTTGACTTGACATATTCTTTTCATTTTCATTCATACAATTATCCTACAAATCATCCCTATGTAGCATGGACTTCCTCACTTGTGCATTCATCAAGTGGTGCTTCCTCCTTGACTTTTTTAAGATAATTCTTTTGCCGATCAGCAATCTTAGAAGTCAATAAAATATATTTTCCTACATTAAAGTTCATACCTCCACCTACATAATGGATTCCTCCAAGGTTTGTTTTCTTTCAATTTCTTGCAACTCTATTTTTTCTTCTTTCTCATGCTCCACCATCACAATTTCTTCCTTGATCTTTTGAGGTTTTGATGTATCCATCATTTTCCCTGATCCTATAGTCTTTTTTTTGGCTCTTCTAATTCTTCATCTAACAATACTTCAACGTAATGCACTTGTTCTTTGCCTAGGCATTTGTGGCTTGGCCCCCAGGGTTCTTTGCATGATAAGCAACGTTCATGTCTTCTAAGATCGCTTTTGTTGCCATCTATCTTTCTTGCAATAGGAGAGTTTTGTTCTGTTCAACTGTCATTCTATTGTTAAGTATGGCTTCAAAAAAAATTCACACTGAATAACTAAATTTTTAGCCAGTACATGCACAACTAGTGAGATTTCCCGCTCCTCCTTTCCAACATTAGCCAATAAAACTAATAGTAGCTGAGAAATATTGTCACTCATTCAGAACCAAGTTCAATTGTTTGCATTAAGGTAACAACATTTTTTGCATGATGCTTACTAATAGTAGCAAAAAAATGTTGAAACATTTCAAGAATAAGATCATCACATTCAAGATCTAACATTATAACACAATCGATTTTTGCCACAATTTCTAAAATCGTAACCCTATTAGCAAAAGAATGGCTTTTTATTTCATCTAAATCTTGGAAACTTTCCACAATCAACGATAATATTTCCCTCATGATAGTGTTGTTGTATGGTACTTTTGGAGTTGTTATTCTTGTAATTTCACTAATGCAAATGGTAACAAGTTTCACATCTTTATCTAGGTGTCTCATAAGCTTGGGCTTAACCAAATAAGCCATTGATGGATTCAGTGCCCATTGTATAGTCTCAAAATCTGACTTATCTACCATAGATAAACAACTTTCCACTTCCTTCAAATTACTGAGTAAAACATCTTTTGATTGATGTAGAAGCTCAAGTTTCTCTCTTGCTCTGTAAAGCCCTTTTCCCAAATCCAATGCCATGATTCATAGGAAAGTGGATACCAAGATTGGAAATTTCTGGATTTTCTATCACAGCTGACAAGTGGTAAATCCTAGAACAAAAGGTTAACATTCTGAACAGGGTAGCAAGACAACCATCTCTGATACTACTGTAATGTCCCTCTATAGGTAATTTTATGAATTCTGAAATTTATTGTGATTCTCTTTTAAAACTATATATCAAACAAATACTACAACTACTAACATACAATACTTATACTGAAACCCCAATTGAAATCTTTATTGACTCTATGTTGTATTGAATTTGCATGTATACAAAATACTGGAAATGAAGCAAACTGGACAACTAATTAATATGGCAGCATAAACCCTTACTAACGCTGTGGAAAGTTAAGAGGGTTTTCATCCTCAAATCCATTTTGCCAAAGTATTTATTATGTAGCAATGAAGATCAAATCTGATTGTAAACGTATAGCAGCAGAAACCATACTAAGGTCGTGTTTGATACCCTCTAATAGGCAGCATTAATGTTCCAAGGGTTGTGATTGGTCTGTGTATAAGGTACAGCGAGCTGTAATGATGAAACAACTGGTAGCAATGAATAAACAACAGTGAATAAGTGAAATAGCACATTGTACGGCAGTCATAGCAGCAAGTAAACCTTGTCTATGATGCACCATAATCCTCCAAATGGGACATTTCTCACTTATGATGGTACGGCAGTCTCATATTCATACTAATCAATTCCACAGCAATCCTGAAAGGGGTATGGTAGGCTCAGATTGGACGGCAGCCTCAGATCTTCACAAAAGCATAGAAACTACTGTAGCTGAAATACTCTAGCAAACTTCATACAATCCGAAAGAGGATAAGACCTATTGAATGAAGGAAACTGACCTTTAGAGGTGAAAATGGCTTTAGACAAGAATTTTGGAAAAGGACACTAGTGGCATTAGTACTATAGTCCAATTCTAGCACACTCAAACACACTCAAACACTCAGTGACTCATTAACCCCTTATTTTCACTAGCCCGTTCAATATTTCACTTTCTTCATTCTCACATGCCATTGTGATTGAGTCATTATGCAGATGACAAACCTAGGACAACAATGCATGGGTCGATCACATTGATCATGAGCCATAGGTTGTAGTGTTAGGGGAGGAGGACCCTATACATCTAGGGATAAAGATGTTGTAGAGGATAATCTTGTTGATACCTTGAGGACGGGTGCTGGTGCAATGGCTGCAGCTGCTTCCTTGGCGTACACACAACATTGCAGGATCCAACATGGTGGATCTCATGTTGGGACGAGCAATGCATGCTATTCTCTACCTTAGACGTATCTTTTATATTATGTTTTTTTGTTGATGCCATCGCTATGGATTTCTAAATCCATAATTTGTGTACAAAGAAACAATTTTATGAACACAAAAGCAACTCTTATTCAATATCAGCTCTCAAGTTTCAAGTTCAATAGTTTAACTTCAAATATTCAATATCGCATTATTGACTTACTTCTTTGTGTATGTTATATGTAATTGATTAGTTTTGAGTGGATTTGATATCGAATGCATTTTGATAGTTTTTCCCCTAAAATTCACTATTTTTAATGATTTTTTTAAATTTGCCGAGTTTTGTTGTCAAGTCCAATCCAAGTCAAAAATAGGCTTGCCGAGTTTTTTCCGAGTCCAAGTCTCGTTATTATGTTATAAAAAGAATAAAAAAAAAATTGATTGGATGTACCTTTCAAAAATGTTATATATATATATATATATAAGTCTAAAGCATTTATTGGCAGAACACAATAACAAAATAAATCATATGTTTACTTATAGATAAGTAGACTTAAGGACATTCTAAACTAGGGAATTAGCTATCAAAATAAGGATCCATTCTAGTATCATATATTGGATTACAAGAAACTCAGTTAAAATAACCATCTACAAGGATCATGCCCAAAAGATTAAAAAAAACCCTCTCATCGAACCAAAAATGGAAGTAACAGAAATACAAACCTCAAGAAATTCTGACATGTCAACCAATTGTGTAAGGCAGAAGACCAATCTTAGCACTGGGGACACAATTTGATGGTGTCTATCATGCTGGGATGGCAAGCCAAAGCCCATCTTGAATGTCTGTGCCCACTTTGAATCTTCCTGGGTGCAACAAGTGATAAACGATTTACACCACACTCATTAACAAAGGAGAGATCAGGATTTATTCAGTTTTCCTTCATTTTATAATTATGAATCGCAAAAACAAAAACAAAAAGCCATTACAATATTCACAGAACAAAAACTTCTAGTTAATGTGTACCATTAGATGAACATCCACAGCTCTACATGATGAAAGGCGTTCCAAAATACCCATTGCAAATAAAGCCTGTGCTCCTCTTTTCTTATATCCATAACCAACTCTTAAAAGTAAAGCAAGCTCTGCTTCAACAGTATATAGGCGACGAATAGAATCTGCTGATGGAAGCAATACTGCCTGTAAGAACAACCATCTTATTACTGAGTACTTTCTAGCAGAGCGTTTTCAATAGTTAAAATTTAGACTTTCACCTGGTCTATGTGCTTCTGGAAAGAAACGATCTTCTATACATGTATGAATTTACTCTTCAAAACATGCACAAAAGATAGAAACACTTGTACAAAAACATGACCAACCAAATCCTGATACAAAAACAATTCATATGGACTTTCAATAAACAAAGATTGGACAAAGGAGGACTGCAAAAATAGAAGAGAACTCTGGGACCATAAACACTTCTATCGTTTTTAAATGTTAAAAATAACAGCAGGTAACTCCTTTAAAAGGAAAACAGGTGGTGTTTATTATGTCCTGACCTAGCCAGCACATCAGTAGCAACACAATTACTAGGTCCCTAAAGAAGCTATTATGGCAAGACACAAACCGTTTCCATTGTGATGTATAGGAATGTACTCTTCCAAGAAGATTATATAATGATTTCACTCACGAGAATAGATATCGATCAGTCATGATGGATTCATGTGGCCAAAAAGGTAACGTGGAAACTTCAATGTGTCACATCACACAAGCAGGTTCTACGAGCATATAAAATATTCTGTAAGTTTGAATTCTGATAAGGAAAGATCTATGACAACTTGGTCCATCATAAAGGTTGAGCAGACAAGCTTAAGACATAATATAGAGAAATTAAATAAGAACCATTAGATTTATTGATAATTACATGCATTTATAGTTAGAAATTTGCATTACAGAGGCTGGTTTATATGCTATGTAAGATTTAAGGATATAGCGGGTGTATTGAATTTATTGCAAGAATCAAAATTAAAATATAATATAATAATACAGTAGAAAAAACTGCATCACCAGATAAAAGATCATCTCATATTCCCTATATATTGATAATCAACTATGCCAATAACCAAACCTGGTAAGAGTTGTTGTTGATGTCTGAAAAGCACCCATGTAGTAAACCTCTACTCTGAATCTGATTTAGGAAAACCTGATCCTGATCAAAACCCAATAAGGCCTCAAGCACATAAAATGCCATTGCTTTGCCAACCTCGCTTCCCTGGGTTGCATCCTTCACAACCTACAGAGCATAGTACCTTAAATTAATAAATGCATTCAAAATGAAAAATGTCTAAAAGAACACAAGCCTAGCCTTCTCTAAGTCGGACACAAGCAAAGATTATTCACATTTCGTCAGGGTCCGATACAAATCATGAAAGGCAGACAAAACATAGTAAATGATAAAGTCCATGAATGTACCTTAAAGAAAGAAAGAAAAGTTATAACATATCAAACTCTACAAACAAGAGAAATGGCTATCCACATGATAAAGCATAATAATGTGAAAATAAACTATTACAGATATCTTAAATAGATCTATCTTAAAAATGTCGATGGATATCAATCTCAAGGCTCTTATCTTGGATTTAACATGTACAACATTGATTAATAACTCCCGTACCTTCTTCGAAAATTTCCCAATGACTGGTTACAAATGTTTTTAATCTAACTGCACCAATGTGTTGGGCTCAAAAAAAAAATATTTCCAAGGGAAAAATGGGTCTCTAAACTCCACCGTATGGCCAAGATATTACATTTTTGGATTGACTTCTCAAAGCAAAAAGCAAAAACTTCTAAGTGACGATCAAATGGATGTCAAAGTTATGGTGGAAACTACCCTATGACAGTCCAAAAGATGTCAAAGTTAAGGTTTTAATTAATTGTTTGATTGTATGCATCTCTTAAGTACGGTAAACATTAGGGAAATAAAACAACAAAAAGGAAACCTCATTAAGAATTTTCTGGAATCAACTGCATGGATAATACACAAAACTCACACTTATAGCATATTTTGGATTGTGAAGTATCCCTTCTAAGATAAATACTGAATTCTAATTTTTTATTTAATTCTGGGGTTTCGATAAGATACTAAAAGAATACATGTAACAATAAAATATCGAAAGAAACAGAAAACCAAACTGTGGTCTTTCTTTCAACAAGCTGAAAAAGATAGCTCTACCTAAACAATAAAATTATCGCATCAACCTGATTATTGTTACTGATGTGGATGCTGAATTCGCAATTAATGACTATGGAAAAACCCTTACAGTCAATATACCCGTGTAATTACCAGCTGCAGTCCTACGTGGGACAATTATGCTCCTGTACAGCTGCCGGCAGTGAGTGGGCTGATTCCCCAGAAGCTGTGGTGACTTTGGCAGAAGTGCCCAAAAGTGAAACACTGACGATCAAAGAGACCTATGGGAGTCTATAAAATGACAAAATAGCCCCCAACAGCTGCCAACACCCAATAGCTAGCAGTCGCTGAGAATAGGACCCGCGCTAGTGACCAAAACTACAATTGGGGAAATCCATGGCAGTCAAAAAGGTATGATAAAACAAATATTACTGCTCGGTTTGGTGAACCACTTCCAAAGCAGGGCTGTAGATGGAAAGTAGCAGACAAAACACTCCTCCACAAGTGTGATGGTCAGCCAATCACCATTCAGCACCCTTTCAATGAACCCAGCAATCTCCTTAGGTCCCATGCAGCTTGTAAATTGTGCCCAGCACGTCACAAAGAGTGAAGCAAGCATTTTTGGAGGACATGAACAGCAGTAATAACACAAATCTATGATGCCAGCCCCCAAGGAATAATTACTGGTTACCAAAAGAGATCCATGGCTGCAGAAATGACAAAAGGGACCTTGTGGGGTGTGATGCCACCTCACAAATAATTCAGTAAGGTACTCCAAATGATGTCCTTATATGGTACAGCTGCCCAGCAGTAGTAACAAACAATCCCAATAAAAATTCCCTGTAAATACCTCACAAATACTAAAATTGATGATAATCTTCAAATCAACTGAAACTGGAAATGATCCTGACCTGTCAACAAACTTGTAATTTCTGGATGAAATTATCTCAAAGGTTTAGAGGGTTTTCATCCTCAAATAAATCCACCAGAGGGTTTCGTCCTCAGATGCAGAAGTTCAACCAAACACTCAAGCTCTAAAAAAAGGGTTTTTGGATTTCAATCGTAAATAATCAACAATGGATAATAATTTATTTTTGGCCCTTTGGTCTTTTTATTAATTTTACTTTTCCAACTTCACCCTTACCTAGAAGTAATTAAAATTACTTTCTAATTAAATATTCACATTTTTCTCCTCATAATAATAATTACTTTTTGGTCATGTAATTAATATTGCTATTGGCCCCACTTAATAATATTATAATAATAATGAATAAGTGTCCTTTTTCATGTTATTAAATAAAGTGGCATTGAGGACAACTTAAAACATTATTATTAAATTATTTCCCTTTCATTAACACCCCTTACGAAAAAATAAAGATAGGCTTCGTGTCCTCCGTCATGCTTAATTTGAAAAAAGGGTCATTACAGATTGTCACTCAAAAAAGCAATCTTGTTAATTGATAATATACAATTAATGATGTAAATATGAGTACTACATACATGTGTATGAGCAGTGAGTTTACAACTAAGAGATGCCACTTCAAACAGTTTCAAGTAGGATTACATTCCAGAAGATACTTCATACACACAACAAACACCTGCACTTTCCGTACTGTATCTCTAAGGAAAGAAATGACAATGAGAAGCTAATAACTTCATACCTGCTCCTAGCTCATTATATGCCAACTGGTGCCCTAGTTCAGCAGCTAAGCAATATGGGGCTGCAATATGAGAAGCAGTGGAGCTCTTTGTATATTTAGGGTATTCTGAATGTGTTTGCATATTTTTATAAGCTTGATTTGAATATCTTTATGCACATTAACAAAGTCTCCATGTCCACATTAAAATTTGCTTCAACTGCGTCCCGCCCATACAAAAGGACTAATGTTACCAGAAAGTTCGAAAAGAAATCAATTTCCATTCCAAGATCACCCTGCCGTGGCCTACCTGCATAAACATTTTTTTCAAAAAACCGAGCTTCTCCACACTCTTTGAATTCAAACTAGTTTGTCCATCACTAAGATTTTTATATAAATTATATGCTTCAGAATTTGATATAGTGAACCTTGCACGAGCTTGAGAACTACTTTTGCAAGTAGATAATCTCATTTTTATAAAGAAAGAAAATTACCACTTATTTTTAAATGGTGTTTGTTTTCATTCTTCCATCCATACAACTACTAAAAAGCTACCAAACTCGGTTGACATCATCCATATCATAGTGTTGGGACTCTGACTTGTATACGCTTTAACAAGCCCATTTTACGCTAACACTCAGACTCAGTGAAAAACATAGGCAAAACCTCGGAATATTAAATTGCATACTTTCTTTAGACAGGGTGGTGGCACCCTGTAAGGATTGTTAGGTTAGTGATTGATATAAGGCAGCATTCACTAGAATGTTTCCTGATCCAGATAAAGAAGATAGAGTTGTGGACAGGTTCAGAAGGTTTGGAGCCTTGACAAGTCAAATCCTTAGTGCTCTTTGAGACAAGTTTAAGGACTTTCATATGTGGCAGTACCTCCATGGCCAAGGATCCACATACATGTAGCCTCTTTCCATCAAAGTTTTACCACATGTATGTTTTTTAAATCTAACATTCTTATCTTTTTACTTTTATAAATTATGTAGAATTTAGAACTAAAATTATCTTTGAAATTTTAAGATTGATGACTATTTATTTTATGTTTTAACTTTATCATTTATGTAAATTCATGGTTAAAATTTTGTATAAACTATGCCACCATAGGGTGCAAGTTCCTCTTCAGCTGCATGGAGTTGGAGTGCACTCCTTTATCCACTCAAATAAGCACAACCAATAGGCCACCAAAACGGCAGGGTAATTGCTCATTCCAACTTGTCCCTACTATAACAAAAGCAATCTGACTACAAGGATCAAGGATTGATAAAGTCTTCTGCAAAACTAGGGTGAGATGGAAGGCATATGTCAAACGACTTCTATCACTAGCAAAGGTGACAGCCATTATTAAGAGGAAGTATCAACATTTGCAGTAGCTTTCTAACTCTTTCTACTTTTGGAGACAGAAGTACCGTATACTGAAAATTAGCTCACTGCACAGTCAGCCTTTAATATACTTATAAACTTTATAGAGTGTTTCTGTTTCTTCATTGCTTTACAATGAAACAAATTATGATCCTTACTTGTTAGTAGTAGACTGTGAATGGCAGTTCACAAGTATTTTGTATAGTTGTAGATGCGACAAATGTATATTTTGTAAACGTTCATGTAAGTAGATAAGACAAATGGAATACTGAACACTTCCTAGGACTGAAAAGAAGAAGAAATGAGAACACAAGAAATCGAAGAGTAGTGTAGACTCTATAAGTAACGTATAGTCTCATCATGTAAAGGTTGTTCTTTTACTTTGGTTGTTGTTAATAGTGAACAGGATCCATAGCCCATATACTTTGCTGAATCATAATATAAGAATAATAGTTCGCAAGTTTCACTTATGTTTTGTGTTGGTTTAAGCAAGTATATTTGTCATTCACATGTCTCAAATGAGGTAGTTTTCATAAGGAATCCACTAAATGAACAAGGTAATGTCTAAGCTTTTATTTATTATATAAAATATAATGTGTGAATCTGTCTTTCTGCAATGTCTACCTTATGCTTTTGTATGGATTTGAATAGAATACAACCTTAGCATGTCATCACAAGGAGTTCCAAGGACCTTTGCTAACAATGTTTCCATTGTCAGAGACCTCAAGATGCTAAGATGGTTATTGGGTCAGAGAAACATTAAAAGCTGGCTAGAGGAAGGGATACATTGTTGAGTGTGGAGCCCTTTGGGGCTATCACATCACCATAAGAATAATTTTTGGCGGCCTAAAGAGCTCCAAGGATGTGGGGGGCGTAATTTTCATGTTCTCCACATGTGAGTGGAATATTCCTTGTATTCCTAATTTCTATGTATTCCATATTTCATGGAGTTAGTTGTTAGATGCCTTTTCCCATGTTGTCTTCCTTGTTTTGAGGAAGCTAATTGTTTTTTGGAAAAGGGAACTCCTTCTTTGTTGAGTGGAGTTGGTTTTGATCACATGTTCATGGGAAAATGTGCCCTTAGAAGGTGGAGAAGATGAATATGACGAATTTCTTCTTGGGAGAGCTTTTAGATAGGCTTGATGAGGTGGAAAAGGGTTGTCACATGTTGGATAATGCTTATCTTGGATAAGCATTGCACATTTGCTCCTCCTTTTGTGGATTTTATTCATTTTCTTATATATATAGGGTGTGGTGTGGCCTTTAGAGGTTAATGGTTTATTTGTAGGGTGTGGCTTTGAGGATCAGAGTCAAAGTGCAGGTGTTTATTACAGGGTGTGGTTTAGCAACTTGTGAGATACAACATTATGCAAGCACAGGTGAAAGTGCAGCATTTTGCGCATCACTTTCTATAGTGGATATTTTCTATCTCTGTGAGAGTTCATTGTAATATTGTTTTAAATTACTGATTTATTTGAGAACTTTCATTGATGGATGTAGCCCACATTGGGTGAACCACGTTAGATTTGTGTTATATGTGTTATTATTATCTTGCTCTCATTTATGCTTTCATATTAATGGTGAATTAAAGAATGTTTCAGTGATGCATTTTATTGCATAGCTTTAGATTTGGTTTATAGTAATAGTAGATCTGGATTTATAAGTGTTTTATTCCTAACATGCACAAATTCTCTAAACAAGATCTATTAGAATAGGAATCCCTGCGCATGAGATCATTACCACACACATATATGGTCATATTTATGAGATTTTCAGGGGCAAGCTGCCTAAGGTGCTAGCAGCATGGTTGTCAAGACGAGAGCAATATTGTTTCCGAACCCGTAGTAGGGAGAGTTTTGAATGGGACGAAAGGAAGTGAGAAAGGTTGTGCATTCTAGACACCAAGCGTTCTTGAGCAATTGACCATTGAGTGAGAACCACTCTCATATCTGAATTTGATGTTCAAGGATGCGTATCTTTTGAGATGCATATGACTTTTTTGTGAATGGAATAAGAGGCAAGTTCTTGGAGAGATTCCCTATGCTGTAAATATGTTGGTTGTGGAAGATGCTAGGGTGCCTAATCCTGCCAAAAAGGAGTATTCAAACATGGGAACGAGAACTGCAAAAGTGAATGAAGGGTAGGTTAACTGTTGCAACTAGACCAAGATGAATTCCACAAGGAGGAAAGCAGACATGGAAAACAATAAGGTAGTGAAGGCAAAGAAGATCATGGGGCTTCAACAAGAGGTACAACAATACAAGAGATGGAGCAAACGGAATCTTGTTAAGGACAAATGGCTGAAGAAATCTGAGACTAGAGGAATTAGAGAGAGATCGTAGAAACCAAGAAGCAGACCATCATCAGAAGTGATACAGCCCAAGACTCGACATAAGCTGGATGAAACTGAAGAAATCACAAAAAGAGGTTGTGCAGAAGAGGTTGTCCTAATATGAGAATGGGATAGGGAATGGAGAATCAAAGGAACCGATCTCGCAAAGGGGATCGAGCAGTTTAGTGGTAGATTTAGGGAGCAGCTTGTATTTCAACATGTATATATTGAATAGAAAGAGAACTTTTCGTAATGCGATGTATAGAGAGGGGTATAGTAAAGGGGTCTGATTTCATTCACTTGACTAGAATACATCCCCCATGCCATCACTATTAGTAGGAGCAAGTAATCCAAAAGTTTACCGTAATTGTAGTAACCAAAAAGTGATTCAAAGAAGTTAAAAGGAGATTATATAGAGATGAATAAGAATGCCACAACTAACAAAATGGATGATACAAAAGTGCCAACCATGTCAGTAGGCATTGCAACTAGTCTTAAGAAAATAGTTTATACACCCAACAAGTCAATGGTGAATATTTCTCTCACATAAGTAATGGCATTCACTGCAAGAACTTTTGTAACCCTATAGACATACGATGGTTCCATTGACCCGGGGCAATACCTATTGACCTATGAGATGAGGTGGGAAGCCAAGGGTCTTCAAGGAGATGAGGCCAAATGATGCAAACTCGTAGAGGCATTAATTGGCCAATCTATGGAGTTCATATATAAGTGTGGAGGCCTCAAATTAGCCCTAGCCAATTTAAAGAGAAACCCAATCGCAAAGTATAAAAGGCACAAGTGTGTAAGCCAAACTATTCAGGACCTAAAGGAAATCACACAAAAGCCAAGGAATCAATTTGGGACCATGATCAAAGGTTTTTTGGATGTTATGAACAAATTGAACTTTTCTTTTGAAGATACAAAGAAAACAACTTGGTTTGCAAAGAGCCTGCACAACAAAACAAGGTTTGCAACAACACAAACTCCATTTGAAAACCAGGTAGAAGCTATCACAACTGCAATACAGGTCAAGCAAATTGAGGATTGCAAAGATTCTTCTTTGGGAAAACACAGAAGCCAAGCTAGGCATAGTGTTGTGATGGATAGACAAGATGCAGGACGGAAAGAAACAGAAGTTTTCTTTCTGGTGTGTAGAGTGTTTATAGCATAGTCACAAGGTTCGGAAATCCGAATGCATTCAGAAGGGCCAAAAAATGCAGAATCCGAACTTCTTGAAAAAGTTCAGAAAAAATCCAGAAAAATCCAGTTCGAAATATATATATATATATATATATATATAAATTAAAAAAATTAAATTATTAATAAATTTTAATATTTATTTGTAATAATCTAATTATAATTTGTAATATAGAATATATATTTAAATTATAAATTAAATTTTATAATATTTAATCAAAATATTTTTATTATTTTTATATTTTTTTTTTTTTTTAAATTATTATATTGAATTTTATTTTATTTAATAAAATAATTTTAATAACTACTAAAAAAAATTTAATATTTGTATTTTATAATATATAAAATTTAAATAAAATAAAATAAAAAATGAAATCATATTTATTTTAATAAACTTTAACCTAAAATTGGCATCGAAAGCCCTACTGTGGTGTCTCCATGACCGTACTAAGAATGGAAAGGAAATATCTCTACCAAAGGAGTTTGCATGTTGGGATTGAATTTAAGAGCATAGCCGCTTCCACTTCCGGAATGGCCGACATTGCTAGGCCCCGCCACTATTGCAAATTCGAAGGAAAAAAGATGTAAGAAAAATGAGGTTACATTTTAAAAATTAAAAAACCTCACTCTGCTCCGCCGATTGTCCCAGGTTCCAACTGCTTCTACCGTTCTGGTTCGTGACTCATCCCATCCAACTGCCTTCTCTTTGCCAAGTCGCCGACTCTCGAGCCTGCATTCCCTGCTGACTCAAGCTTACTTGAGCATTCTCTGTAGTCTGTGTTCGGCTTATATATACTTAAAATTTGTGATTTTCAGAGTTCGTCGAACCGACCCTAATGCATTAATCCAGACCCCAAAAAAATTTGGATTTTCCCGGATTTGGTAGAGATCCGGCCGAACCTTGTGACTATGGTTGATAGGAAGGGCACCATATTAAAGAGTGTCCTTGCATTAGGAAGGAATTCTATAAAAAAATTTGCAACTAGGATTAATACCGACAACTTGGATGCAAAAATCCCAACCATCATAACTTCCACATCCAACACAACTCACATTGACAACAATTCCGAAGCAAGTAGCAGTGGATGTGATAGAACTTACATTGGAAAAGCAAGTTGACGGTGCGGATGCATTCAATAAGTCTATTGGGTAAACCACACTCCAACTCAATCAAGAAAATGACACACTAAAGGAAAGCATTGTGAAGGCAAGAAAGGTGATGGATGTAATTTTCCCATGAGTTGGATGAGCTTATTGCATTGGTAACAAAGCTCTTGCAAGACTGAAAGTCATTGTAATCATTAAAGGAAATCAAAGTGCAATAGCAGAAGCAACACGTTGACACCCAATTCATATTTGAGTATTTGGAGAAGTACAAGAAGATGCTCACATAGGCAGCAACATAGACAAAATTAGATATCAGTTAAACTCCTAGACTGGATGCACAACACAAAAAAAAGTTGAAGGGAAAGGAAAAATGGAGCAAACAAATCCAGTGCAAGTGGTCATTGCGGGAAATGCATACGAGACCAGGAAGGAAGCCATGATGGCCAAGTCTCTAGAATATAGGGACAATGTGATGGAACTCATGAGGATCTAGGAACTAGAAATGCTGTGAAGCACATTTACAAGAGTTCAAAACATAGTGTTGAGACTCGGCAAGTCTTGCCGAGGACTTGCGGATCTAAGCTCAAGTCGACTGAAACCAGTCCCCGATGAGTTTTTGACAGACTCGACGAGTCCTCAGATAGGACTCGCAAGTCTACCCGTCCCAGGACTCACCAAGTTTGTCAAAAAATTCGAAAAAATTAAAACATGACAAAAAAAAAGGTGAAAAAAGCAAAACACAAACCTAAACCTAAAATGCATTCTAACATCCTAAAACAGCGATTCACTCATTCTAACTTTGTTTTCATGAGCCCATTCCATTTTTTATTTTCTTCACTTTCAAGGTTCCCAAGCCATTGTGATTGAATCATTCAGATTTGTTTTTGCTTCAAAGGGGCTGATTGCTAGCGTGCAAACGTTGGTTTAGCAACAAGTGAGTGTATTGTTGGAGCTTTGGAGGCTGGAGCTTCAAGGGATTGGTTGTTTTTAAGTGCATTAGCTGATCCAAAGCTTCAAGTCAAAGTGTGTGCATTGTGGATTGTGTGTGAATGTGCATTTTTGGAGGCTCAGAGCTGATTCAAGTGTGGATGAATGGATTGATCAGGCAAATCATGAGGTAAAGTTTGTACCATTGGAAAAGGAGGAGCGAGCATGTACATCTAGGGATAAAGATGTTCTAGATACCACGACGGCAAGTACAATGGCTGCAACTGCTTCCTTAACATACAAAATACGTCATAGGCTCCAACGTGTTGGAGCTTGTGTTGAGAGGACGAGCAATGCAAGGTCATCTCAACCTTAGATGTATCTTTTTATATTATGTTTTTGTTGATGCCATCGCCATAAATTTCTAAATCCATATTTTATATGTAAAAAATGATTTGATAAATATTAAAACAACTCCTATTTTATATTAGTTCTCAACTTTCAAGTTTCAAGTTCAATTGTTCAACTGAAAACATTCAATGTCGCATTATTTACTTATTTATGTATACATGTGTATGTTAGATGTAATTGACTAGTTTTGAGTGTATTTTTAAGTGGATTTGATATGGAATGCATTTTAATCAATGTTGCAGAGAGACACATCTCCCACCCCCTAGGATGCATTTCGGGTAGGAGAGATGGGTACGGAGATGTCTACCATGCTCAGAGACGCCTCCTTGTTCGTTCCCGCGTCTCCTACCCCGTCCCGCGTCAAAAAAGAGTGTCCTCGATAGTAATTTTTTTGTTTATGTTTTTGGTCTTTAGGTTTTTTTTAATTAAAAAAATGGAAAAAATGCAGTGCTTGGGACTAGCATTCACAGCAGTACTTGGCACTACCGCGAACAGATGGTAAGTTTCCAGCTAGAAACAGGAACAAAAGCCCAGCGCAATTGGGCTCAACGCTGGGAAGAGTCTTGGACCTCTAGGATCTAGATCGTAGATGCATGGGGGACGTCATGACGAACACGATCCTACTTGGGAAGAATGGATTCGATAGTACTGTCAATACTCATGTCAAGATCCTGGTGGTTCAACGGCAACTATATGACAAAATGTCACTGAAATCTGCAAACAAATGGAGTGTTTATTTTTGTTCAGTACCTTCGTTTCACGGCTATTTGTGGCTACTCGATGGGAACACTAAAGGGGAGAACAACTGCTATTGTCCCTGTTATGGCATAACTATCACCGACCCTCCATTTATTATAGAACAGACCAAGGTAGTTTTTTCTTTAACTACAAAATATGTCTTTGGGGATGTGGATTCAAGGGCGATTACTCTTAATCTTGAGCATCTCATTGGCGGGGTCAACAAGTTCCATTTTGAATCAAATACTTATAAGACAATACTAGTTTTCAATGACAAGTGTCGTGGCCTTGTTGTAGCCTGGGAAGTGTTCAACAAAATGCTTTTGAGAACTGCATCTCTGCAGACCGACCTAACAGTTTTGCAGATTCCATCATCCTCATCGGCCTTGAGTGCTAAGCTTCATCCATTTGTATTGTTCAACATATGCGACTCCTATTTATGCCACATTGACTTGGCAAAGCGTTTTATTGGCACTCTTTTGGGCTCCACCTCCGCCAATGGCACTGTTGATATTCGCACTTTTGTGTTCCTCACATTGAATCTTCTGATCTAGTTTATTGCCCCTATTTCAACTGCTTGGCGGTGCCAATGAAGCAAGGAGAGGATTTACAGAATACGGAGTGCCTCTTTTGTGACAGTTTGTTTTACATCAAGTGTAAGGTTCCTTAGCATGTTGATCCAGTCTGTTTCGATTTCCACAATATGCAGCGAGGTATAAGGGTGTTTTCCTCTACCATTCAAACCACCTTAGAATTCAATTTATTACATAAGGGAATCAACTTTTTTTCTACCATTTTTAGGGCCAAGTTTGGATGCTTGTTGGTGGAGCGACATCTGTTTGACAAAATGGCACAACGAAATGTGACATTCAGGCCTTTGGGTCCCAACATTTTATTTCCAAGCTATGTCTGCAACTAGTCTGACAAATTATATGATTTTGTAGAGAATAATCTCGAGCATCAGGTAATGATTCGCACCATCTCTGGGAAAACCTTATGCCTTTGGATTCAGCCATGAGATTATGTGGCTGATCTAAACAAAGGATAGAGCACTTAGAAGGGATTCCAACTTACTACCAATGTCTTCAATTTCAAGGTAAACAACTTGAAGACTACTCATTACTATCTAATTATGATATTTTCAAGGACTCCACACTTTTTATGATGTTGAGATTAAGAGGAACTACAGGATCTGGGTTGCCCTCTTCTTCTAAAACCAGGGTCCCCCAAACAACAACAAACAAAACACCTGCAAATTTCAAGGAAGCAGTTAAAAAGCCTACCACCAACTCGAGTGTGAAGAAGCCTATCTCTGCTTCCAATGTCTACATTGTTGAACAAGCGGAGGATGCCTTTTGTAGAAATCATTGATGAAGATGTGTTTGAATATCACAATGCTTTATCAGAGAGTGCAGTCATATGTCAATTCAATGGTCTTTGGCCTTCAACGGAGGCTATATAAGGGCACTCTCCTCTACCATTCAAACCACCTTAGAATTCAATTTATTGCATAAGGAAATCGACTTTTTTTCTATCATTTTCAGGGCGAAGTTTGGATGCTTGCCGGTAGAGCGACATCTGTTTGACAAAATCGCACAACGAAATGTGACATTTAGGCCTTTGGGTCCCAACATTTTATTTCCAGGCTATGCCTGCAACTGGTCTGACAAATTATATGATTTTGTAGAGAATAATCCCGAGCATCAGGTAACGATTCGCACCATCTCTATGAAAACCTTATGCCTTTGGATTTAGCCATAGGATTACGTGGCTAATCTAAAACAGAGGATAGAGCACTTAGAAGGGATTCCAACTTACTACCAACATCTTCAATTTCAAGGTAAACAACTTGAGGACTGCTCATTACTGTCTAATTATGCTATTGTCAAGGACTCCACACTTTTTATGATGTTGAGATTAAGAGGAGGAACTGTAGGATCTGGGTTGCCCTCTTCTTCTAAAACCAGGGTCCCCCAAACAACAACAAACAAAACCCCTGCAAATTTCAAGGAAGCAGTCAAAAACCCTACCACCAACTCGAGTGTGAAGAAGCCTATCTCTGTTTGCAATGTCTACATTGTTGAACAAGTGGAGGAAGTGCATTTTGTATAAATCATTGATGAAGATCTGTTTGAATATCACTTTGCTTTATCAAATAGTGCAGTCATATGCCGATTCAATGGTCTTTGGCCTTCAACAGAGGCTTTATATCAATGGGTTTTTACAACATGGACAGACCAATGTGAAATATCCCTCTGTTCCAAAGGTTTCTTTGTGGTTCACTTCACGGAAGACAAATTACTAGAAGTGTTGTTTGGAAGGTCCGTGGTTCTGGGGAAATGAGGGTTTATTTATTACTCTGTGGTTCTCGGAATTTGACCCTAACACACCATCAATGTCGACTCCCAAATCTTCCTCTGCACTTTTGGCATGCATCCAAGGAGATAGGTAATGCTTTGGGCACTTTCAGCAAACCGTATATTGAGAGAGCCACAGCAGGTTTGTGTATATATGCTCGCATGTGTGGAGATTGACTTGAGCAAAGGATTACCGAACAAAATTACTCTTAAATTTGATCAATCTCAACATGTTCAACTGTTGGACTATGAAAATACTGCTTTTAGATGTCGCAACTGCAAATTAACCGGACACCTACACGCCTCTTGTTATCAAGGCAAATCACAAGTGTACAAGAAACAAGGAGTGAACACCAACTCTAAAAGATGGAACCACCCAGACAGAGTAGTTGCTGAAGATCTCTTTAAGAATTCAGGGACTCAGAAAAATAAAGAGATGGGTAGGGAAAACAATTCAAGTTCTCCTACAACTATTGCTGAAGTAACAACAAATCTTGAGGGAGATATATCAAAAGTTCATAATTTAGCTTCGACTATTCCAGCAGGGAGAGTGAAGAGAGGTCACAAATTAGAGAATTTTGATTCTTATAAAGATCCACTTTTAACTTTTGAGTTCTGATTTTCAAACTTCTGATAGGCAGATTGTCATGATTGGAGACGGTCAAGGAATTTGGCAGGAGGTGAAAAAGAAAAAAGGTAAAAAGGGTAGGACGGAGGTTCACGTGGACCTTCTTTCCAATTAATGATGAATTCTTGGTTTTTTCTCTTTGGATTGACATAGTAGTTGCTCTCATGTGCGCTGCTCCACTTGTTGCTGCTCATCTTGGTTTTCCCCCTGGATCCTTTTGTGTTTCCTTTGGTTGTTTATTTGGTGTTTCTTACTTTGCTCTGGGCTTGGTTAGCCTTATGACTGCAGGGTCTTTGCTTGTTTGGTTTTTTTAGCTTCAATATATGGTATGAGGACCTAGTTATCCTCAAATTTATCAAAAAACAGAAAGAAATATATATATATATATATATATATATTGTCATCTCCCCGTACCCACGTCTCCTATTTTTCAAAATATGGTGTACTGGTACCCGTACCCGTCTCCCATCCCTGTACCCTTCTCCTGGCAACTATGATTTTAATAGTTTTTCACCTAAAATTCGCTATTTTTAATGATTTTTTAAAATTTGTCAAGTCTTGGCCAAGTTTCTTTGCCGAGTTCGAGTCTGAGGCAAAACAAGGCTTGTCGAGTCTTTGTCGAGTCCAAGTCTCAACATTATGGTTCAGACACATCGGTTCATGGAACACTTTGAACAAATTCAAGCTAACATGGATAAAAAAATTGCAATACACAATCGCACTTGTGGGATAAGATGACATGTGAAGAATCATGCAAAATTTGGCACAATTGCACACGTTCTTCACCATGGTAAGGGAGGCTCTATGAGAGTGACGTGCCTTCAAATCAAACCTCAAAAATATCATGTTTTTAGTCAAGAATGTGTTGGATGAGCCCACTATGTAACACCAACAGAGTTACTAAAGACATTATGAGCCCAAAAAGTGTAACAAATCCAACAAGCACCAACGACACGTCAAACTCCACAAGGCTTCCCATGGCATCCAACGCAACAAATCAAGTCCATTCTAGGTGTATCATCATCATCACAACAAAGCTCGGGCCAAGTCAACCAACCAATGCCCACGGCACCTCCACCTCCATAGTAAAGTGTACAAGGCTTCAACAATTTTGTTCAATTTTGGGCCAGTGCGAATTTTGGATAAGTCTTTGTGAATGGGGATAGGAAGGTTGAAAAGCCATAAACGGTGCCTTCCTAGTTATGCCTGCCTATTGAAAACCCATAAAAGGTGGTAAGTTGCTATGCTACTTAGTTGAAATTCCAAAAGAGTAGCTAGGTAGCCTACAATAAGTGAAAATTGGTAATGACACTTCTTGCGAAATTGTGAACAAAACTTTGAAACAAGGACAAGAAAAAATTTATGAAGTTGACCCATTGATCAATCATGATGAAGGCCAGGCACTTTGATGACATGTTTTGTCTCAGAACAAGATAGCTATTTAAGTCCGGAAAAGTGTTAGTCAAGGATTGCAAATGGCAGTTCACAAGTATTTTGTATAGTTGTAGATGCGACAAATGTATATTTTGTAAATGTTCATGTAAGTAGATAAGACAAATGGTATGTTGAATGCTTCCTAGGAATGAAAGGAAGAATATATGAAGAGACAAGAAGTTGAAGAGTCATGTAGACTCGATAACTAATGTATATTCGCACCATGTACAAGATGCTCTTTTACTTTAATTGATGTTCATAGGCAGAAAAGAATCAATTTCTACTTTTGTTCTATGAGGTATCCCTAGACTGTATATTTTGCTGAATCATAATATAAGAATGATAATTTGAAAGTTTCACTTACTTATGCTTTGTGTTGTTTTAAGCAAGTGCATCTATTTTTCACACATCTCAAATGAGCAAGTTTTTATAAGTAATCTACTGAATGAATAATGGTAATGACTAAGCTTTTATTACAAGAAACATACCGTGCAAATTTGTCTTTTTGCAACGTCTACCTTGCGAGTTTGGATGAATTCAAATAGACTACAACATAAGCATGTCTTGACGAGGAGTTATAGGAACCGATGCTAACATTACTCTATACTCAATTACAAGCATTATGATGTTGTGTGGTCCTAATCAATCAACTCAAATTCTGTTTTAGGCAGAAGTAATGCATTAGATTCTATGTTGCTGCATAGTAAACCAGAATGCATAAATGTGCAATGGATAACTATTTGTAAGGTGTAACTGCACATGGTTACTTAATTTACGAAGTAAAATATTCATGAAAAAATGAAAAGGCATGAACGTGATATGTTTTTCCATTGTAATAGGTCTGTGAGGGAAATTTATGCAATGTGGTTATGTTGTGAGTAGGGAAACTCAGATAGGAGGTTGTCCACATTCGTGAATGTGCCGCTACCACCATTCATGGCCATGGTATGATCAGAAAATTGAACCGATGGAGGCCAAAGCCATAGTCAAACTAGGATTTATGTTACCCTGTCATTACCTTAAAGTAGCCAATTAACATATTGACTGTAGCAATATATCGAAAAAAAATTGTTGCATCCTTGCAGTAGCAATCGGGAATGTGACATTGTAAGTTTCTCCAATAACAAAGATACATGCCTACCCATTACATGCACTGATAATATGCAGAAAATTTCTACTTGCTAAATATATAGCCATTATATTAAGGTATTATATTAAAAGGAGCTAATAATGTATACAATTTGCTGAAAATCTACTTCTGGTATTTCTGGAATAAGAAAGGAACAAAACTAGAACCCAAGATGCAAAAAACTGAAATTACTGTCCACTTGTGGTCTAATATGTAGGATCTGAGAAATTAACTATATCTGTCGATTAACTAGAAACTGTATCATTTTATGTGACTATGGTAGGAAGGAGATAAATTACTATTTTCCACGTTCCTGAACTGTGATTTGGTTTTCTCACACTTTTTTGGGTAATATAAAGTGCCTTTTTCCCTAAAATTTCGTTTATTATCAATGCCAAAGAGGCCATGGGAGGACATAAGTATGGATTTCGTTCTTAGGCTGAAAAGAACACAAAGAGGTAATGACTCTATCTTCGTTTCTATAGATAGATTTTCAAAGATCACACACTTTGTAGCATGTAAGACGACAAGCGATGCCACATACATTGCCAATTTGTCTTTCAAAGAGACAATAAGATTGCATGCTTTGCCAAAGAGCATAGTCTCAAATAGGGTTACAAAGTTTGTTGCGCACTTTTGGAGAACTTTGTGGAAGAAATTGAACACAAGGTTGAGTTTTAGTTCAGCCTATCATCTTCAAGTGGATGGACAAATGAAGGTGGTGAATAAAAGCCTCAATAATTTGCTCAGCTGCTTAGTAAGAGACAAACCTAAACAATGGGATACGACTTTGGCACAAGTTGAGTTTCCTTACAACAAATTAGTCAATAGGAGGACAACAATTAGTCATTTTCACATTGTGTATGGTTGCAACGCTAGAGGTGTAACTGAATTGAGAGATACAATTGGTATGAATAGAAGAAGTGTTCAAGTGGAGGATTATACAGCATGTATGCATAAAGTGCATAGAGAATTGAAGAGAAGGTTGGAAAACAACGTGATGAAGTATAAGCATCGTTCAGATCAAGACAGAAGAGAACAAGAGTTCCAAGCAGATGACTTGGCTTCGGCGCATTCGCATAAGGAGAAGTTCCCCAAAGGCACGTATAACAAGCTCAAATGGAAGAAGATTGGTCCTTGCAAAATTATAGGGAAGTTTGCAATGAATGTGTATGAAATACTGCTACCAAATGGGACTTATATCGCAACTATCTTCAACATAGCAGATTTGTGCCCTTGCATGAGCGACGAGTGATAGCGGAACAGGCTCAAATCCTTCAATTGTGGATTGAAAATGGCAATTTCCTAAGGAGGAAAAGGAAGAGATTGAGATGGTGTTGGATACAAGGTCAACAAGAAAACAAGAAACCGTTATTACAGAGAATACTGGTAAAGTGGAAAACCAGAGCCGTTGAAGATACAACTTGGGTGAATGTATCCAAGCTTGCCAAGTACATAGCGTCAACAACAAAGCACACAGAACGTTCATGAGCAAGGGCTCATGGACAATTTCTTTTATTCAGTGTATGATGCAGGAGCATCCAAATTCACAAGAAATTTTACATCAACTAAAAACAAAAGTTAGGTTATGCATGTGTTTGTCTGGGGGTGCATCTATTTTTGCAACTTGTCGGCAATGTCAACAACGTTGTGCACATCAAAGAAGATCAACAATAGTCCAAGAAACATCATCAACACTCCAACATATCAATAACGTCAAGTGGAGTCAGTTGTAGTCATCTCCCAAAGGTCAATTAACCCCCTTTTGGGAATGTTTAATGCATGGTGCAGTTTCAAAACCATTGGTCTGCATTAACCGAGAGTTTCGCCCATAGAGGAGGTGAAACGAGAGTAACTATCCAGATCGTCAATTTTTTGGCATGGACCATTTTCCAAAATAGAGGGAACTTGAAGAGTCACTATAGCTCGTCAGAACAGTCAAGTGAGATTTGGATTAGTTGGTTGGAGCTAAGAAGAGTCTATAGGAGACATAGCTTCAATCAATTCCAAATGCAAGGGAGACAACAGAGTTAGCTCCACACAAAGAGAGAAAAAAATAAGCATGAGGAGTTTTCTAGGATGACATATGTCAAGAATTGAGAGTGTAACCAGTGAATGATAAATTGTGATTGAGTTGTCTTATTCACAGTTCAATAAGGTAAGCTTGTGTTTAATGAAAGTTTTATAATCCTTATTATTTATTCGATAAAGAAAGTGTTTTGGATTTCCAAGTCTAAGTCTTGTATTTGGTTGTATGTATCCATCAGTGACTGTAAATCCCAACTAAGGAGTAGGGCTATGATTAATTTGGCCCCCTCATTCCCATCTATATCATTCAATATCAGAGCAAGGTTTGCCTTGCTACATCAAGTGTGTGAGGTTCTAGTTAAGTTAGTTGTAGGATGTAAAAAAGAAGCCTAAATTGTTTATATTGTATAGAGTTGTTAGTAGAAATGACACAGAGGAATGACTCTTAAAGGAGGAAGGGAACCAAGAGTAGCAACTTGGCAAAGATGTTGAGAGGAATCTAAGTGACATTGGATGCAAAGGAGACTACACAAAGGAGAGGAACTGCAGAAACAAATGTAACTGATAATGAAGTAGTAGGAAAACAAGAAGTTCAGGTGGAAGAACTAGTTGATAAACCAAAGCATAAATTTATAAAGGCCATTGCTAAGATGGGTAGCAAGCCTAAGTTGGACACCCCTAGCTATGAAATAAGTTTATGACCTAAGGATCTTATCGTTTATATCACAAAGTTGAACAAATATTTTGACTATGAGTTAATGGATAACCCCAAGAAAGTAAAGTTTTCCTGCACCACATTGAAGGGACATGCATCCTTGTGGTGGGATTATGTGCAGCTAGAAGGGGAGAGAAAAGGCAAAGACATAATCAATACTTGGGATAGGATGGTTGTAAGCATGAAAGGTAAGTTCTTACCTTTTGATATCCACTGAGTTTGTTCAAGAAGTTGCAAAAAATTGAGGCAAAGGGAGATCAGTGTAAAGGATTACATCGAGGAGTTTTACAAGCTCACCATTAAAGCTATTTGTGTTGAAGATGATCCAAAAAAGATCTCAAGGTATGTGAATAGTCTCCGTATTACCATTCAAGCTGAGTTTTGAATGTTCACTAGAGGAAGCCTATCAATGTGCATTGAAGGTGGAGAAGTTGTCAAGAAGGCAACAAAGCACTTCAAGAGGTAGAGAAAGTGGACAAGCAAAACCCAATTAAGGACAACATGCTCATGAAGGAGAAGCTAGAAATTCTCAAACTCAGAATCAAACACAAAGAGGAGGAAGTTATTCTTCAAGAGCAAGAGTATAATTTGGTAAAGAAAGAGGTAGAGGATTCAGATTCGTGGGTAAGTGCTTTGAATGTGGAGATGTTGGACATAGAGCTTTTGAATGTCCTAAACTATTTCTGAACAAAAGTACAAGAAATGAGGTAAGTAACCACATTGCACACGTAGATAAAGAGAGTGTTGCATCCCTACATTACATGGAAGAACTGGTGCATCGAGAAGCTCTCATGATAAAGAGATTGTTGTTAAAACCAGCCAAGGAGGAGAATGAACTGGTGCAAAAAAAGAATTTATTCCAGACCATAAGCTAAATTTATTCCAGACCATATGTGAATCTCGACATAAATGTTGTAAAATTATTGTCGATAGTCGTAACATAGATAACTTGGTTTCCAATGAGATGGGAGAAAAGCTTGATCTGAAAAAAATAGTTCACCCAAATCCATACAAAGTGTCTTGGTTGCAAAAGGCACCTCAGATTTTACTGAATGAGTAATGTATGTTTAACTTCCAGATTGGGTCTCACAAAGATGAATTTTTGTGTGACATTATGCCCATGGATGTATGTTGTGTTGTTGGGAACACCATGGCAGTTTGATAGAGAGGTTGTACATGATGGGCAGGCCTAAAAAATGAGATACGAATTTGGCACAAGCTGAATCTACTTACAACAACTCAGTCAATAGAAGTACAGCAATGAATCCTTTTCAGATTGTGTACGGTTGCAGCCCTAAAGGTGTGATTGAATTGAGAGATATAGTTGGTATGAATAAAAGAAGTGAAGTTTACATAAACTATGAAAACAATAAACATCATTCATAGTTGAATTAATTTGGCCGTGTCATTCCCATTTGCATAAATTATGAAAGGAATAAACATCAGAATTACAATAAACACACTGAATAAATTATCAACGAACATGCTCAAATTTGAAAAATAAATGTTATATGCCAATAAAAGCTCAATGGTTTCATTCACTACACAGTTTACTTTTAGCATTATCTTTAAAATTATTTGGCTAATTGTTCAAATTCTGATCATCAATAAGTTCATAAACTTCGTACTGTTTAAACACATAATAAACACCATATTCATCTCGTGTTTAAGCATTCATTTTAGACAAAATGGAAAGCAAAGAAAAAATTCAGTCTGCCATAGATCAGAATTCTACGAAGATTTACCACGTCAACAAGACCTGTGGCTTCTCGTTTCAATATTGAGAAGTTCATCTGGCTCAGTTCTGCCTGGTCCTTGTCGATCTGAAATAATCAATTTATCATAATCCCAAACAAAAGCTCGGGAAACAAGGTCCCTCTACACAAAACAAAGAATTTAAACAATATAACCAAACAGTCTATATGTTAATTGCAGGCTCAACAACCTTCTGAAGTTCCGCATCATCTTCTCCATCCTGCCCTTCAAGCAACAAATCGTGCATTATACCTAATGACACATCTGGATCAAGCATACCACGACAATACTGAAAATAACTCAGCATGATTGCGTATTGGCTACAAACACAAGTTCCACAAAACATTAGTATAAAAAATTAAAAAAAATCTAAATGAGTAAAACTATATGTGTGTGTGTGTGTGTATGTTTTTGATGGTACAAATGTCAGTACCGTCTCCGTAATGTTTCAGAAGACTCATTGCGAAGAATTGCAGTAACAAGCTTTAATATTATTGAGTGGCAAGCACTATTTGACAAATGTGCTGATGAAAGAATATCAATATATGTGACATTATCTGTGCTTTCACCGCCAGGAGCCAGAAAACTTTGATCTTGCATTTTTGCCATGCAAGTTAGGACAACCTGCACCAGTACATAAACAAGAAAATACATTGTTCAATGGAGATAAGGAAAATCAAAAATTAAATAATTGAAATTATGAGGAATGGAAGCAATACAAATTAACGGATCAGTACATACCTGAGTCAAAAACAAAGCCATTTTAAGGGAACAATCTTGTGATGTTGTTGCACCCAACGAGGCATCAAGAATTCTGCAAAAAGTAAAATGAATGAATAGTCCCAACAATACTCAGCTACCAAATAAGGTCATTCTCAACAACGTAGGATTGAAAAAGCATGTTGGAACTAACTCAAACAATGCTTGAGGACGGTTTTCCAGGAATTCCATCCGCCTAGATACAGATACCTGAAACCAATGTATAAAAGCACTCATTATCACTGCAAAGTTATTCTTACAGAGACACATAAAGTAACCCTGTAGCATTCAATTTCAACTAAGTAAACTCAATTTGCAATATACGAAACATGTTAAGCACAAATAGATTAACTTGCAAAAGAATAGCTCTTCCATGAAAACAGAATACCAAGCTAGGTAAACGTAAGGATGCCAAATCCTAAAGAAGAGATTTTATAAGTTCAAAGTAGACAATTAGTTGAACATTTGAACAACAGAGTAAAACTCATTTCAATGACTTGTTTTTGTTAATTTCAACAAGCTTGCCCTTTGAGAACTACCCTCTTGGTTTCCAATTCATTCTTAATTATTATAAATAATCAAAACTAAAATAAGGACCTTACCTCCACTACCTGTGACCAACCAACCAACATATGCAACTGAGCTGCATGTTCTTCAAGATTTTTATTGTATTTCCATCCCCATATCAATAGCTGTTGTACTGAATCCTTTAAATCAGCCAGTCTTTTGGCATTGCGAACAGAATTAGATTGGATTTCTAACTGCTGGTATTCCTGCTATAGATAAATAAAATAAGTATGCAAACTAATACAAATACAAGTCCCCGAGAAAACAAGAAAAATCTGCACCAATAAGAAATGCATAGACTCCAGAATCAACAAACATGTTACCACCTTGAATTGAACCTTATCAAAATACACTACAAAGTAATAACCTGCCACAGCTTATCCCGAAAAGCGGCCAGATCAATTATCCGATCTCCTCTCTCTGAATAATAATAGACACCACCCTTTTCAATTGTTGCTGAATTTCCGAGTATCTCATCTACCTATAGATGGCCATTAAGATAATCAATATACCAAAGCTATATATCCATTGCAAATTTTACTGCAATTCTATTAGCAAGAGCTTACCCGTAAATCCTCCTTAAAATTCAGAACAGGTTGTGGAAAGTTGAGACTAGTTTCAGGAGGCCGAAATTGAATTACATCAAGAAGGTCAAGCACCTGGGAATAGAAATTAATTCTTAGAAATGGTATAGAGAATAACTGAACAGCTGTTAAGGATATTGAACAATCCAAAATCCTGGAAAATTAGTAATTAAAAAAGCCGTAGATTCAAAAAAAATGATTTTTTATCCTTTTTGATAAAGGCAAATATACATTTGATACTTGATAGTATAGAAAAAATTATAAAACAGCCTAAAGTCTGAAGTCTGAAGATTGAAAATCAGACTTTGCGGGACAGAAGATACAAGGCTCTTAGAATCAACGCCAGAAGAGAGCAATACAACAGAGGCTTAGAAGCCATTACACAACAAGAACATCTAGTACATCAAAGAGAATATAGTGGGGACAGTTAAGGATAATAAATAAAACATGTAGCAAAGGAGAAACAACAGATCGTATTTGATATTAGTGTTCCGCATCCTTGGAAAAAACATTATTTGAAATTTTGCTTCAGATATCCTCTGTGAAATGATTCAGCTTCAGTAATTGGGTAGTCATACCGTTGTGTATATTGCATTTTTTGAAGTGCATAACAGGGACCTGCCACTTGCTCTCTTGAGCCATAGTGGCATTTGAAATACCTTTGGTGTTTAACATTCTTGGCATGTTTATCTCAACTGCCATGTGGGCCTGGAAGGCATTTCCTCTATGATTGCAAACTGAAACATTAAAAATAATGTCCTCCAAACAATGAAGCCTACGGTTTATCAGCTCAACTCTGTGTTTGAGAATATCAATTGTCTATTTCTGCTGTGAACTAAGAGAAGTCAATCATACAATATATGCAGCCAGAGTAGCGGTGAGTTCACCTTCATCACCCAATTTGATTCCAAGTAGCTCCAATCTACTTTCAATCTTTGAACAGCATTGACTAAATCTTGACAAATTCTAGCTATATCAAATAAATTGGGTTTAACATCAGATGAACTGGGATGTGTGGAGGGCTGAGTTTTGATAGGAGGGAGACCAGGACGAATAAGATTTTCATTGGGATTATAAAACATTGGACAGGGGCCTCCTTGAAGAGGGGGAATAACATAATACTTGGATTGTGAACATGAACTCTACCGACTTCATTATGGGAGAACTTTTCCGTTCATTCATAAGCCTATAAGTAAGTTGTGCATCGAGAACGGGGTAAATATTTGAATCAAAAGCCCCAAAATCAGGCTGGAGCAGTTCCATGTCACCATCCTGAGGCCTGGGAATAACTTTCAGAGAACCAACTGATGCATGTTGTCCTCACTATCCTTATTGACATTAACATCTTCACCTATGAAATTAAACGCCTTGCCTCTGAGAGTTTGATTATGAGCATTGGAAGCCATTACAGCATCATAGATCTGCATCTTTCCTTTGGTATAGATAATCAAACATTAAATCTGCTCATTTCTATAAATGATTGTATTTATAGCCTTTTGTATCAGCCTTTGACTTCTTCGATTTATTGTGTTTCCTCTATATTTTGTACTGCAGCCAGAAGAATTAATGGAATTGAGTGAAACAGGGGACCATGTTGTGCATAGAAATCATATCTTTCTGTCCCAAAACCCTAACTGCAGCCCTCCTTAGCTGTTTATGTCTCTTGACAGAGTTCAACAGACCACAATGGAGATCAAGTACATATAGTTCATCATTTTGAGGTTCAAGAGGAACCCAAACTGCATATATGGGGACAGGAAATCTCTTCATGTCCACCACGGCACATTCATTGTTTGGCCAAGTTTCAATGTGTTTTACATAGCATACATAGTGCCTCTAACTGTTACAACCCCTTTGTGATTTATGTCTAAACATTTTCTGTGTAGATCTTCTCAGCATCGAGGGAAACCCCACTAAAAGCTGTTTGTATAGAGAGTGTAGGAGTAGCTTGGCAAATATTTTTCATCAAAACAAAGAAATTCAATAAAAACTCAGTAACATGCATTCTCAACTCTGAAAACTGGGGAAAAATCTGACAAATAATAACAGGATCGTGGGTTTCTGAACAAACTTGATGATGTACTTCAAAAGGAGAACCATTTTGATGGCTAAAATATAAGATCCAATGGAACAAACTTTCGTTGCTTAAACCTACATAGACAAAATACAATATTATATCACAGCTCAGGAAAGCATCCATACAGTAGATAAGATAAGATAAGATAAGATAAATATATTAATGTCCAACTAGTGACCACAAAAGTACATCTAAGGGACTGCATATTACAGAAATGTGTCAGGAAAAAGCAGGAAACCAAAAAGGTCTCCGAAAACAAGAAAAACTAAGTTGCCGATACGGGTACGGGTACAGGTACAGGTACGAGAATTGGATACGGGGATACAGTGATTTTTTTTGGGGCGTTTGGATACGGCTGGATACGGCCGTACAAAAATATATATAAAAAATTAAAAAATATACAAATATAAACAAAATTAACCACAAAATATGCGCAGAAGAAACATAATAAGTTAAATAACCACAAAACATACTAATAATTTAATGCCAAATATCATAATATTCAATTGTCGAACTTAGATTAGTCTTATTTATTATTAAAAGTACATAATGCAAATGTTACAACTTACCTGTATGGACAAAAATAAAGACACAAGAAAATCCCCTCTCTGCAATTTGGTGAAGATTACAATGAGATGACCTTCTCTTAAATCAATTTAAGAAAAACAAATCGCCATTAAATTTGAACCGTAAAAAATAAATAAAATAAAAAAATTAAATTACATAATTAAAAAATTAAAAAAATTCGTAGAAAAAATTATAAACAAAAAAACAAAATAGAATATATTTAATTTATAATTATAAAACATTAAAAAGTAAATTTAAAAACATAGAAATAAAAAATTAAAAAATATATAATAATAAATTAAACGAAATTGAAAAAAAAAAAAATTTAAAAAAAACATTTATTAAAAAATAACAAATAAGGTTGGACGATTTTTGAGTGGACCCTGTAGGAAGCGTGTGGGCGATGGCGGAGGAAGGATGGGTGCTCATCCAGCTAGAGCACTAGTTCGTAGCCCACCGTCGACCTTCCTGCTCACAACGACCATCTCTCTCGCTCCCTGCCTTTGCTTTTGTCCTTTGCACGCATTGTCCCTGCCTTCGCTTTTGTGCTCGGTGCCCCCCCCCCCCCCCGATCCCCCTCGCACTCCCGTTTCGGGAGTGTTTCCCCGCACTCCCAAGGACTGTGGGGGCCGTATCCGGTAACGTAGAAGAAAAACAATGTTGAAAGAAATAGTATAAAACATGGCAAAGAGTGACCACACTCAAAGCCAAACCACCAAAGGACCCAACCACGCTCAGGTCCAACAAAGGGAGCAAAAGAAATGAGCAATCTCCAAGAATTTGTAAACGTCGGGAGCACAAGGAAAGCCAAGATCTAGCAGTAACATAAAATTGGAAGCATCTAAAGCCTTTGATCACAATAATAGAACATTTGTTCATGGACAAGAACACAAATTTGGATCTCGCCTAGACGTATCTAATGGATTTCAAGTTGAATATTATTCATATAGGTGGCAAAACGGAAAGCTCATCTCTTGCCTTCCAGCACAGAACTTCAGACACAAGCCAAACTATTTCTTGGAAGCCTACCAAAGCAATTCCTGCCCAGACATGGTTACAATTTTCGGATGAAATTTTGCATCTTGTCACAGAAAGCTTCAAAAATGAGTCAACATATATATAAGAGCAACAACTTTAATGACAGGACCTTCCCTCACAAGAATATTAGTGCATGTTTAGATTATATAGTTTGGAGTTTGAACACCTTCTGCTTAACCCAACTAAGCATTTTCTTAGTGTTTAGTTTCTTTTTGAGAACTAGGGCTCTTTTCACCCTCGCACTTCCTATTCCAGCTGAATGCACTTTCCAATACCATTGACCACTTCTGCAGATAGATAGATTGGCAAGGTCCCGTTTAACCCCAAGCTTTGGCGAGGTTTCATTCTCTTAGGAGGTGTGCTGTCTAGGCTCTGACAAAAAAAAAGACATTTTCCTTTACCTTTACTGGCTGACATTAATATGTTTTGTTTCCTTCTTCTTTCTTTCTTCATTCCTCCTTTTTATTTTCATTCTGGATTTCCTTTTTTCTTAATGGTGTATTATATACATTTGTATGGCATCACAACTTCAGTGGCCATTATTTCACCTCCAACAGTTTGCTATCAATATTTTTTCGGCAAAATGCAATGCTTTTCGACTATATAGAAAAAAAGATTTCAACCCGTAATTAAACTTTTACCCAAAGAATGTTGCTATAAACACCAGTGTCTAAACACCATTTAGCAAATTGTCTCCGCATTTCAAAGTAAGCAGCATTACTCCTCTTTATAAGAATATGAACATGGATCAATGAACACCCAGCACAATTAATATTACATCTAATGTCTGCCACCTTTGCTTCCATATTAATCATTTACATTTATAATTGTGATAATGTAATGCTCTTAAGTTTTGAAAACACCCTCCATAACTTGTATAACTGGAAATGCAATAGCTTTGAAGATGAACGATGGAACTACCTTTGATGTGCAAAACATTATCATTCATGAGTTAATCAGTAAAGCAAAAAGGGGTATTTGTTATTTAGTATGTTGTGTGCACATCTTGGTATATTGAAGCCACAGCAAAAACAGATAACCAGCAATGAATTCTAAGATATGGTTCATATCAAAAGATTCAAAAGCCGCTAACAAAATGTTAGACTGAAACTTCAAAGACAAGTACCTTCATTTTATTAATACTTGCACTGGAACCGTTCATATGCTGTGGAATTCCAGATTTTCGAAAAGACACATTATTTTGATCCATATGAAGACTATCTTGCAGAAACAGTTGTGAAATCAGACGACGGCAACTTTCACGATGAGTAATGACATCCATGTCACTTGCATGCAACTCCAGAGCATAAAGCTTCAGCAGCCATGCTCTCTGCAAAACACATTCAAGACAAGAAAATGAACTACACAATTTAAATTCTCCCACAATGAATGATATAAATCATTCAACGTAATATCACAACAATGTTTGCCTTTTTCAACATATATATATATATATATTTGACACAAATCTTAAATCACCGTTCCAAATCTCTACATCCACCAGATCAAAAATTAGAACAAATCCAGCATGCAGATGATCAGAAGTAATCACATATTTACCATGAATTTTACAGACCAAACATATACCTAGTAAATCTAAAGAACCAATGGCTCTTTGACATGTTAAAAACAATCACACAATCTCTTTCATAATAGACTATATCTTTAATGTTTCACGTCAAAAGATGGCATTAAGAAAATCATATGACTCCTGAAGTAGGCGATTATTAGAAAAAACTTGCAATCAGACATGTTCACCTTACAAATTCAACTGGGTAGCATTTCATGTGGGCAGACTAAATTTTAGTTCACCACTGTGCTTTGAAGAGCCAACAGAATTAAATAAAAAAGAAAGGGATACACCACCATAGAGACTATTTAACAACTAGCACCTTAATCCTCCTGCCTAACACTACAAATTTTTGTGTAAACTCCGATAGTAAACATTACCAGCAGCTACAAAAAAGTGCGTATTTACAAAAGTAAGCTCTACTTTTTATCTGCCATATTAAGGAATTATCTGGCTGTAAATGACCAACAATTGAGTGAGATTACTTATAATGACTATTCATTCCTTAAAATAATAGCAAACACTTCCTGATTGCTTTTCTACTGGTGACTAACAGGTCCGTGAGAAGTTAAACATCAATTCCTTTCGATGCATATTTTGTCATAAGAGGAACAAAAGGACAGCATCACTGATTACTGTGCATCAATAGCATGCATAGTAGATAAGCATAGCAGATATTCTGAACAGAGATTAATTTAAAAGAGGCATGGCAAAATCTCTACAAGCAATGGCCAAAATTTATTGCAACTAGATGCTCAAGAGCATGGCATCCATAGAGTATAACCATGCACTCATTCTTGTGCATTGATGGCTTGCATAGTATATGAACATAGCAGATATTCTGAACAGAGATTAATTTAAAAGGCGCATGGTAAAATCTCTACAAGCAATGGGCAAATTTTGCTTCAACTAGATGATCAAGAGTCAAGAGTATAAATGGCATCGGTAGCGCATAACCAAGCATCATTTCTTTGATTATGTACCTTTATATTGAGCTAGACTATTCATGTGTCATAATTCCCAAAAACAAAATCCAACAAATGCACAATTCGTATATCTCAAAGCAAACAAGACACAGAGTATTACCTGTTGAAGATTGCTAATACGAAGAGCCTGGTTATTATTACGTTTTGGAAGTGGTGAACACGCAAATGTATCCAAATGCTGAAATCAGACATGAACAGCAATTCTATGGCTTATTAGACTTATACATAAATATTCACTGTTTTTTCTTCATCCACAATTACAAAAAAGAATAAAGATGAATCCTGCACAAAAAACTCACTCTTTCCTAATGATCACAATTGACTAAATCTGCAATAATATTCCTTCATTAGCAAACACAAAAAATAGAACAAAGAAGAAACCTGCACAGGAAACTCTCATACCTTCATAAAGAACTCATACTTTTCACTACGAAGTAGATCAATCATTGGACCACCAGTTAATGCATCCACACAAAGTTCGTATATGAGCTGCAGACAACATATTAAATCAGGTTCTCTAACTAAATGCCAAATGTATAGCTAAAACGAAGGATAAACAAACATTCCCACGATTGTACACAGAGATATATGAACATGCAAAACCTGAAAGCCGAACTCATGAAGAACTGCATTAGCATCATTGTTGCAAAGCATCTCCAAAATATGGAGAATAACTCTCAAACAACTGCAATGAAACACCACCAGACCCTGTTATATCATGGTTTGCAACTAAAAAACAAAAAGTTAAAATATTTTCCCTAGTAAACACTTCAGTGAGAAGTCAAAATTTTGAACCTAAAATGGTATTTAGGTTGCAAAATGGTCCTCTCCACAGGCCCATCAACATCAAATTTGAGCAACAAATGTGTAACATTTGGTGCAGGACGGTTGAGATTGTTAATAAGAAGCTGCACACATAAAGAACACCAGCAAATAAAAATTTTCAAAATCCTCAGCACAACATAAGTTCATAATTAACAAAAAAAAATGAAAAGCAACATATCCACCTGCAAGATCAAAAAGCCACTGTCCATGTTCAGTTTTTCCAAGGCCTGAAATTCTTGGGCACGTGCCTCTAGGCAACTTGCATAATCTTCTATTAGATTTCCAGCAGCATCTGCCTCCATAATGATAGATACAAGTTGAACCATGCGGCCACTGATGACCAACCAGAAGAAAGGCGAAGGAATCACATTCAATCATATGCAGTTAAAATACCAAGGATGAAAATTTGGCAAAGGCTTTCTTTACATAAGTGAATAGATTTGCAATATTTTCACCATAAGACATAATCTTCCAAACGAAGCATCAAACAGAAGTCGCTGGCAATGAGATATAGGATAGCCAGAGATGCTGCCGACTACAAAAACATGAAAGTAAAATTTCAAATACCCAAATCATGTTTTCATAAAAACACAAAGGTTTGGGAAAGGTCAAATATTCCGCAACCACAAATGGCAAACAGATTTAAGAAAGTTTACTGGCGTACCAAAATAGGTCAAAAAATTTAAATAACTATGATATCTTTTATACTGATCTCATTACAAGATTTCATTATAATAGTAGGCTCCTATTTCTCAAAATAACCAGATTACTAGTTGAAAAAATGTGTACATTTGTACATCAGGCAATACACATGGAAAATAGAAAAGATTGGGATAATATTAAATATTGGTGTCAATATATCATAATTACCTCAACTTTTAATTAAGTCAAACACCATATGAAATAACATAACAATAAAATTATGAAAATCAAGTTCAACACATATAATCGTAAGCCAAGTCACAAGGTTCATGCTCATGCTCGTGCTCATATTTGAAGAAGATAAAATGGAAAGAAGCTTGCTAACCCATAAAAATCAGAAAAAGCATTTCATGATTAAGTTCAAAGTATATAATCTAATAATAGAATAAAAATTTAATAATTAATGATTTTGATTTTTAATTAAAAATTAAAATTAAATCTAATTAAATAACATAATACCAAATACTAATAAAAACCTAATATCCAATACGAATTAAACCCATTTATGCTAATGTCTAAAGACTAAGACTAAAACTAAAACAAAAATGATAAAAGCTATTGCTAAATGAAATATTCACAAAAACTTATGTTACTGGATCATTGTGCCCAGGGGGGCAGGTCCTGGTACTGCATGTACCGGCTACCAGTCCCAGTCTGATATGCTGTTGGGTATGCCCAGGGTACCATCCAGCAGGGTTGGGTATGCCCAGATTTGTCCCAGGACGAACCCAGCCGTTCCCGACAGGTACCCACTGTGAAAAAATGTTTTTTCTTTTTTTTTTTAAATGTTTTGTTTTAGCTTTAAAAAAGTCAAAATGGGACTTAAAAAATATTTTAAAACAAATGAAAGAATGGGGAAACCATAAAAGCCACTCTTACATTCATTTTATCAAAAGCAAATAACAATAACGCCATATTTACCTCCCATTGCACATTTGCTCACTCACCTTCATTTTTTCAATTGTGACTACTTGGCGTTCTAATGAACTACATGATGATACATGATGGTACAAGACAGAAGAAATGAGGCTAGCAATCACATTGCACAAGCAAAAGAAGAGAGTGTTGCTTCCCAATCACACGGAAAAACCAGAACATGGAGAAGCTTTCATGATGAAGAGTGTTACTCAAACCAGCCAAGAAGGAGAATGAACTAGTATAAAGAAAAAATATTTTCTGAACCATTTGCAAATCCGGAGGCAATGGTTGTGAGGTCATTGTTGACAATGATAACATGGATAAATTGGTGTCTAACAAAATGGTAGATAAGATTGGGCTGAAAAGAATGACATGCCCAAATCCGTGTAAGGTGCCTTGGTGACAAAAAGGCATCATCTCTAAGTGAATGAAGTTATGAACAATGTGTGAATCAATTTTCAGATTGGGTCATATAAGGATGAAGTTTTGTGTGACATTATACCCATGGATGTATGGCATGTGTTGTTGAGTAGACCATGGCAGTTTGATAGGAAAGCTATACACAATAGGAGAGCAAATACCTACACACTTGTGAAGAATGGTAAGAAGTATACGTTAAGCCCATTGAACGATAAAGAGAAAGAAGTCAACAGTAGTCCTAAAGCGTTGATTATTTCCAGAAAACTATTTTTGAAAGAAGCAAAGAAAGAGAAGGTATTTTTTTTCTTTCATTCTCAAACCTATGCAAGTTGCAATAGTGAATAAGGTGAGTGAAATTCCAAATTAAGTGAAGGATTTGTTGGAAGAATATACTAAGATAGTTTCTAAAGATTTTTCAGATGGATTACCAGCTATGAGAATAATTAGTCATTACATAGATTTGATACCAAGATCTAGTTTGCCAAAAAGGCAGCATATAGGTTGACATCTATGATGAATAAGAAGGTGAAGAGATAAGTTCAAGAGCTGTTGGAGAAATGTTTAATCAGAGAAAGTTAGAGCCCATATGCAGTTCCAGCATTCTTAGCACCAAAGAAAGGTAGAGAATGGCATATCTGCAGGGATTCTAGAGCCATAAACAAGATTATGATCAAAGAATTACATTGCATCACATGAATGACTCAATGGATTATTTAAGTGGAGCAAGATACTTCAAAAAGATTGATTTGAAAAGTGCATATCACCAAATCAGAATTCAGGAAGGTGATGAGTGGAAGACCCTGTTCGAGACAAATGATGGTTTGTACTAGTGTTTGGTTATGTCATGTGGTTTGTAAAAACGCACCAAGCACATTCATGAGGTTCATGAATGATGTGTTGAAGCCAAATCTTTGTAAGTTTGTTAATGTTTATTTGGATAGATTTTTTATTTTTAGTAAAATAAACGAAGAACATTTTGTGCGTTTGAGGCAAGTGTTCCAAAGGTTGAAAGAGGAGAAGTTGCAGGTAAACTTGAAAACGTGCAGTTTTATAACGTCCAAGTTAGTTTACTTAGATTTTTTGGTCTCAAATGACGGATTAAAGATGGATCCGGAAAAGGCAAAAGCCATTGTGGAGTGGCCATTGCCAAAGAGAATGACTGAACCAAGAAAGTTTTTCATGGGTTAGCTAGTTCCTACCAGAAGTTCATTAGAAACATTAGCGGAATATGTGCACCCATCGCTGAAACAATGAGAGGTAATGGAAAAGAATTTGCATGCACAGTTGCAGCTGAGAATAGTTTTCAGATTTTGAAGAAATAAGACATTATATAGAGGCTTTTGGATAAAAACTGTGTAAGTTTTTATATCAACATTTCGAATCACATTCCGTTATCATCAAGAATAATTTCAAACAATGTAATTTTTCCTGGTGATGGATCACAAATGTGATTTGAACTGATCAAAACACTTGCAGACAGTTTTTATCCAGAAGCCTCTATATAATTATCATGAGCTGTGAAAGCATAAAATCTCTGAATTAAGACAAGTTTAAAATTCAAGAAACAAGACAAGTGTGTGTGTTGTCTATTGAATTGTGTCACAGGAATTCAATAAAAGTGTGATTTGGTCTCTAGTTCTGAGAGTGCTGTGTTAAGTTGAAGAAATAAGACAGGTTTGCAATTCAAGAAATAAGACAAGTTGAGTGTGTGTGTTATCTGTTGTAATTGTGTCACATGAATTCAATCAAAGTGTGATTTAGTCTCTAGTTCTAAGAGTACTGTGCTCAGATGTTTTTCCACTAACTTGGCCCCCTCTTACCATTATGTGCCACAACCATCTACTAGCTATTATTTTCGGTTTCAACATCAAACATTCATTCAAACTTGCTCTCAAATCAGCATGGATAATGCTTTACAAGGGAAATCAATCTAATAATATTCCATTAACTCAACTTACATAGTCACCAAGCATGAAGGACATCAGAATTGAACATAACAAAATCGCACAACACAATCTTTACATTAAATGCTGCAACATTATTGTTTTTTTAGGAAAAAATCATTCCAAACACCTACTAAAACAAAATCATATACATACAAAAGCTTAATGTCAAATACAAGAATGGGATATGTACCTGAGGATATCCATGATTTTAATGGAGCATTGTTGAATCGCAGGTAGTAAATCATAGCGTACATACTCAAGCAGCTTAACAATCTGACGACTGTCATGGGAAAGTATGACATCTAATGGCTGAAAAGCACAGTGACTACAAATAAGAAATCTAGTGACATCAACTCTTTATTGCAAAATAAATACATTGCTTCTCAACATTCTTCAAATTCACAAGGCAATAATAAGGATCAAAAAGGTAGTAAAAATTACCTGGCATACAGGACGCCAATAATCTGCAAGGGATGAATCTCTTTCCAATGCAAGAAGAATTAGCTCAAGACAAAGATGCACAGCTTCCTCTAAGCTTGGGCCATAAAGTTGGCTGCTGCGATCCTCCAAAATGTTGTTCACACCTAACATAAGTATAGTCATGATATTACGAAAGATAGTTTTTCCGCTCATAAAATCCTGAAAATCACAACAAAAAACCAACATGTGTTATGTAATGTTAGGTAGCACAGTACATATACAACAATCAACTAGCATAAATGCAACCCTAAATCAAGCAGGAACAAATTGTAAAATATGTTGTGTCTAAATTCAATCTCCCAGAATATCATGTAACGCAAAAGAATCCATGTAGAGATTATCACCCACAATTTAAAGGCATCTATAATTGAGAAATACAGAAAAAAAAAAGAAATTTGCATTGATAAAAGCTAAATGCAACATACTGAACTTGAAAGTGCCCCAATGCTTATGAAATGGGTCCCCATGTCCACTAACATACTATTTATAAAACTGTGTAGCATATACATATATGAAGTTTGAACAAAAGGCTGAGGATTCAAATTACATAAAAAGGACTTTTGTAAGATCCTAAATGCAAATATCAACAGATTCAAAACTACGGTTTAGATATATAACAAATGCATATATCTGCCCCCCATAAAACAACACACATTTAGTAACTCTATTGTGTTCCACTATGCTGCATCCCCTAGGGGATGGGGACAGGGACTGGATCGGAGGATGCATTGGCGATCTCCATAAATCATCCCCTTCGAAAAATAAAGTGCTTGTGGACATTAAAACATATCCCCCTTCTCATCCTTTAAGAGGACCTGTTCCCAATAATTTAATACATTCAAAACCAAAATCAAAGCTTTATAATATCTTTTTAAAAATTAACATCTTCAAAACAATTAAAAATTATAATTAAAAAAGCATTTCATAAAATTAATAACAAAAGCTTATAAATAAATAAAGTGTGACTCGTTTAGCTAAATGTTATTTGACTTCTCTACAACCATAAAAGACATTCTCGAGCAAGCATTCATTTTCTATTTGATGGCTCCATTATCTCAATCATTTTACACTTCTAAGACACATGCAATTGATATTATCCTTCATGAATGCTACGTTTTCTCCAGATAGGGTGTCAAACACTGCTGTGTTTTGGATTTTTATCAGATATGGTATCAAATGAGACATGGTGTGCATAAAAAATATAATTCATGGTAAAAAAATGAACTTTAGTGTGTTAAACTACTGATGGAAAAAATCTGATCAGAAAAGAGGCACCACCGAATGCTGAGCCAACGGCCATTTATGTTAAACAATAGTAATTTCTTGGTGTAGTTTTTGGTTTTTCCCATCCACAAGTCTTTCTCAGATCAAAAGAATTCAAAGATCAAATAAGAGTTCCAGTGAGTACTAAGATAAATGATTATAGATAAGTTGATCAAACTACCTCCTCTACACCTAATGAGAAAATCCATATATTTTTGTACATATAATAGAATGCACGTGCACCACATTAGTTAATGTTTAACATTGAAAAGGAAAATATAATAGATAATCTAGTTAAACCAATATATGGTATTATAGTAGTTTGATATTCTATTTATGATGGATGCATAATGCAATTTTAAGGGGCATATGTACTCTATTTTACCCCTATAGATGTACAAATAGTATTTGTTAGAAAAATTAAAGATCCATTGAGCTTGTAGTTCAGATCTATTTCATATGGTCTACCAATGAAAGTCCATTCTGCTCCATGCACTAGATTAGAAATTCCATCCAGTACTACCATTCAAATGAGACATTTTATACATAAAATGAGGTTTACATGAGCACACAGACTTGCATAAACTATCATTGGCATTTCCATGGATTTTTTCATCTTCATACATCATACAATCTTACTAGCCAGAAATATTTCTTTGGTTCGGTATTATATAGGAGAACTAATAATAAATTGAGTATGTATAGGCATTTTATATGCAACAATTTGAAAAGCTGTTCTAGCTATAGTTTCTGATACTCCGCTAGAACAGCTTATGACAAAGTCTAGAAAAAAATCTTATTATTAGCTTTTACAAGAACCTTCATCCATTGATTTCTTCATTGGCCCCATTAATTTCTTCATCAGCTCCAATGACTTTTCTAGAGATTTTCCAAGCATAAAGAAGTTCATAAAAGAATGGAAGATTCAATACCTAATTTTTCTCGACTGTATACACATGCATAAGTAGTTTCCAATTTTTATGTTTGGGTACTTATGATTCTAGTTTTTCTTTATTATTATTTAGTGTTACACGGGTGTGCATCCCCCTAGATTTTGGTGACGTACCAAATGTTTTGGAGATTTGGTGACTTGGAGGGTATGCCCCAGATTTTATTTTATTTTTAAAATTTATGATGCTTTTACTTTAAAACATAACCCTCCACCCGAATAAAAGTTGTTATTTTCACAAAAACATTGAACCCTAATCCTAAAAGTATCCTGAAAAATACTATATAACATTTAAACCCCCAAAATTTCATTGGATGAAGTTAAAATATAAAACTATTAAATTTAATATATTATTTTAATAGCCATCCCCTCCCTGTCCCCAAAATCTAGCAATTTTTTTGCTGTCTTGGAAACCCCATCCCCTCGCCATCCACAAAATCTAGCAATTTTTATGCCATCTCAAGAACCCATCCCCACATCCCCTCATCCTCAATACTTAGGTAACTATGTTATAATTACATTTAGCCCTACTAGAATTTCTAGTTTTTTCCTGTCTTTCAAATAAAACGACACTTAGCTCATAATGATCTTTGAAAATGAAATCACCTACACAAATAGGTGAAAATGAGTAGCGATAATGAAAGTGAGAATTATAGCAATGGTGGTGAGAATTAGCTGAGATTGAAACCACAGAAAGTAGGCAAACCCATTCTACAACTTCCACCAAAGCCCTATATAATGCAAAAAAAAGCAACTAAAAAACCACTCCTATAGTTGATAATCAAAATAGGCATACTTAAACATAAAATTTGTGGTGGGACACATGAATCACGTTGCAGCTTTTGTCCAAAGACCTTCAAATGGGTTAAGTTGTGAAACAGCACCTACTTGGCATGGTTGGCCAAGGGGTTAAGTCGTGCAAAAAGATGCCACTTGAATAGAAATCATAAGCATGTATGCCACAAGGATGTGTAGGTAAACATATAGAACATGAAGCAAGAGCAAAAGACGATAAAACTCTTGGTTTCAAACTTTCTCGTTCATCTTTAGCCTCATTTAGGTAGAAATTATGAGAGCAGTTATAAGACAAAAATTGAGGCAAGGACGATCTCCTATATAGAAAATATGCAGTTCAATGAAATGGTTGTTGAAGCAGTTGGTATCTTTTTTGTGCTAATGTCCTCTATTTTTAAATTAATCGTCTCCCTTTCACAAGGAGATATTTTAGAAGGGTATACAGGTAGGACTCATAAACACCACCACGTAAAACCAAACTGAAGCCATCAATACTAGACAAAAGGTCTCAAAGCTCAAGTAGATAATGAGTGAAATCATAGATGGGCAGATATGGTATTGTTACGGATGGATGCATGGATATCTGCCAACGCATGCTAAAAAGTATACAAATAAAAGGCATTTGTGGATATTTGTCCATCCACCCACAACAATGCTACATCCTACCCTAGCCCGTCTCTTTGATTTCATAAGTTATGTAATATTATTGTACATGATATTAAATAATCCTAGGGATAAATATAGAAGAGCTTTTGTCTCATAGCGGTAGATGAATAGTCTACGTAGGAAGCTGAATAGTCTCCTTGGAAGGTGGATTGAATAGTCATATTTTTTCATATAAATATTGTAATCTATCTTCATTCATTTATTGCACATATAGCTTTCGCTTGCACCAAAATCTTGTTAATTGTCATCCCATTATACCTGGCCTGACATTGGTATCAGAGCACAGGGTTTATCAATATTTTTCTTCCTTCATTAATCCTCCTTTGCTGCATATTCCAATTCTAGCCAATCAGAATACGTTCAAAATCATCATATTCTAGTTTTTTGTTGTTTAGGACTGCGCTTTTGGCAGAAGGAAGATGTTTCACCAGAAAAGGACTATGTTTGGTGCATTGAAGACTGCACTTTGGCTGTTCTAAGAGGCATCTTGGCTGTTTGGACTGCTGTTCTGATTTCAGACTAGCGTGTCAGAAAATAAAGAGGCATTTCATCTTCCTTGGACTGCGCCCTGGAAAAGTATAACAGCACTTTCACCAAAAGAAATGGTGTTTTGGTGCTGAATTAGCATGAACGATGTCAAAACTGAGCTGGACTGCTGTGTCAGACTTGAAAGAGTTCTATTGACTGCTTGGACTGTGTTGCAAGTAATGAACTGCGCATTTTTGGCATGTTTTGTCAGCTGGAAGCAACATTGGGGTGTGACCCTGATATAAAAGTGTTGGAAGATTGATTTTTCAGCTGTCAAAGAAAAAAATTCAGCTGAAATCCTTTCTTTTTCTCTTCTATGTCGCCCTCCATATCACCCTCCAGGATTAAACAAGTTAAGTTTCATTTATGGTTTTTTGAAATTTAAGTTATCCTTTATGATTTTAAACTTGAAACAAAAGCATATAAAAATTTTTATTTCGAAGAAATTTCCATAAGAGAATAATATACATTTTTTGACTTATTCAAACACAATAAATAAGTCATTTTGCAAACCAAAATCAATTTCCTCTTTCAAAATCAAGCATATTTTGAAAAACAATAAAATTATGCAAACACAAACAAAATCGCAGCGTTCAATATCAATAGTGCCTCTGATTCGCATTTACAAGTTATGTCGTCACGATCAAATTACTACACTTATAGTCTTATATAGCCACAACAACAGCGTTTGTGGCATCGTCCCCATAAATAGCTAGGGAGAAATTTAAAAACAAAAAAATCCCAATCCCATCAATTACTCATTTGCGACTATCACTAGACTTAAATCCCAAAAGCAAGACTACTATGAGCATATAGGTCTATTACGTCCACGTAGAAGGACTTCTTGCTAAGCAAGTGTCGTAGATAGATTTTTCTTTACTTACTACCTAGGTACTACATGCTATTTTGCTCTCACATGTTTTAACATTTTTTTCACGTACCGTCAAGTATATAAAAAGGACAAGCTTCTTCCACGTACCGCCAGAAATATAGAAAGGGTCAGCATATAGAGAGGTCTAGTATATCAAATAGGTGTTATATTAGAAAAAAAAAACCTTTTTGGAGAATTAAAGAATCATTCCATCTCCCTAAAACAACAAAAAATGCATTTACTCAAAACTATTGTTGATACAACACTAACCGGGAAAGATATCTAGTTAGAATGGTCCAAACAGGTGAAGAATACACTCATCTTCAATGACTTGTGATTCAACATATGTGACGAGGATGCACAACCTGTTGAACCCAAAGAAACAAAAGAAATGCCATCTTGGAAGTAGGAGAATTCAAAAGCATCGGCCTCGATGTGGACCTTAGTCGATGCCAAGGTTTTTCATCACATACAGAGGTGCAATACTCTTTGGGAAGCAATTTACAAATTGAATGACTCATATGATTCTCACTCAAAACTAGAGTTCATACAATTACAATTGAAATTATTCAATCTTGAGTTGAAAAATGGTGATGTCATGAATTTGGCTTCAAAAATCCATGCTATCAAACATGATAGTGGTGTTGTTAGTATAAAAATTAATATGTACATGACCGCCTTCATAATGGCTCTTCTAACTACATATTCAACCTAATTGGAGTCTTTGCAAGCAAGCAGTCTATTGAAGACTCACATTACGTCAACTAGTTGAGAAGATGGCCAAAAGAGAAAAAACCTTTGGAAAAAAAACTGAGTCCACACGAGAAAGCATTTGCTATGCTAATCAAAAGGAAAATTCTTCTAAAAATGAACGAAATGATAGAGACAAAGGAAAAAAAAAAGGGCGAGGTGGCAAATCTAGCAAAAACAATAGTCAACATCAATAAAGCAAAATGACAAACAACATTTGTTTTGCAAACATTGTGAAAGAAAAGGGAGTCATGAGACCCATGAATGCAAAACATCATGGGACAAAATTGAAGCTTACAGAAAAAGAAAAGTAGAAAAGAAAAAGAAGAAAAACTTAGAACCAAATTCAGCTCAATTCTCTAATACATGTGTGTTTTCCATCTCTAACGAACCAAATAATGCCTCAGAGAGTTCAACCTGGGATAACGCATGGGTCCTACACACTGGTGCCACACAACATATGACTTTCCAAATGGACTTTTTTTAAGAGTTTTACGAAGAAAGTTGTGGTCTAGTATATTTGGTAGATAAAACAAGTCTACAACCTCAAGGCAAAGGTTCAATTTGACTCAACTCACCAGGGCTTCTAGACTTCATTCTTCGAAATGTGCTATACCTTCTTCAGTTGAAAAGAAACTTGTTATCTCTTGTAATCATTTGACAAGGCCACTCCATTCTATTGGATGATGGAGAGGTTAAAGTCATAATAAAATGTGATAACACAGTTGTTCTACCTAGAGATGACGAAGGAAAATTGCTAAAACTTAAGGGGAGCAATTAGATCCAGGAAAGTTTGTTCATGTCATTGAAGAAGGAATGCCAGCAAATCTTCTTTGGCATGCCAAATTTGGGCAAACTCACTATGACAACAATCACACAATTCAAAAGAATGGTGTTGTAGGCTTGCCAATACTACCTAAAAACACTGAAAAAATGTGAAGCTTGATTATTGGCCTATTGTCTCCAAATCTCACACCCTGGAGGAGGGCGTTCAGACCTCCCCCAGATTTGGGCAATGTTGGATCATTTCCCAAGCCTGTGGGTGTGCCTACGGGGGAAACAAACCTCTAGGTTGAAGGGCTAGCTCCCTGTATATGAGTCTCTGCAAAACCACCGCTGTTGGACCAACTTTCTAGAAAGGAAAAGAGTTAGAAACTTGCATAAAGGGAAATCCTACTCTAACAAGGGTGATACACCAAGACTACGTTCCACATGAGTATCACATTCCATTGCACGATGCAGCAAAAGCACAGACATTCCCAAGCTCTAAAGAGTCTAACAGAAGTGTTTCAACACAGAGGTAAGACGTGCAAGATAACACAAGGTAAATGAGTTGAAAGGCAAACCCTACACATTCCAAAATAATAGTACACATGCATAAATGCAATACACTCAGACACACACCGTGTGACCAGCTAGACCGAGGACTCTTGTTCAGGCATGAAGAATGAAGGGGCAGGAGGATGAAAAAAATCATCACAGGCTGCCACCATACATCACTTGCACACTCAGACAATCGTCTAGAAACATGAAAGAACAGAGTTATGCTAATGTCGAAAGGTAGAACGTGATATCATTCCAGTAGAGCTCCGTCGTACTGGGTGTGTTCCTCCTTTTCCCTTGCACAAGGGAAGTATTTATAGCAAAAAGAGAAGATGAGATCTTTGGCACCAAAGGGAAGGAATCCATTCTGTTGGAAGTCTCCACTTTCAGCTGCAACTGACTTTGCCGAATATGCTCATTCGGCCCATCTGATTGGTCCATGTCACCTTCTCGAACGTCCTTGGCTTGCCCTCTGAAAGATGCTTCTCCAATGACTGCCAAGCAGGATCAAGATATTTTGTAATGGCATCAAAACAATTGCAACAAGGAGCCACCTGTTAAAAATTTTGTCATGACGCTTACCGTCTTCTCCTTGGCTTCTTTCCCTCTTTGGCAGCTCTCAAAGAATGGCACAGATCATGATTCTGTGTCGTCAATCTGTTTGGCACGGATGCCTGCAAATCGTTCTCCATCTGTTCCTCTCCTGCCACGTAGCAATTTCTCATTTATTTGTTCATGGCTCTTGTGCACCATCGATCATCTATTGGATCAAGCATATAAGCTAAGCAGCTCTGCAAACATGATTTGCAATTTGCAATGCAATTCGGGTTTTCGTGACCTCCTTACTTATAAAGACTATAAGCAAAGCCTTAGGAGAAACACGGTTTGCACTTGTAGACCCATTTGGGTTTTCTGACCTACTCAGCTTATAAAGTTTATAAGCTAAGCACTTGGAAAATCCCGATTTGCTCCTGTAGACCCATTCGGGTTTTTTAGACTCACCTACTTCGGAGTCTTCGAGCTGCTCTACTTATGAAGTTTATAAGTAAAGCCCCTGGATAATCCTGAATTGCACTATGAAAGTCATTCGGGTTTTCCGAGATGCTCAACTTGCTTCGAACTCTTCAAGCTTGATGACTTCCAACCTTTCAAACCTGATTGCTTCCCAATGACTAGTTCATGATGCTTAATTTGACGTTCCCCGGGACATCATGGGACATTTCTATCCCAATGGCTACTTGTTCTAAATTTGACGTCCCCTGGCACGTCATTCCATTGGGACATTTCCTTCGGCTTTTCTCTCGGGCTCTTTTCCTCGGACTTTTCTTCCGAAGGAATTCCTCCGGACTTCCTTCGGACCTTTTGTCCGTCTCATTCTTATGCCTTTTTCATTCCTTTGGGTTTCTTTTCCGAAGGAATTCCTTTGGACTTTTGTCCGAGACCTTTGAAAAAGTGACCCTTCAGAATTTTTCCAAATGGCACTTTGGAAGAAAAGTGACCCTTCAGAATTTTTCCAAAGGGCACTTAGGCAAAAAGTGACCCTTCAAAAAATTCCAAAGGGCACTTTGAGACAAAGTGTCCCTTTGGAATTTTTCTGAAGGGCGCTTTGAGAAAGAAAGGGACAAAGTGTCCCTTCGAAAAAAGTCGAAGGGCGCTTTTGAAATAAGTGACCCTTTCGACTTTTTCGAATGGCACTTTCGAAGATGAAGTGTCCCTTCGAAAAAAATCCGAAGGGCACTTGGAAGAAAAGTGACCCTTCAAATTTTTTCAAAGGGCACTTTTGAAGACAATGGAAGAAAAGTGACCCTTCGGATTTTTCCGAAGGGCACTTTTGAAGAAAAGCGAAAGAAATAAAAGAAAAGAGGAAGAAAGCGAAGGAAAGAGGAAGAGGAAAGACAAGGAAAAGACAAGGAAGAAGAAAGGAAGAAAAGATGAGGAAGAGGGAAGAAAACCAAACCAAACTTTGAAGAGACAGAAAGCTTGTGCAATTGTTTGAGGGGACAGATGGAAACTGTATTTAGTCAATTTTGACAGGGGATGAAAATTGGCTAACATGGCCAAACACGAAAAGGAACCGTTTCAAAATCCAGAATAGAAAGTTGACAAAAAATTGCAATTGATTTGTGTTCTCTGACAATTCTTTCTATCATTGGTCACAAGTACTTCATTTTGTTCATTGATCTCTACAGGAAAATGACTTGAATATACTTTCTGAAGAAAAATTTAGAAGCCTTCAAAACTTTTAAAAAGTTTCGAACAATGGTTGAAAATGAAACCCAATCCCACATTGGGACACTCAAGACTGAAAATGGTGGTGAACTCACATCAAAGATGTTTGAAACCTCTCTCAATCATAATGGAATCAAACATCATCTCACAGTCCCTTACACTCCTCAACAGAATGGAGTAGTTGAGCAGATGAACAAAACTGTGATGAACATGGTTCAAACATCAATGTTGTACTTCAAAGGAGTAAATATGCATTTCCAGACAAAAGCAGCTAAAACAACAATCTATCTCCACAACAGGGCACCATCAACAACGCTTCAAGTGAAAACTCCATATGAAGTCTGGTGTGGTCATCACCCTTCAGTGCGACATCTTCGAATTTTTGGATCCACTTGCTACACATTGATTCCCAAGGAGAAAAAGAACAAATTGAAACACATGAGCTATAAATGCATCGTTTTGGGATACTCAAAGTCATCAAAGGCATACAAACTAATTGATGAAAACATCAAGAAATTTATCATCGCAAGAGATGTTCTCTTTTGTGAAACTGCAAAGGACAGAGCAAGCATCAATCGACAATTGAATCGACTTGATAAGTATGCTAAATTTGATGTTTTCAAAGAGGTTTATATGGAGGTTCCAAAATAGTGAAGGGAGAACACTATAATTGGAAAACATTTGTATCTCTATTGACTCTTATTATTGAAAATGACACTCCCCCTGCAAAAGAAAGTGAAACTTCATCATAAGATAGTCCAATGTCAAAAAATAAAGGACCTTCAAACCAAGAAAATAAGACAAAAGTGATTCCACAAGCTACTCAAAAAATATACCAAAATGGGATGAACAGACATTAAAAGATGTTCGACATGATAATGTTGGAAAAACAAGCACTAAAGGTGTACACATAGCCGCACAACAATCAAACAAGTTCCTAAATGATATTCAAGATAAGATAGAAAAGGTTACTTTGGAAGACCCTCTAGATGTAGAGTCAACATTTCTTTTGACTTTGAACCTACTTCCTTTAAACAAGCTGAAGAGCTTGATGTATGGAGAAAATCAATCAAGAGTGGGTATGATGCATTGGTCAAAATTGGAACTTGGAAATTGGTTGATCTTCCAACTAGCTATAAACCCATTGGTTGCAAGTGAGTCTTTCAAGACAAGTACAAAGTAGATGGCTCACTTGACAAAAACAAAGCAAAGCTTGTTGCGAAGGGATTTGCTCAAAAAAATGAATAGACTACAATGAAACCTTTGCACCAACAACAAAATGGACTATCATTCGAACTATGTTGTCTTTGGCAGCTCACAATGGATGGAAAGTTTACCAAATGGACGTAAAACTGCATTTATAAATATTGATCTCAAAGAAACTGTGTACATCACAACTCAACTTGAATGTTTTGCAATAGACAACCCAGAGCACAAAGTGTGCAAGATGTAAAAATCGTTGTATGGTTTCAAACAAACCCCAAGAGCATGGTATGCAAACTCACTGAGCACCTCTTGAACATGAATTTCAAATGTTTTGAGGTCGAAGATGCAACTCTTTTTGTCAAAACAGTTGACAAAACTACTGTATTTATAGTGGTGTATGTGGATGATCTACTTATCATAGGAAATAACAAGAGATACACTACAAATACCAATGCAAGGATGACAAAAGGCTTTCAAATGACAAATTTGGGTTATCTTCATTACTATTTGGGCATTGAAATGATTCAAAAAGCAAAGTATATCTTTATCACTCAACAAAAATATATTGGTGAAAGTATGAGCAAATTCAAAATGAGAAATTGTATGCCTCTTTGTACGCTTTGTTAGATGCTACTAAATACAAACAACTCATTAGAAGTTTGATCTATGTGATCACAACTAGACCAGATATTTCTTTCAATATTGTTCTTTCTCGATTCATGCAACAATCCAAAGAAAGTCACTGGGTAGCAACAAAAAGAGTCGTTTGATATCTAAAAGGAACACAATTTTCGACTCAAATATTTCAGAGCAAGAGACTTCAAACCGATCAGATATTCAGATTCTGACTATGTTGGTGATTTTGAAGATGGGAAATCCACTTTGGCTTTTCTGATGAATTTGGGCACAACAATTGTCAATTGGAAGTCAAAAAAACCATCAATAATTTCTTTAACAAAGCAAAATACATAGCAGCTTCAGAGGTAACCAAAGAAATTTTGTGGCTCGAAAGAGTTCTTTCATATTTGCAAGAGCAACAAGTTTCGTCAACACCACTAATGGTTGACAAAATATTTGCAATTCAAATAGCAAAGAATCTAGTCTTTCATAGCCAAACCAAGCACATCAACACCAAATTTCATTTGATAATACAGCATTATGTGAATGAGGGCAATGTAAAATTGCTCCATTGTCCTACTACGAAGCAACCAACAAACATCTTGACAAAAGTGCTTGGAAGAGAAAAAGTTCAAAAGCATGGTTGGTCTCACAATAACCCTTACAAATTATGGGGGACGTAATATTATTGTACATAATATTAAATAATCCTAGGGATAAGTGTAAAAGAGTTTTTGTCTAGTAGTGGTAGATGAATAGTCTACGTAGGAAGCTAAATAGTCTTCTTGAAAGGTGAATTGAATAGTCATATTTTTGGCTATAAATATTGTTATCTCTGTTCATTCATTTAATGCAAATATAGCTTTGGTTTGCACCAAATTCTCATTAATTGTCATGCCCATCCTGACACATTAGCTACTAGATCTTTGAGACATTATTGTCTCATATTAATGTGTTAAGTTTGGTCTCCCTTGGCGGTGAATGTCTTTTATAGCCCTCTTAAACGTCTTCTTGTAAAAAGGGGAAAAAGTTCACCATTTGTAGACACCTACAACAAAGATTGCACGCATGTTGCAAACACTGTTGGTAGACAAGCAGACAATGTTGGCAAACCTAGACATCTCTGAAGGATGTAAGATACCTCTAGTAAAGTTTCAAATACACTTTACAATGCTTTAAAATGACCAAAATATAGAAAAAAATATAAATAGTGAAAATAAGTAAAAAAAATTGACATTTTTTGAAGAAAGGCCGTTAGCATTTAAAAAAACCAACTACTTCCTAAACCATTTCATTAAATTGCAAGTTGTCAATAGATGATATGGTCCTTACAACTATTATTTTCTTCGAGTTGCTTCCATCACTGCTACTTAAACCAAATCTTCCAGACCATCATCTGTAAATGAGGTAGAACCTTTCAAATCAATATCAAGTGTTTTTCTCTCTTTCTCTACATTCTATATATTTATTAGTATATACGTGTACCATGTATGTTTCATATCTATATTCAAGAGTCATCTTTTTCCATGGCTTAGCTCTTTTGCCAGCAATGCCAAGTATTGTTTCACTCCAACATATATCGCTTTGAATTTTATAAGAAAAAGCTACAACGCCATTTACAATTTTTACCATCAAGCACACCAGTTTTGGTTACCCACTATAGAAGTGGGTTTTTACATTTTACACTGGTTTGATGAGAGTTTTCTAAGGGGTTTGGCTACTTTTAGTGGTTGTTGCCGCAACTGAATTCACACCACCTCTGCCAAAATACTCACATTTATTGTTGTAGCATTCACCTGTTTGTGTAGATGGTCTTAATTTCATTTTTCATAATGACATTCATTCTTGGAGCTTATATTCACCTATTCGTGTAGATGGTCTTAATTTCGTTGTTCATAATGATTTAAGTTTTGATTTTTTAGCACATTCTGAAGAAAAGAAAAAAATGCGAGGAAATAATTAAAAAATTGAATCACATTGCCCGAACAATAAAATGTGGGCATTTACATATGCATGTGCATATACAAAAAGAAAAAACAACAATCGAATCTCCTAACCTTTTATGAACTTTAGTATGGATGGAGATGTTGTACGAGTCAATGGAAGCTAATGAAGAACCTGATGGAGTTTGACATTTCAAGGATCTAGTAAAATTTAATAATAATAATCTCCAAATTTTATCATTGGCCCATTTGAGAAAGGTTTGTGGATGGATGAAATGAACCGTATAACACCATCATGAAAATTCTACTGTTTAGAATAAAAGGCCATTGGCTTGACCGTGACAGTTACCTCTTTTCTCATCTGATTCTACCCGTCAACAATATAAAACACAATAATTTATTTTCTACCAACTCTGGATTATATTTTGCATGCACACTAGGTGTCTAGGTAAAATGCAACTATTATTTAAGGATAGAATCAATCACAGCCGCCAAATAACAAATGAATGCTTGCTGAAAAATGTCTTCTAGGTTTGGACAGAAATCATATAATATTAAATAAAGGCAATGCATACTTCGTTTATTTTTAAGCTTAAGCACTTATCTTTTGCAAAAAAAAAATCTAATTTTTTTAAACATTCGAGATTTTGCTTTATTTAATATTTTTTTGCCTTTATTTTTTCAATTTTCATTATCTTTGCATTTTGGGGGCATTTTCGAAATGTCATCAAACCATCTCTTTCAAAGGAAACAATTTAAGGGCCATCTCCTATGGGGCACATTTCCTAGGTGACCGACACCTAGGCACAATATTATAGGTTTTTAAGATTTCCTTTTAGTTTTTTTTCTTTTACTTTTTTTTTCATTTTATAAAAAAAATGATAATGATAAATTTAATTTAATAATATAAAAAATAACCAGACCAGCTCGCATCAATTAGGTCCATCCCCAAAATTTAGATCAAGCATGATCTAGTATGGAAAATATTCAATATAACACTAACATAAAGATGCAATTTGTATTGTTGTAAAATTTATCGGTACACATCTGAATATTTACTAAAATATAATATATTTGCACATATCTCTCTTCTCTACACCACATTGTTAGAGCTTTAAATAAAAGAATGGAAATGCCCAAGGGCATTTCCATCCCTTATTTGTAAAGGAATTGAGCATTCAATTAAAGTAGGAGAGACAACATTAAAAATAAAGACAAGAATGAAGCATATTTATTGATTTGAAATGTCATATTTATTCATGAACAAAGGTTAGATATATACCCACCACAATTTAATTGCTTACTTATCATCAACTTTTTAATAAGGCCTCGAATTTATTTAATATGGTGAACCAAACTTAGATATGTATTCTATAATATAATAATAAGCTGAACGGACATTATACTCTTGTTACAATAATGTTTATTTCCTAAGTCAAGGAATGTTATTTCTAATATCATGTGTAGGTTCTTATTAGGTGGGTCGTGAGGGTATGAACAATTAGATTATTTTAAATTACTTATTATTATTTTATCCCTCTTGTAACTCCTTCCACATGTCATTGCTCTTATCTACGTGGCATATATCATTACAACTATTATAATTTATCATAGATTCTTGTCATGTTGTGTCATTGAAATAAATCTAAAATTAGAGTACTCTCTTCGCTTTCACAACTCTCTAGTAATGATTCATTTCATATCCTTGCGTGAGATTCTTCATCTATTCTATGTAGAGGGATCTTAGAACTGTGTATTTGCAGAAATCTTTCATTCTCATTCTTGGTGGAAGATTGTTGTACGATACATATACTTTCACTAATGCAAAACAGCCTTTTAGTGTGCTATATCTTTTTTAGTAGAATAGTTCGTTCTACAATCTTCAAAATGTCTTCTTCATTTTATAAAAACTCTAACCACCCCTTTAACATTCATTTAGATGACCTCACACAAAGAAACATCTTTGCGATGGGGCCAAAATAAGACAAACAATGTCTTCAAATAGCATATATGCCTTCTTCATCTTCATCTTCCTTTATCTCTTTCCCTCTTCCACAAGCGTGAGCAAAATTATATTCCTGCCTTTTGAAATTTGAATGTTCAGAATATAGAGCTCTGAAAAATATCCTATACGTTATTTGAAGCATGTCTTGGTCTTCGGCAATGAAAAAATGTAAAAGTGCATTTAGTATCCATATTTCTTCTGGAATTCGGCCTCCATGATTTTGGCTGCCCTTGTCATTATATTTCTCCTGATTTATAACAGTCCATTGTACCATACTTCTTCAGACTTGAACTCCTCTCTCTTCTGCCACTGCTGTTCTTTCAGCTTTCTCAAAATCGCACGTCATTTCTGCAACTAAGGTTTCAACTGATCCTTCATAGGCTTCAGGTAAACTCTTTTTAAGACAATAGATTTGTTGGTTTATCTTCTACATTTTGTCATACCCTAGCAAGCTGACTTTTGACGTCCTTCAATATTTTTCAGTGATCACCAATTGATCCACCATGTGACCTCACAGCACTAAGTTTGCATTTCGAATAAATAATCTGATTATCACATGCACCCAGCAAAGAAAGAACCTAATTTCATCAATTCAGATACAACATTGTCCACATCAACAATAGAGGGTACAATATAGTTACAATATCCCAAAGGATTTATAGTTTAGATTTGGAAAACTTCGGTTGGGTCATATCTCCATCTTATGGTCCTTGTCTTGTTTCATTAACAACGTCCCAAAACCCTCCCACCCTACTAAAGAAATCCATTCTCTAACTTAAGATAGCATAATTGTCTTTGTCGATCATTCGTCAGTCCAACTTCTTGTAACTTCAAAGCATATGTATCATCTGTGTCCAGAATTCAAAGTAGCTAACTACCCATGCAGCTGTCATTGTTCACATCAGCAATAGAGGGTACAATATCGTCACAGAGTTGACAAAATGCCAGAGGATTTGCAGTCTCTATTTTGTTCCATAAACAAATGTCCCACAGTTCTTTCACCCTAAAAAATACTTTCATTCTCTGGATTTATAAAGCATAATTGTCTTTGGTTAACTTCTGGGACTCCATTAGGATAGGAACAGGTTGCATCTTGAATCAGATATATTTATAGGTTCAGGCTTCAGCAATAAGTTTCATAAATTTGCAAAAAAAACGATAAAGCCAAATTCACAAGGGTTCAAGTAAATCTCCAAACAACATAAAAGATTGATCAAAAATAAATTAGTGGTTGCACACTATCAAATAACTGCTACTTTCATACAAATTAAGGTCAAATACTCTCATAATGTGACCATAAAGCAACCTAGATAGCCATAAAATTTCACCAAATTAACTACGCTAGTCAAAACTGCAGCGCATCCATCCACCAATATTCACCATCAAAAACAAAATCACATTAAATTCCCATAATCCTTCACAAAAATACAACAAAAAGCTTCCCTATTGCATCATTATGCATTCTATGTTCACAAAATAAAATATTTAATTAAAAAAAATCCAAATTACGCATATTTATTTTTAAAAATTGGTTTTCATGACACCCATTAACAAAAATCAACAAAGTAATCTGCCTTGGCTACCCACATTCTTAATGTTTTGGTTGCTTGATATGAAATATTTAAGATGTATCCGTAAAGATTAACAGAGGTGCCACTATCCACCCCTGGAAGGATGCTTCAAACTCAATTTTGAAGAAGATTTGAAAGGTAATTGAGGATAATCAAGCTCCAGCAGTCTTCTTCAAGACTCGACAGAAGACGTTATTGCATTCACAGTTCTAGATATTCAAATAATTCACACCAGAAAGGGAGAAGCAGTGGTAGCTAGTGTCACGACTGTCTGAACATTAATATTTAATCTAACGTAGATGGGCCTTCTAGTTCTCCTTTCCAGTAGCCAAGGTCACGGGGATAGAGTCATGCATCAGTAGTTTTCTCTCTAGACCAGCAGCCTTGGGTATTAGGAAAGATCCTAGAGGAAGTATTATACTTCCTTCTAGGATTGCCAATCCCAGCCCTCTTAGCCCTGGGCATTCCCCCATTGACATTATCAAGCCTTGCATTGGTCCCTTCTGGTCATGGATGATACTGTTGCCAGTTCTTCTAGCCAAAACATTGCTACAAGCATGTGACAGTGCTGGTTTTCAGGTTTGGCCTCCAGCTCCAGTATTATTTCATCTGTTTTGTGCTTTATTGACAGAGTCTTTTCCTAAAATGGCTATTTGTGCTTGTACTTGAATCATATGTTTGGGACTTGGCCCTTTTGGGTTTACCCCTCTATCATGTTTAAATACTTAGTTGCCGTGTTTTGCCACACTCTTTTACCATCCTTGCTACCATTTTTCCTTCTTGACCTCTCTTCTCAGTCTCCCTTGCATTTTTGGTGGATTCTCCTTTCCTATTTATTCCCTCAATCCATGCACACTCTCTTACTATACCCAAACATTCCATCTGTCTTTCATTGAAGTTTGTTACCAAGCAATTATTTAGCAGCTAAAATCTGTAGCCAGACTTTTAGTTGGTTTATGATAGTCCTTTTCGCCAAGAACTCAGAATCCTTTACTGTAAAGGGCAATCCTCACATCCAGAATAATAATAAACTTCTCCTTATCATTTGTAAGCATTAGGTCAGGTTTTAAACACTGGATATAAAATAAGGAAGCAGTGTTCACTCAAGCAAAAGAAAGGATTTAGATTCCATCAAGAATATGTCAAAAAAGCCAAATACTCATTTGGATGAACAATGAAAGTAATGCAATCGGAGGAACTAATCCACAACATGGCAAAGGAACATCTAGAAGCTTCTCCTATGAGAAATCTCGTAGCCACAAAAACTCAAAGGTCCCCTGGGATGATAACATAGCTGCAGCATAAATGGATCTTGGCAGTTACATGGAAATGAAAACTGGCGCATTGCAAGAAGGAATCATGTAAAGTCTCCATGATCTAGCAAAAAGATCATTAAAATCAGAAAGTAAACACCAAAGACATATGATATATAAGATGTAGTTTCATTCGCCCTCTCATTGAGATCCTAGAGGTTAAAGATAGTGTCTTGGAAATCAGTGATGCAATTGCATACAATGAAATTGGCTTAGCCATTGCCCGTGGCAACGGACGTAATATTGAATGCCTTTATTTGTCTTAACACAAGTGACTTAAGAATGAGACATGTTTCATTTTGTGTTTTATGGCCTTCAGTATTCCCATGCTGACAGGGATTTTCAATTACATGTAAGGAGCTTGGGGCCAAACCTCCAATAAACAATAAAAATCCTTTTACTTTAAAAAAAGGTAACACTACAAATATATTTTACTTTAAACAACTGCATGACATCACTATCAACATTCCATCAAGCTTATAGACCGAATAACAGAAACCATTAATTATCACATAACAAACTTAAGAAGACATGTATTTGCAACCATGGTAGTTATAGTTCTGTCATTATGAGTTAGGTAGATGTAGAATTAAAACTTAAATTAAATCTTCTTTAAAATATATTTCTTACATGGACTTTACAAATTAAATCCTTAATAAAAAGACATTTCATAGAATAACGAAAGAAAGAAAGAAAGGAATTATATTAATGTCTACAAACAACCAAAATAGGACAACAGTACAGAAAAAGTGCAATCCATTATAAAAGTGACGTATTAGGGTAAATATATTTCAACAAAATACAACAAATTTGTCCCTGATATACAATAATTTGATATCCAACTCAGTCCATAATGAGAATCACCAAGTTTATACCTTCATCAACTCTATTGCTGGAATCTGCATTATGAGATCAACCGATGATGGTGGTACATGTTCAGATTGTGAAAGTTGATCCATCGCCTTTTGTGCATCCTCATCTGCAATGTTATACATACCTAACATCCTGCAAGCTAAAAATCAATCATCAGAAATCCAGATTCAAAGTTTTCATTTGTCCATTTAACAATTAATTGTTGCTATCCACCATTCCTATGCCAAGAAGGATATTGAGGAACTAATGATATATACATCTTTACAGCAGAAAAATCATATACATTAGCATATAACTCACAGTTGAAAATGTCGGAGACAAGCAACTACCAGTTGCCATTTTTCAACAGGATCAGCATATGCTCTTTGGGAAAAAGGCCCAAATACTTGGTCACGGACAAAACTAAAAATCCCAACAAACCTAACCACAATCCATAAAAGCAAATGTGAAGTATTTTCAAGTAAATATATCACTTTAGCATTATTATGGATTTAACCAAGAAAATCATAAAACATATATACCAAATCAAGCTTCAGCACTTCAAACTAAGTATAGATTACCTTCTGCCCTTATCACTTAAATCAGTTTCCTTTTCAACAAGCACATTCAACAAGTTTAAGTAAGAAAGTGTTGATGGATATTCTTCCCTCCTTGCTTCCACTTCATTTAGTTCATATCTCATTTCATAGACCTGCATGAAAAACCAAAAAAGAATATCATTTCAAATTAAAGACAGTGCAATTGGAGCTACTCTATATTTCGGTTAGTTTCCAGGGTGTCCGGTATAGAATATGCACAAGAAATTCCTTTGAATTTTGTTGTCATAATGATTTTGTCAGAGTCTCTAGCATGCCAGATCTGATCAATTAAAATCTCAACGTAAGATAGGAGTAATTCAAGGGGTAACTTTTCGCCAAATGGCTATTTTTTTCCATTTTTTCAGCTAAAATATATTCACGATTGGAAAACTTTTGAAAATGAAGATTTTCCCCAATTTCTATAATGTAATATTTGTTCTTTGATAATTCACCAACTTTGTACACAAAACATATAGAATGTTAAGGGAAAAAAATTATATTTTTTGATTCACGTGAATTTGATAATTCAATATTAAAAAATAATCCCCGGGATTTCAAACTTTAAAAAATGAGGTCCTCCTTAAAATCAAGCCTAATAAAAGAGTACCTGAAGGTGAAAATTTTCAGGACCGAACCCAGTATAATAACAATTACTCTTCAATTTACTCATTAGAGTGCCTTGAGGTGAATGTTGGCAATGTTTGTCAAAGTAACTATTATTTTTGTGATATGGTTGCTCGCTTCAAACTTTATAATCTTTTCTAGCAGAGAAGGGAAAGGGATTTATGCATTATACAAGTTGACAGGTACAGGAAAAAGGTCAAATCTGTTCAAATAACCATACAGTGTTCAAAAAGCAAAAAACGCGAAAAACACAAATCATGCTAAGAATTATCTATTACTTACCAGGAAAAGGGAACTCTGTGTTCATATCACTTAAATATCCAACAGCTTTGGGAAACTATGTTAGCAAATGAGAAGTGATATGTGAAAAGCACTTGATGCACTTGATGTTTTGTGATCAGTGCAAGATCTTATTTATGCAATCAAAATTGGTTACAAGGAGGTTACAGAAGTTATTAGTTAGGCATTAACTAATAAGTAGTTAAGCCTTTACAATATTTAACACCCCCTCTTAATGACTAAACCAAAAACAACACCAAGTTTGTCCCGAAATTTTACAAACAAAATAGGACCAAATAGTTTAGTCGTTACATATACACACTGATCAAGAGATATCAACATGAAATCCACAGTCCACTGACATTTTGCTGCTGTGCAATGTGAGAGCTTCGATGTAGACAACAACCGAACATGATAGCCAACAGCGAAACAAAGATCCGGCCATGTGGACATAAGATGTAACAAGTTGCCCACGTCTCTGATGAGTGATTCATTGACCGGTAATGAATCATCGATGGCTGATGATTTCAGCCCTATCTCCAAAAGTCCAAATCCAGGACCCTGGAGCTCCTGATCAAATAAAACATCCCATGCTTGTGAAACCTACCGAAGTCCATACAAGTACTCAATCATCCTGCAAAACAAATGATCACTATGGGAAACCTGAAAACCATCAGGCTACACCATATGGACCTCCTCGTCCAAACATTCGGAGAGAAGCAATCGATTTGTGACCATCTTCACAGCATAAGCATCCTCATCATTGTGACCATCTTTGCAACATAAGCATCCTCATCAATTCCCCCCTGTTGGGAAAAGTCTTTCTCAACAAGATGAGGAATGTACTTGTGCAAAGTACAAAATGTATCCACCCATTTGTATCCAATGGAGTGTAGAACTGGCCATTTAGGTACCATACCAAGGTTAGAATCTAGAGCAAAATGACCATGCTCTACCAAAAAAACAACCTTATTCCCGATTCTCTGAGCCAGTGAATTTGACCAAGGCATTTCATCCCCCTGCACAATTACTAGTGCATCCGACTGAGATTGAGGAATTGCATCCTCCTGCACATCCTGTATAGTGGATATTCCCGCCACCACTAATGCATGTAAGTTGACTGGATTAAAGTCAACAAGCCTATCCTTCTGCACATCCTGTATGGTGGATTCATCCTCCACTCGTGCATCTACGTTGACTATGGCAAAGTCAACGAGTCTATACAGACCACCTTGCCCAATACCCCGGGCAATTACCTTATCCTATCTTATATCAGACACAACACACTGTTTTTCAGAGAAATCTACAGCAATACTAGGATTTTCCATTAATTAAATAATAGACAGGAGATTTTTACTTAGGCTAGGAACATACAAAACATTACTGACTATGATTGTCTTTGCATTATTCAATTTTATACGAACATCTCCTACCCCCTCTACTGCATATGACATGCCATCAGCGAAAGAAACTGAATCAAAATGGTTTGTATTTGCAGTAAATTTGACATACCAATCTTTACATGTAAAATGTCCTGATGCACCGAAATCAATGAACCAGCTATTGGTATGTGAGTGTGAGTATGACGCCACAAGGGCATACTCTTCTTCAAATTCCCCTTCTTCAATTGCTGCCACATTTGTTGCTTGATTGGTTTGTTGGGAAATTGCAACCTGTCACTTCCGGCAAACCTTTTTCATATGCCCAACCTTATGACAGTAAAAACATGTTACCTGATACTTCGAAGATGGACCCGTAGAAATACGTTTCCACTTCCCTTTCCCCTTCGCTTGAGCAGCAAGTGCACTTCTTCGTTTCCAACACTGGACTCCTCTGTTTGTGTCTGTCTCCATTCCTTCTGTAACAAATAAGAACTCACCTGATCAAATGTCAGTGTTTGGCTTTCCGCCATCAAATGAAGAGCCTTCACAAAAGATTCGTAGGATGGTAGAAAGTTGTTCAGAACTAGTGCCACCATGTCGTCATCATCAAACTTCTTGTTAATTGTTGAAAGCTGGTCTCGGAGATCTTTCATCCGAAGTAGGTGATCTGACAAAAAATCACCCTCATTCATCTTGACAGAGAATAACATATCTTTCAAGTACAACACCCAACTTTTCTCCGAATTCTAATACTTGTTCTGCAAACTGGTCCATAGCGCACTTGTTGTAGTGGCATTCCGGACCTCAGGAATCATATCATCTTACACGGATAGCTTCAGCAACATAAAGGCCTCCTTATGACGCTTGTCATAATCTGTAACAGGGCTTGCCTCAGTGCCAAGAATAATTTTGTCACAATCATGATATTCTGCAATCGTTAAAATTTTATGATTCCACATGTTATAATTTTGCCTAGTCAATTTTTGGGCCTCCGAAAGGACTAAGTTTTGGATAATTGCCATTTTTCACTCCAAAAAATTATTTTTGAGCCAATAAAATATTCTCGCAAAAACCAATAAAAAAATTCCCACAAAAAATTATACTATAATTTATTTATTTTTAATTCACTGATTTTCATTCAATTCCACTTTCAACTATTCCGAAAAAATACTATTAAACATCTGAAAAATTTATAAAAAAACTCACAGGAAATTTTTGGACTGTGCCCGTCCCCTTGTTGGTTTTTGTGCCCTTCACGTCCCTGCCTTGTCCTTGCCCTCGACTGTGTGAATTTTAGCATTCGTGCCTCCTTCCACTGACTGTGCAGACCACGGCTATGTTACCTATCGACCCTGCCCCGTTTGATGCCCTTCGTGGTCATGTTGTGCCCTCTTCATGAGCACTTCTCCCGTCACGACTGCACTTTCCACGAACCCTTCATTACTGTGTCGTTTTTACCTTCGACAATATCCCTTTGCTCGTGATTTATCTGGTTTAGGTTTTATTCAACTCGATTGTAGACAATTTTGTGGAACCCTCGATGTTTTTGCAATGTAGCCCTCGACGCATGCCCTTGACGTTCTTCCCATGACTGCTCGCATGTACTTCAATGGATTCAAATCATTTGCTTTCCCCCGTGAATGGACTATTTACTTCACGAGAAATGCCAGTAATTTGCTTTGATGTCCTTCAAAGGTGCAAAGACTCGACTTCGTGTCTTCCTCCCTTTCTGCTATAAATCGCAATTTTATCCTCACATTATTTCTTTTCATGACTGTTTATTTCATGCAAAATTTCAAGTTCTTTTCAGCAAACCCTCAATCCACGATCTATGATTTTCCCACGGGATTGTGCTTCTTTTCTTTCCGCCCCACGAACTTCGATATCTGTTGTATCATAAACCCTCGACAACTGTGAATGATTTCTGCCTTCCACGATTTCTCAAAACGTGACTGTTTCTTCCACAAGATTTCTGCAACTCGTACTTCGAAGCTTCCTTTCATGACCTCTGCAAACTCTTTCATGACCTCTGTAGCTTCACGAAAACCTTCAGCCCACGTTTTTGTAGTAACGTGTCCTCACGATGTGCCCTAGAGAATCTTCAACATTTTTGATGTGATTCTTGTCGATCTTCAAACACTGAAAATAACATCGAATCTCTTCCTCTCCCGTTCGTACCCTAACACTAGGGTTTCCTTGAACGAATCACCCATACCTTTTCAGCTTCCTCAAGTGGTGGCTTTGATACCACTGTTAGCAAATGAGAAGAGATCTGTGAAAAGCACTTGATGTTTTGTGATCAGTGCAAGATCTTATTTATGCAATCAAAATTGGTTACAAGGAGGTTACAGAAGTTATTAGTTAGGCATTAACTAATAAGTAGTTAAGCCTTTACAATATTTAACAAACTCCACGAAATTATTCTACCTTCAATGGAATAAAAAGTAAAAAATGCTTCAAACGTCAAACTAGCTCTAGGTTGTTGTTGAGGGCCTTTGAAACCCCAAACCACAAATTTTAGACAAACAAATCATGATAACCTCCTTCCTATGAGAATATCCTAAAGCAACAAGATTCCCCAAATCTTGGAAAAATTTAATCATTTTTTATTACTCATCCCAAATTGAAAATCCCTCCATGGTCATCACTCAAACACAAAGATTGACAAGCTTTGGAATCAAATCAGCATTTCCTCTCATGTTTCCTACTTTACTATCATATAAAAAGCTCACAGTAACAACTGAAACCAAAAGGGGATCATCCAGTACTCTCATTTCATATTTGGACATAAAATGTATGGCCATCTCCTTCTAAGACACTTGCCACAAATTCAATCATTACATTCTGCTAGTAGACAATTACAACTAGCAGAATAAAACTGTCAGTGAGCTTGAAGAGTACCTGTCATTAAACACTACTCAATGACTTTGATGCATCTTGCTTCCGTTTGAAAACATCCATAGACATTAATCATGATTTTTCTTCATTTCAGTTGAATATGTGTCGCATATCACTAGACAAGCTGAAAAGTATTAATGCCAATCCTGTCTCTTTTTATATTATTCCATCTATATTCTAACCAAGTCAAATATACCTTTCATTTATCAAATGCATCTCCTTGCCACTCTCATTGATTGCTTTAGTCATTTTAAGGCATCAAGATAGCTTTCTTGACTGTTCAGATTTTCCACTGACGTAAGCCATTTGGGCTTAATATTTAACTTTGTTTCGATATTTTTTAAGTTTAACATTAAAGTTCTTAACAACATATCTACCATTTTAGTTGAGCCTTTATTGAGTTCATTATAGAGCCAGTGCGCAGAATAATTTATTTTCCAAACCACCTGTGCTTCACTAGTAGAACATATTTCTAAAGGAAGATTATAATTAGAAAATTTAATAGTTTCAAATTGAACAGCACAATCACCAATAAATAATCAGCACAAAGACAGTAAACTATAAGCATTGTGAAAATCCTTCTCAATGCTGCCTTTCACTGTTGTAATCATAGAAGTTGAATAAAACTCACGAAACAAAAATCAATTTGTTTACTTTAAACAGTTGTTGAGACAAACACAGGTATAAAACACACAAGTAGAAAAACTACATCATTGTATTAACTCAAGAAAGATTACATTATGTAAATACTCAGGGTTTTACTCTATAATCATAGAAGTTGAATAAAACTCACGAAACAAAAATCAATTTGTTTACTTTAAACAGTTGCTGAGACAAACACAGGTATAAAACACACAAGTAGAAAAACTACATTATTGTATTAACTCAAGAAAGATTACATTATGTAAATACTCAGGGTTTTAATCTTCTATCTCCTCAAGCTTAAATAAGTTTCCTCACATACAGGACCCAAATACCCTACTGGTCAACTAGCTTCCTTCGCCCAAACTACTAACCAACTACCTGACATACTACTTACTAACATTAATTACCACCATTAACTTTCTAACTCTAAAGGGGGTGTCTCATAAGTGAGATACATATCCCGTACATTATTATAACAACTTAAGCATTTACAACATACGGAACACAAAACACAACAACAGTTAACTTTTATTGAATTGATAGTTAAGTTTTTAGTAAAACTGAAAATGTATAAATACCTGAGAAGAAACATCTGGTGAACTATTCCCAATTGCTGGAGGTTTTACAACTACAGGTAGATCATACTGCTCCAGTAAACTCCAGACGGTGTCTTTCAGCGCAGGGGACACTTCCACAAATTTAGAGATAGCATTTCTCAAGGCAGCCTGCAACAAAAATCCGTTCAGAGAATATCACTCTTAAAAGCAAATCACTAGTAATAGAAGGCACGAAAATTTTCCAAATAGTTCCCACATATTTCAAACCTTCAAATAAGGTGGTACGTTTTCATATGGCAACAACTTGAATAAAGGTTCTATGTCAGGGAACCATAGCATTCTTTCCACTGAATTCCCATTCTCTATTACCTGAAACAAAAGAACAAAACAAAGGAATGCACAAGGCCTTCTAAAAATAAAAACTATGATCTCTAAAAACTCCAAGTAGCATAAAATAAAACTTAAACCAATCAATAAACTCTTAATTCTTTCCATCTAAGAACTGATCCTTCTCGACCACGTAAAGGCCCTCCCCCTCTGCAACTTTATGCCAAAAATGCAATAAATAATAATGTAAATCACAATTTTTTATGCACATGTAGAGATAGTACATATCTCCCAAATGGGAAAATGATTGATACAAGTTAACCACAGTCCATTTTTCTTAAATTCAACGTGCTAATATCTAACTTTAGAAAGAAATTAGTGTTTTCCAATGTACCCTTTGTAGAACCCTCAAATATGCTACCAACGCCCTTGCATCACCTTCCTGAAAATCAGGTAATAAAGCTCTTGTGTTTTGAAGGTATCTCTTGAACTTTTGCTCATAGACATTAAGAGAATTGAAAAGAGTATGCCATCCCACATTTCGAATCGCTTTGCTTTGAAGCAATTGGAATACTCTCTTAGCACCTTCCTCACTAGATGCCTGTTAATTTAAACACACATGGAAAAAACTATTATCAGGCATATTAGATCATTATAGAAGAAAACAACTCAAAAAGTACAACTTTACATGGAATATCATGTAGCATGATGCTTTACAAAATATCGCAAACAAAATAGGCATACCAACTTTGTAACAACTACCATATCCAAAATATAATCTTACCAATGTACTAAGCAGGCTTAAAAAAGCTACTAGCGTTTGGTAGCTACTATGATCTTCACCAGCAAAGCACACAAAGTTCCACAAAGCTTCATTTCCATCCGTTAAACCTGGCTCTCTCTAGCCATACGTCCATATACAAACTGTTAATAAAGGTGCCAGTATCTCCCACTAAAACTAATAGAGAATGCAGATAATGTATTTGTAAGAATGAAAATGCAATTAAATGAATAGTAGCCTTCATCTTGTAAGAGTGATGGTTTAAACTTTCCAACAAAGAAATCAATCCAAATCAATCCAAGAACCTGCAAGTATACTAATGCAACCATTAGAGAAAGAAAGAAAGAAAAAATTATATTAATGTCCATAGATGACCAGTAGATCAATGGGACTCGAGGATACAGCAATTAACAACAGAATGTTCTACGAAGAGAGAATCCTAGAAGCTGAATAAAGGAACAAAATTACATAAGTCAAAATAAAGTAGTGTGGCACTAACACAGGGAGTAATGAAATCAATACAAATAGTAATGAAGGAAAGACAAGAGTCCCAAAACCATGTGCCGATGAAGACTAGAAGGAAATCTCATCGAATATCTCTCTTTGCCTAAACTGGAGGAGTTGTTTGAGCCATCATCAATCATTTTGAAAGATGTAATAATGCTCGTCAGGGAGTACCCAAGGTCAAAAGATCCAGGTTGGGAAATCCTAGGGGGAAGCAAAGCACTTCCTCAAGAATCTCACTTAACATCCAAGGCTGGTGTAACACCCGTAATAGAAAATAAACTCGTAATATGAGTCTGCCCATGTGGTCTAGGGGGCGGTCGGTAAGTAGTAGATCCATGTCACACCAACGGGAAGAAACAGAGCCACGATGTCTAGGGATAGCAGGATAGGGGATCTAGGTAATTGTTGACAATTTTGCCCCCACAGAGCAAAATGTCACCCCTACTATTCGGAACTTTGCTATGGTGCCAAGTTTGTCTTGTGAATCAGTTTTGGGGGTCCTTAAATGTGCATGTACAGCCACCCAAGTGGCCATCTGCAGCCAGGTGAAGTTTAGTCATTCAGAGGGTTCCAAGGAGCTTTCTTGATTACAGCCAATGCAATGTACAAATCCAGCCATGCAAATGATGACGAAAAGGTCTCCTACGCCCATGTAAATTCTGATGGACTCCTACAGCGATCATATAGAGCATACAGTTCGTTCAAAAGGAGGACACATGCAGCAGTTTTAAGTGGGTTTTTATCTCCTAAAACATCATCTACAAAAGTTTGAAAGGGTTTTTCTCCTCTTCTAAGCATCACGTACAGCCAAAAGCCATGACATACAAGCTGTAAGTTCATTTATTTTGTCTAAGCAAAGATTTTATTTTGGGGTTGTAAGAGGAAGAGTATTTCTTCGGACTTTTGTCTGAAAGAAAGAACCCTCAGAGGACAATTGCAAAAGTCCCGAAGGGTACGTACCCTTCGGGAAGGTTGACTTCGAAGAACCGCGGGAGATTCACTTGGCAGAAAAGGATCGAGGCAAAAATCTTGAAGGGCAACTGCCCTTTGGGAAGATTTCGGACGGTGCCCTTCAAAAAGCCCGAGGAAATATAAACAAGAAAAAAAAGAAAAATTGAAGGATATCCTTCGGACAAAAAATCCGAAGGATTAACTCGAGAAAAATGCAAACACAAAAGTCCAAGGGAAATAGAAGGCAGGGGCAGACATTTTTTCCGCAAGAAATGAGACAAGATAAAAGTCCGAAAGAATTCGAAGGAAAAACAAAGAGAAAAGCATAAAGTCAACGAAAAACCCAGAAATAAAGGCCAAGGAGATAGCCAAGAAATCCAAGAAAATATAGACTAATATAGACAAAATAAATCCAAATATAAAATCCCGCCAAAAATAGATACAACACAAACAGGCAGACCAAAACAAAAGACGGAGTCAACGTGAAAATCCATGCAAACAAAGGCTATTTTCGGTTGACTGGTCAAAGCTTCAGTGGACTGGTTGTGAAGTCAAGCTCATCTCTGGGTCAAACTCGTGCTTTCAAACATTCAAACAGCTCAAAAGGAAGTCCATATTTGGAGGTGGGCATAGCATTTTGCATGATAAGAGTTTGATTTGTCAAAATTAGCCTACCATCCATAACGTTCCATGCATGTTGCCTAAATAAAGAATAGCCTAAGCTTAGCCACCGTCCATTTCAATGCCAAAGAGTTGGCTTCTAATTTTAGACACGTTTCAACTGAACATGCACAAGAAAAGTCAAACGTATGATTCCACCGTCCAATTCTAGCGCCTAAGAGCTTTCATGCAAAGAGGAAGAAGACAAAATAGATTTTTGTAAAGGCCGAGTTGGACGGATTTAGCTCTTCTATTTTCAAATTCCAATCTCTTGGCTTTTTTTATAATTTTATATATTAATGGCTTTTCAGCGTTGTAAAATCCATCCCTCTCTTGGTAAGACCAAACTCTACCATTGGTGAGTTGTGTAACCTCTTCAATCAATAGAAAGATTGTACTTTCAGATTTCAAGTGCTGGCATAGTGTACATTCATTCAGCAATTTGCATATGTGGTAGATTTCTCTCCCTTCCCAAATTTTGATTTGTACCTAGTTGCTAGCTTATCGTGTTATGCAGGTCATGTTCAGTATTTTATGTCTTTTGTTGACGCTGTAAGTGGATGTTAGGTTGCTACAAAGTATCTTGTCTCAGACCTCTCTCCATCGTTTTCCCTCACGTTTTTGTCATTGGATCGAACCTTCTCATAAAATACTTATGCATAGTGATCAATTGAAATCAAAGGTCTTCCTTTTCCCTTGTTTGTTCAGTGTTCAAGGTTCCAAGTAGGGTGGATCAACATTCTGGTGTATCACCGTCATTAAGTAGGATTTCCCCTTCAAGTTTCTTTCTCCCTTTTCCATGGTAGTCCGCAACACAGAGTAGAGATCCTCATTGATACATCTTACAGGACCCAGCCTTCTTTGGAGATTCTTCTCACCAATGAGGCACCCACCCTCGTGAGAAGATCCCATTGTTTCAACTGGAGAGAGGATTAGCCATTTCAGCATGTCTTTGATTCAGGGTGCAACTCCAGGTTGACAACAGTAATCTAAGTAGTAATGGTGTGCTAAGAGAAGCGCCACTTAAACAATCTATTAGCTCTGATACTGATGTCCAAAGGGCGCTTAGCCCTGCCAATCCCCTGCATGGGATAGAGGAAGAGGCAATCAACATGGGGCTTTAAAGCATCTACTTCCCCTATAGGGATCTATGTTGGAGAGTGACAACCTCATAAAGATAAATAGCCAAGCATTGTTGGTCTAGATATCTGAAGAAAATAGATAGAGTGTTACTTAAGTCCTTGTCGAGGCAATGATATCTTCCTCGGATCTCATAGTAAATGAGGCATCTAATAATGAAGTGTTCCTCGGTCTCCACCTCCTAGACGAAGCAAAGATGACAAATCCATACTTGACAGAGAGTGTGATGATCAGTTTCAACCCATAACTAGTGAGAACACACTCTCATCTAGCCAAGGGGAAACATCAAGTCATGAGGACAAAAAATAATACCATCCACTACATGTAAGAAATGCTCGGAGTAAAAAGCAAGCTTGAGGTTAAGAGGCTCAATGGAGGAGATCCAAATGACCTGGGTATACTGTCTGTAGATGTCCTCTCTAGGAACTCTAGTGATGACATCCTTTGTGGGAGGGACCCGAGGGGGGGTCCAGGGAGTACGTGAAAGGGGGTTGCATATCAATAGAGATGCCAATAGAAAGGAGGAAAACCTAGTCAAAGTACCAACAGTGTCAACATTTGGTGGGGGCCAATGAGCCAATCCTCTCTAAAGAGCAGAGTGCTAAGTATAAATATCTCTCATGACCCAAAGCTAAGTCCCCCTAGGATCTAAGTTTGCAGAGGTAGATAGTAAACCTGAAGATAGTCTCAAGGTCTAGCAGTTGGGTGGCAAATTCAGCTTGGACGATGCATTCCTGCAGGTGTCATGCCCCCTTTTGGACATGACGCTTTTGAAGACCCTTAACCTATTGGTTCTTTGTTTTCCAAGGCATGTCGATTTAATTGTAAAATTCAAAAAGTTGCTTTATTGCCTAACTTTCACTTAAGTTGTGATCTTTTGAGGGTCATGGGCACCCAAGACCTTAAGTGAGGGTTATAATCTGATTAATCTTTCTTTAAAAAGTGGGTTTTCCTCCAAAAGTGCAATGCCCCTCTTGGAGGGAAGATTATAAAAAGGGATGGATGATTCATTTGAAAGCTTAGACTATGTTATGATATTGAATTTTCAAGTTGGAGCACGAAAATCTTTGCTTGTCTTCCAGCTTTGATCTAAGGTTTAACCTAAATCTTTGTTATCGGGTTCCAATCTGGAAATATGGTGGGACGCTTATTATTAATATGTCCCAGGTTCAAAATGCAGCTAGCATATTCTCCATGCTCACGTGACTTGGGTAAAATAATGGCACATTTGACTTTCCATAATTCAGCAATCTAATCAAGGTTCTCAGCTAAGGAGTTTTGTAATGTGGGAGGGAGGCCTACTCCCTAATAATTAGTAGGCAGCTTTCCATTAATCTAAAAAAAATCAGGAGACTGAACATTGAATAATTAGAAGGAAATAAATTATATCAATGTCCATAAACAATAAATGTAGATCAATGGGAATCAAAAGTAAAAGTTACAATAGAAAGGAGTGCTAAAAGAACTTCTAAAGCTGAAAAAGTAACTAAAATTTAGAAAATAAAAAACACCTAACTAGACTGAAGTAACTTAAATTGCATAAACTCTAACAAAGTTGGAAATGATAAAACCATATGATCCATCATCCAAGCACAAATAACCATGTGAAAGAAAGGTCCCTCAATTAAACTCAGAAGGGAGCCAATGAAGACCAGAGATAGAGACCAAGGCCAGAGATTGAAGCTGGCTGGTTTGAGCCAGAGCCAGAACTGGAGAAGGACCAACCACTTTAACTTCAATCTTTACAAAAGGTTCAATACATGATCAGAAGATGTCATTAGGGAGTGAACCAAGCAAATAGGTACGGGCTTCGCCACACAATCCTAGGAGGAAGCAAGGTACTCCCCCTAGAACCTTTCCTAACATTCGAGACAAACCTATAAAGGTAGAAGGAAAACTACTGATGCACACTTATCCTCATAGCCAGAACTGTGGACAACTTTGGAACTAGATAGCCCTTAAAGACAATGTAGCTGACCCACCATGCTTGATGTGAGAATAGTAGAACAGTGGAGCCTTGGTGGCTGTGTAAGAAGAGGGAGTGCCGTCTATCTGACCTGACTCTATTTGCATGTGAAAGCACACTTGACACCCCAACAAGTGGAATAGCTTGACAAAGAAGGTACTCAGCCTTGTAGTCCTAGGCATCCCCTACAAGGTTCAAAATCTGAAAGTGACAACCCTTCTAGGATAAAGGGTCAAGCAGCGGGTTCGGATAACGAACGAAGGTGGTTATGAACTTTCTACGTACCTGTACAAATGGTGATATTACATGAAAAAGATGATTTTAATAATTTAATACAAAGTATGTAGATTTATTTGCATTGAATATTCTGTAAGTGGAGGCAGCGGCATCTACTTGCCATTTAGAATGCAGTCACAATCCGAGCATTCAATATCCAGCAAAGCCTCTAGTTACTATTTAGTGTGTTGCAGAATGTCAGGAATGAAAGCACAACAAAAGGAATAAAAGATAAAAGTCCATTGATACGGCATTGTCATAGGGCAAAGAGTACTAGATATTTTTTTCTTTGTTCAAGCTTTTCTCTTGACAAAGGTCCTGACTCAATACTTTAACAGACAGAAACAGCTTTTGCCAAAATATTCAACATAAACATTTCATTCATGTTTCCTGATAACTAATCTGTAGAAGCAAAGGCATCCAATGATGATCTTGACTAATCTGGACAAAAAATATCAATTCACAAACATTCTACAGTCTGTTAATGTTGGTGTACAAATGTATCTGTATAGCAAATATATGTAGCAACTTTGAATTACAATATATCTCCATTGTTATCTAAACATCGCTGTGGGTTTTACTGACTGAAATATGTGTATATGTAAAACGTATTTCTGAAACTTTGAAAATATGATTCTCTATCTGTCCAAAGAGCTTGCTGGTTGAGATTTATAAGGCGTGCTTGGGTTCCACCACTAATTTTTATAATTTGCATGTTTGTTAGTGTCGATAAATTTTGTTAAAATAAAAAATGTTGTTCAATTAACTCATCAATATTTCAACTTCAATTGAAAAGCATCTTTCTTGAAAAAGCCTATTTACACTTGAAAATTTTAGTTCAATTTTCATCCCTTCTAAAATATATCGCATGTATCATATATGCAAGCTATTAGGAAATACAAGCTCCAATTTCAATGCTTTCAATTTCCGTCCACGTAATGTCTTTGACATATATAGTCCTAGAGGCAGGGTTCAAGCTCTGAGGAATAAACCAGAATGAAAACCTTGTGGATAAGGCTTTGATACTAAAATCGATGTGTTATATATAACCTACAAGATTGAGAAGAAAATATACTCGAGAGTGCTTTCCGGAGAAAGAACAATGTCACTCGCAAGTAAAGAAATAAAGAAGTATTGTATTATAAAGGTCTGTGGACAAAAACGACAAATTGCATGTCATGACTTTACTATTGTTTATGGTAAATATTCTACCAATTGGAACAAGTTTAAGGTTTAGAAAATCCAAAATGCTCGTTTTAAATTGACATTATGACTTTTTGAGTAATCATAAAATGTAAAAAAATAATATAACGTACAGTGCTAATATTAAGTAAAAAAATTACAATTTTTAAATTTCAAAATTAAGGGAACACTTATCAGATTTTATCATAACCACAACCCTTTTCCATTATCATATACAGAGTTGAGAGCAGGCACAGAATGCAAAATACTTGGATTATTCTTCTATAGTGTTTTCACATGGTAGAAACTCAATGATGGTTCAGTATTTACCATGAGTGTAAACATAACCAAATAATCATGAGAATATCAAAACAAAAATATTAGCACCAACCTGATAGATCTCTGTCAAAAGTTCCAAAAGAAAGATGAAAGGTTCAGACTGAGCCTGTATAGCCTGCTGCTGAGCTCTAGTATCATCATCCATGGACTCGTATGCATTCCCTACAGAATATGACCCAAGAGCATTCATTGCTCTGTCTTTCAGTTCTTTTGCCTGCCATACAAGAAAGTCAATGGTGATCCGTGATTTCTTAAAATAGCAATGATTAACAGCATAAATATTTCAATTGTCAGTGCAAAAAGTTTAAAAACAACTTGCACGAAAAAGATCCAAATGATTACTGAATGTCACCCCACAGTAATTTCCCACACCTTTTAATAAAAGAAGAAAGGAGATTAACTGCTCGCATTTTCCCAGAAGGGGTACTAACTCGCTCCAACAAATAAAAAGCAGACTGATTAAAATCATGTTCTCTAACACGCTTCTAGCATTTCTCTAGTGACTCCGGACCCTTGTCATCTCTTGTAACTGAGTTAGTTCCTGCCAAAAGCTAGGGCAGTCTAGGCAAAATACCCAATAAGCTCAATAGTGATAGTCGCATTTTGCAACAGAGGTGGCCCTTCTATACAGAAAAGAGGATTTTTTGTATTTGCACTTATTTTGTTTAAAAATATATTTGTGAAGCTAAATCATCAAACTCAAAGCCTTGAGCTGTAGATTATACTGTGAATCGGGTACAAACTCTTGAGTCTCTTCAGATAACAACATTTAACATAAATGAACAGTGAGTAGATCCAACTACATATATGGGGGCAAGGGGTCTAGGCCTCAAGCCTGACCTCAGAGTCTATATTCGACGAGGGGAGGGGGGCCAATTCATGCTCCTTTTCAGGTACAATTTCGAGCGGTTACCCCTTGCCCTCCCCAGATATATATAGGGGCTCCATATTGAACATATATGAACAGTAAGTAGATTAAAATTATATAATCTGCTCAGCTACAAAACAATAGTTGACATCAAACTGTCAATAAGATCGATTCAGTGAAGTCTGCTCTGTTCTAATGCAAGAATATAAGATTTCCACTATTTCCACTATTTAATATAAAAAATTGCAGATCATAGAGAAACTTTGTATGCCTCAACAATGTCCCTGTGAGTAGCTTTTATGTTAGTGTATACAAAGAATACTGCTATAATCTCTGCAGAGAATAACCACATATATTTCAGCATTCGAGATGCTTGCTACTTGGACCCCCACAACACTGTTTCAAAGCAGAGTGGATGCCTTAAGAAGGTGATCATTGAAAGAAAGAAAGAAATTATATTAAAGTCAAAAAATAACCAAAGTGTTGTCAACCTCGAGTTGCACCCTGAATCGAAGACATGCTGAAATGGCTAATACCCTCTCCAGTTGAAACAATGAGATCTTCTCACAAGGGTGGGTGCCTCAATGGTGAGAAGAACCTTCAGAGAAAGTTGGTACCTGTAAGATGTATCAATGAGGATCTCTACTCTATGTTGCAGACTACCATGGAGAAGGGAGAAAGAAACTTTAAGGGGAAATCCTACTTAATGACGATGATACACCAGAATGTTGATCCACCCTACTTGGAACCTTGAACACTAAACAAACAAGGGAAACGGAAGACCTTTGATTTCAGTTGATCACTATGCATAAGTATTTCATGAGAAGGTTTGATCCAATGACAAAAACGTGAGGAAAAATGATGGAGAGATGTCTGATACAGGACACTATGCAGCCACCTAACATCCACTTACAGCTTCAGCAAAAGACATGAAACACTAAACATGACCTACATAACATGATAAGCTAGCAACTAGGTACGAATCAAAATTTGGGAAGGGAGAGAAATCTACCACGTATGCAAATTGTTGAATGAATGTACACTATGCCAGCACTTGAAATCTGAAAGTACAATCCTTCTATTGATTAAAGAGATTATACAACTCACCAATCATAGAGTCTGGTCTTACCAAGAGGGATGGATTTTACAACGCTGAAAAGCCATTAATATAGAAAATTACAAAAAGTCAAGGGATTGGCGTTGAAAAATAGAGAGGGAGTAAACTCAAACCAACTCAACCTTTACAAAAGTCTGTTTTGTCTTGTATGAAAATTCCTTGTGTTGGAAAAGAAGAAGACAAGCTTTGGATGCATGAAATCTACGAATATATGTCTTGACTTGAAAACCAGTCAACTCCAAAACAAAAGTAGTCAAATCCACTCAAACTATTGGAACGTTTGAAAGACTCCCCTTTGCATGAAATCAATGCAAATACCAAATTAAGAATTACGTTTGAACCGTCAGAACGTTTGAAAGTCTCCCCTTTGAGACAAACGAGAGTGTGTGAATGGAATTTCTGGTTGTTTGAAACGTTCAACACTTTACCCGTTCATCATACAAGACAACTCTATTTTCAGAACTGAAGCATGCTTGTTTTCTTAAACGTGTTCACTTCGTTGGAGTCACTCACGTTAGTCTATGCATGATCTTTGTTCATCCTGCCTTTGTCTTTCTTCTACGTTTGTTTTATTCACTATTCATCCATGTTCAGTTATGCTTCAATCTTTGCTCATGCCTTTATTTCATGCTCAGTTCACTTCGTGTTTTCTCTGGCTTTTCCCGTGTTCTGCTTTAATTCGAGATTCGGGCTTTATTTTGGTCGGGCCTCTGTGTTTATACTTTCATGTGCTTGGCATTTTCTTTTCTCTTTTCTGGCCTTTGCTTACGCTTTAGCCTTCGAGCTTTTGTTTCTTGCTTGTGGCCTTGTCTTTTCTATCGAGCTTTTTGTCCCTCCCGAATTCCTTCGGACTTTTTGGATCTCAAGAGGTCTAGCAAACAAAACTCTAAACGAGGGTTTAGATGTGTTATGTGTGTATGCATAAGCAACATTGGACAAGATTCAGACTAGAGAAAATAACAGAACTTGAACAAATGTATTAATTTGTGTGTTATGTACATGGCATACTCTTAAGTAAGATGTATGGCTGTCTATATTCTACTATTTGACTATTGTCTATTACTGCAGAACCGTTATGGATGTCAAAACGGTTGAGCTTTCATGTGTGATTTTCGCTTTTCGTCAGTTGATCTGATTGACGTCAACATTTTGGTGGCTCCGACACATTTGGAACAGAGGCAGCCATTTTGTCGGCAGCTTATGGAACCACGTTGTATGATTTGGCCTTTGCAATGTGGCACCTAGGTGTCTAAGACCCTAAGGAAGCCATTGGTGGAAACTACATAAGGTTTAATGCATGCATGGATGGCATCATGTCCAATCTGCCCAAACTGCATTGTGCCATTATAGAAGTGTGTGCAACATTTGTTGGAGATAGATTTATGACCTTGGAAGCACCACAAACCTTTGGATGCAGTTCTGGAGTACTGCAGACCACCAAATAGGAACCGCAAGCTATAACCATGGACTTAGCAGCATTAGTAGAACTACCCTTGGAGGATCCACCTGGATCATCAATCCTTGAGCCTTAAAACATAGTACAAGTATAACTAGTTCAATAAGGGAAGACCCCTCATAAATGAATAACCAATAGCATTGTCATCTATCATCGTGAAAGGGCCAATACGAGATCTAAGAATATTAAGAGAACAATGTTCAACGCTGAGGGGGCGGGCTGGAAAATCCTAAGAGAAAGTCGAGCCTCTCCAAACATCAAAGATTGACAAACCTCTGCTAGCAAAGAAGAAACTAGTAGCATGCCTTTGTCCCTATTACCCAAGTTGTGAAGGGTAAGGCCCTCTATGCCAACACCAAACATATCCACTTCACCAAGAATTACACCGAGTTGGTTAAAGCACTCTGGTAGTAATATGAAAGGAGGAATGTCGTCTTGCTAATTTGTCTCCCACTATGCATGAATCGATTGTCCAAGGGGTGCTTAATGCCTACAATACCTATAGTGGGCTAAATAAAGGAAGTAATGCAACTAACAACTATAGGGGTACCATGCAAGGATCTACATCTCACAATGAAACCCACTCGAAGTTACAGGACCAAGCACCTTTCAATGGGGTACTAAAATGTGGATAAAGAACCACTCGAATCGTTTTATAGACAGTGGTATCTCCCCCAGATTCCACAATAGATGGGAAACATGAAAATAAAGTGCTTGTAAGTTTCAACATTTTGGAAGGAGCAAAGATACCAGATCTTGTCAACATACAAGATATGGTGCTCATTCTCAATGTGTGATGAGCGGGAGCGCACCCTTAGCTAGCCATGGCAAATTCATTCATAGAATAAAAACTTTTAACACTTTTTAATGTATTTGAGCAAATGTCCTTATAGATGGGCCATAAGCATGTGATTTAACTATGTTGTATCATACTTTGTGATTGAGAGTTCTTATACCACTAAAAGTCAATTAAATCATCACAACCCCTTTTCAGAATTTTGAAAATGATTTATGTGAACCTAATGAGTTGTTATTTTTGTTAAATGTAGTTTCTTTGGTTTCCTTCGATGATTGTTTATAATCGATAGTTTCTTCTTTTCCTATGTTTCAAAAACTATGATTTTTCATTTAATCATAAATTAAATATTCCTCACAACCTATGTTATCCAATTGTCACTCTAGAGGTTACAATCACATTCAATTGCCTTGTCAAGGCAATCTCCTTCTTTCAATAGTTAATCCAACCCATCCACATCCAAGCATTAACGTGTGTTTGGTTTTAGTTTCCTTGCAACTTTACCGATTCTTCGATTTTTGCCTACGTTTGGGCTCTGGGTTCAAACTAGGCATCGGTCCTAGTTCAGTTCATCCCTGGGCACCTAGGTACGGCTAGGGTTCTTCTGGGACGAATCCTAGGCGTTGGGACATAGAACCCACAGCCCACAACGGTCAAAACAGTCAAAAATGTGTTTTTTTATTTATTTATTTTCATTTATTTGCCAAAACCAATTCAAGTTAATAATAAATAAGACATTCCTAAACCCTAAAAGCCAAGTATAAACAAAAGCAAAAGCTAAAAACAACACAAATGGTAAAAACCATAGTTGTCAAGAGATGAGTACGGGTACAGGTACGCCTTTTTTTGAAAAATAGGAGATGGGGGTACGAGGAAACGACAACATATATTTATTATTTATAAACTATTTATATAATATCTACTATAAAAAATTTAAATAAATTTATACTATTACAATGCCAATACTAGCAATAAGCGAAAGAATGTCTCATGATCATCATATTAAGCTTATAGGTCATCATCATATACAATGAAATTTAACAATAGGCATGCAAAAAACAAAAACACATATATGAACTTGGATCATATTTGATCCGATACAATAGGATGAACTGTCACATCAATTATATCCTCTAGGTCCTCTGCCAAGATGTTGTCTAGATAGGCATCGCTCTCAAGCTCTGGCTCATCTGCAGGGAATATAACAAGGGGCAAATCATTCAAGCTATCTGCGTCAAGCACATCATCCTCCAAGGATATCTCTGTTGCTCCATCAGATGGAATGTGGTCCCATTTTGCTGAAAGACCTTTGTACACCTTGGGTCAACACGAGAAAGAAGACGAAGTGTGCTATGAATGTACACCAAGGTCTCCGCCTTTTTCAACCCTAGTTGGTTCCTCTTTAATGAATGAAAGAAACCATGAGTTCTCCAATTCCTCTCACAAGATGATGAACTAGCTACTTATGAGAATAACCATATTGCAAATGGTTGCAATTCGGGGGTTTCACTACCATGGTTCCACCACCACTCTATTGGGTCCTTCGCTCACATGTCATAAAGAGCCTCCATTGTAGAAAATTGTCCATGGCCACGTGAAAACATGTTCCACTAAGTCCTAATACAAGAAGCCTCCTCTCGACCATAAACCTTTTTTTACTAAAACCTGTGTTGCAGGAATCGCCCCCCCCCACGTTTCGCGTCTCGATAGGCCTTGGGTACCGGTACATCCCGAGTACTTATCGGAGATGTCCCGAAAGTGTCCGGAACCAAACAATCTATAAATGAAATAAATATTTAAGTATAAAATTATATTTTATTTATATACTTTCAATATGTTTGAGAGTGGTTTCAAACCTCTTAGGAGCTATAATGCAAATTCTAGGTTTTGGAGGATCCTATCATATTTCAGACTTAGTCAAATTCCAGGGTTTTAGGGTTTCAGACTTAGCCAAATTTCAGGGTTTCTAGATTTCAAGGACACATCATAGGAGGTATGAAGGCTGCATGAAGGGATGTAGGTATGATAGAATAGTATGAGAACATCTCTCGCAAAGTGCCTCAAGCTGATCCCACCCCATTCCCTGTGCACCCCTTAAGGCATACACTAGGAGATTCAATGAACCGGTGAGCCCTTACGAGTGAAAGAGTCAATAAATGATAAAGTTGAAAAATAATGGGAGTGGCCTTCATGATTTTGAGGGCAATCGAGATGATTTATTTTAGATTTGAATGTATATTTTGTCTTTCAAGTAATGAATGAATGAATATTATATATTTTCAAGTGTTTTATATCTTATAGACAAATATTTTCATACTATGCAGTTTCAAGTGTTTTACTAAAAAATGAGTAGTATGTAATATGTACCCATGACGTATCCAAATCAAGGTTTTTGAAAAATGGCGTATCTGCGTACCCGAGACATCCCCATACCTGCACCCGTACTCGTACCCAAACAACATAGACTGCAACCCAAAATTTCCTCATTACTTCTCTACCTTCATATGGAGCCCTCTTCTTGGTGACCTCCGTATTATACCACTTTGGATTCAAAGCCAGCACAATGTAAAGGTGTGTTAAGCTTGTTCCATCTTCCATGTATTTGTTTCTCAATCAAAGGATATAAAGAAGGATCCTTTAACTCTGTGGTATTTTTGATTCTTTCAAACAGAAGAGTCAATTTCTTCATAAACCTCCCCCAAACATGGCTTGTCTGAATCAACAAAACAGATGACCTCACAAATGCGTTGAATGAAGTCAACAACAAATTTCACATCTCTCCAAAATTGATCATCAAGGACCATTTTCCTCACCTCAACTGCAATCTTTGATGTAGATTGTTTCCAACTTGCCCATGCATCATTAACCACAGTGGAACACAAGGCCCTTTTAACAACATAAAGATGCTCAAGCAATATGAAAAATGAAGCAAACCATGTATTTGCAGGTTTGAAAAGTTCCACATTCGCAAATATTCTATAAATGCCCTGTGTGTGGTGATGATTGCACATGAAGATTTGTATTTTTCTCCCCTTCTCAATAAGTTCAAAAACCCACTGAAACCTGCCAATATCTTTTAGTGCATTATTCAATGCGTGCATGCAACATGGTGTCCAATATATATGTTTGTAATAATCTAGTTGCTTTACAAACTGGGGCAGCATATGTAATAACTTGGACAACATGCAATGCCCCCACCTCATCAATTGCATCACATAATTGCTTTTGAAGGAATTCTGAATTTTTCTCTTGTCTAGAATAGTCGATAGCCAATAAGGGCCTTTGGAACAAGTTACCATAATATTTAGACAAGCCTTGTTTCTTGTATCAGTCCAGCCATCCATCATAATGTTGCATCCCTCTGTAAATCATACCTTTTTGACTGGCGCAGTTAGGTGGTCTATCCTTGTTTCCTCTTTGTCAATAAGAGACGTTTGAAACTTCTCATACCCAAGCGATTTATACCCCGCTGGACCATTGTTGATAGCACGAATCATCTCTTCATAATAAAGTGATCGAGCAACATTGAATGAAATACCATTCGCATAGAAGAAGCGTGCAATCGCTGCATCCACTACATCTCGACCATGCACATCGAACATGCTCCCTATGGGATTAGAACTGCCAATATGTAATCTCTTGCGAGAAAACCCATCTTCTACTGCACACCCAGAAGACACGTCTATCTATGATTATATTCTCACAGTTGGCATGACATAGTGGCTCTGAGGTCGATCTGTGGTTGAAGCGTGGGAGATTTAAGGAGTCAGTTTACCTTTAGCTCTTTCTTGTTCTCTCATCGATTCCAACCGTCCTTCCTCATTTGTACAAGGGTCAACTCCTTTCCCCATTGTTCAAAAAAAATGAGCCCTCACTCTTTTGTAAGTGCCATAGAAGGCCTTCCCACAAAGCTTGTACATGATCGTTGATGTTCCCCCATTCCCTTTGCGAACACGAACACAAAATTTCCACAATGGATACAAAGCATCTTTTCCTTGCCCTGACATTCTGGAAAAAAATAAACATAAAATTAGTAACTCTAATTTAAAAAACTTAAACGTAAATTAAAATTAAATAAATTATTAAAATGAAAATTAAATTTTTTAAATAAACAACAAATTGTCAAATACATATTAAAAAATTAAATTCCTAAAATAAAAATTATTAAAATGGAAATTAAAAAATTAAATTAAATAAATAAATAATAAATACGAACATATATTAAAATATAAAGAAATGATTAAAATAAAAATTAAATAAATGCAACCTAAATTAGATTATCATGCAATGCACCTAAATTAGATCAAATTAGACTATCATGCATTCTAAAACCTAAATTAGATTAATTTAGACTATCATGCATTCTAAAACACACAAATACAATAAAACACTAACTTTTCATTTATTAAATGATAAAACTAAATGGCAAAGATAGTAATCAACCGAACAACGAAGACAATAATCGATACCAATCAATTTTCATTTATATTTTAAGTTTTTTCATTTTAATACATATGCAATTGGGAGGCAGGTGGTCGAGGTCGAGGTAGGGAGAAACGTATCAGAGCACTCTCTTGGCCTCGCAGGCAGACATCAATTGTGGCCTCATACTCAGCTACTAACAAAGGGAGGTTTAGGTTTACCCTGTTTCGACAGGATACGCGAATCGAATACCAACAACCAAGTTGCAAGGCTTTTTCAACGGGATCATTTAAAAATTAAAAAAAATCAAAACTCCTACCTATTCCTTCCACGACAGCGACTACGACTCTGATGGCGATAGTGACCACTGAAAAACCCCTGCAAATAACCGGTTGGTCAAATAAGAGTCTGTGTGTTTTATAAGGCATTTTCCGCATTTTATCTTGCGTTTGTGATGCGTTTAAGGGTTTTTTGCGGCGTTTAGGTTTTTTTACCGCGTTTAAGATTTTTTAATCACCTAGGGTTTTTTTCAGACAAGTATGTGTCTTGTACCTCTCTCCCGTACAGGGGACGTGTACCCCAACCCGAGACGCATCCCGAGTGTTGGGGAGCGTCTCCCTACAACTGTGGTAAAAACAAATTGACAAAAGGAAAACCACTTGCCTCTTATTTTTCTAATTTTCTCATTGCATACTTGCCCTCCATTGCTGTTGTAGGTTTGAATCTTCATCAAGCAGTCCTTCCACTTCGACGACACAAATCTTAGCTAGAGGGTGTGGTTCTAATGAGCCACAACATGATGTTGATGTTGATGTTGATGTTGATGCTCTCATTGAAGAGCAATATAAATATGAAAATCAACTTTTAAAGTTTGATATAATTAATTACAGCCACAGGGTAACTCTTGATATTTGATATTTGATATTTTAATATTTATCATTTATGTTTAATAGTTATCAACTTATTAGTTATCAAGATGCATACCATGTGGTTAATAACAATGGCACTAATTTATTATGTATTAGGCTAGAATTTCTATATTTTTTATTTTTTATATACTTTTTGTACGAACGAACCCAAGGGAAAAAAAATCGCCATATCGGTGAACTGGGTTCTTCGAACGCGCACCAGAACCAAAAACAAACCGGTAACATAGTTTCCTTGTAAGCATCTCTCATTGCAACCATCTTTGTTTCTCTCCTCGCTTTTATCGCCAATAACGCTTTCGGAAGCCACCTCCCTGCACTCTACTTCAAGGTTGCTACACTGTCAAATACTTTGCTTAAGTATTAATTTACTTTGATTTCTATTTATCATACCAAATCACATGTTGTTCCTTGGAACTGAAAGATATTAATTATTTCTCTTACAGTGATGTTCATTCATTGGGCCTTGAACATGATAATTCTTTAATACCTATATTTGCTTCACAAAGCAACAATGTTGATAATGTGCCAAAAAAATAATAATAATAATAATATTATTATTCAAGACTTCTGATGATGGCAAACCAAAATTGCAGGAAGCACTCCCCCTCCAATGATTATAAGATGGGAATCTCCTGTATACCCCAAGTAGATAATTACAATGCTGCTTCTGCAAGGTATGGAAATATTTGTGATAATGTGCCAAATATATATATACAAGAATTCTGATGATAGCAAATCAAAAATGCAGGAAGCACTCCCCCTCCAATGATTATAAGATAGGAATCTCTTGTATACCCCAAGTAGATAATTACAATGCTCCTTTCGCAAGGCACGGAAATATTAATACAAAAAAGACTATAAGAATAAACTAAGAATATAATCACACGATCTAACGTTATTCCTTTTGGAATGATAATCACTTTCTTATGCATTAGTCCTCCTAATTAACATATGAGTTGGTTAGTGTGCTAATAATTTTCTTATCATGTGAGTGATATTGTGTTTTGGAACACAACATTTTCTAATGACTTGTCCTTGAATGGTCTTTATTTGCCAAATGATACATAGGATAACAATTCAATCCCTTGAAATCAAATTAATATAATGGAAATTGTGGTCCAATTCCATAGGATAGTATGCATATATAACAAATCAAGCCATCAATGTGTGAAACACAAACCAAAAAAACAATACATAAACAAACAAGAGCAATGTTTGGTCACCAAAACCAAAAATCCCCCATCTCAACCTATTACATTTTGATATTTTATATACACAAGATCCAACAGCAGAAATCCCAAGATTTGTAAGTGATTATTTTATGGTTCACATAAAGAACCAATAGGTAGTTATAATTGTCAAACAGTTACAAACACCTCTGGGCCATGAGGGACCAAACCATTCGTGTCGGACTAATGATCCATCTTTCCAATCGGTGTTGACATTTTCCTGTGTGAATGTAAAGGAGTATTGGATCACCTAGACTAGTTTAGTGGTTGACATGTCTTCAGTCTATTTTTTGGCTGGCAGACATGCATCTTCTACTCTAGCGATAGGTACACTTGCTAGGAATCAGTGAGTTGTAGCATGCTATATCTTGCTCAAATGTATCTTTCCACAACCAATTTGCTTGCATGGTGTTGCTACTAACATGGAGAATTGTTCAATCATACTATCAAGTGAAATTATCTATTCTCCTTTTGTGTAATCTTTGATACTTGATCAATGATCCTCCCAAAAAATCCTTCCTAATGGTCATTCAGAATAATCCTCCAAGTGATGAGTTACAAGTGGTCTCACCTTTCAAAATTATAACATGCCATGTGCTAGCAAGTCATAGTGGGTCTAAAATGTGTCTTGCACCATTAACACAAAGCCCAATCCAAGCTATCTATTAGTCAAGTGAACTAGATGAATAATTACACTCTATATTTTTAATCCTTTTGAACGTGGGATATTTCATCAAATTAGGAAAGCCATGGGTCATGTTGGAGATAATAATGTGCACCTTATTTGCATTTTGTATTACGTCAAGGAAGACATGATTGACAATTGCCTTAAATGCAAAAAACAAACAATTGTTCATGGTTTACAACATCAGATGTTGAATATCAAAAAACACCCCATTTGCATGTTGTTGCACATGGCAAATTCGGAATGTCAAATGCAGCTTATTTGTTTATGGTTTACACATTTGAGTTAACCATCTCTTCTTAAGTTATTTTGTTTCCTAGATCTAATTCTAGATTTAAGTTTATATTTTCTTAGTTTTGATTGATGGATTCGTTTTAGAACTCCAAAGTAGATATGGTAACTTGTAGTTTTGACTCCTATTGAATGACTTTGGTCATTCTTTGATACTAACATAATTTATTTCAACCTGTGCTCATTTGTTGTTGATTTCGGGTTTTAGTAGTACTTTTTATAGGAAGTGGGCCTTAAAATCCATTTGCTCTCTTGAAAGCATGTATATGTGTCAACGTCCATTAAGTGTTTTGCTTGTCGAATGTCATGATAATAAACATGTCAAAATAATTCATACTTTGCAAGGTTAACATCATGCTTTGCCTTAACTTTCATTATTCTTTATGTGCTCTTGTTTAGAAGAGGATGTCTTCTTTCTTCATTTTACCTAGCATTCCGGCTCTTAATTTTTTAAGCAATCATTTGACTTCTACTACTTTCTTTTCCTTATGTCCATCATTTTCTTTACACCCATTTCAATAAATTTGTGTGCTTGTGATTCTATATCAATTGATTTTCAAGCTTGTTCAATGTCAATTACTGATTGCCTCATCGATACATTTTCTCATTTTTATGATTTTGCAATCAACTTCTTGAAGAGATCTCTTCTTTCCTTCTTGGGGGACTCTAATCTTTCCAAAAAATTAATAGTAATTCCCCATCCTAAATATCTTACATCCTTTTGTGCTAGTTCTTCCTTCAATTTTTTAACTTTATATTTTGTGTTGATATCTTGTTTTCTTGAAATTCTTGTATCTATTGAAGCCCTAGTATTTAACTTCAGTTTTCAGTATCCCCCCAATTGATCAGCGGGTTTACACTACCTTTTATGCTACGTTGCACTAAAATATCCAGACCCCCTTGTCCCGAATCGTTTCCAGTACAAAAGCGTGCCAGAGACGTCCAGATGGGTGCCGAAAATGTCTGGCAACATCTCAGATGTTTATGTCACATGGCCGAGCATTTCCGAGACGTTTCCATCGAAAAAATAAACGGCCAAGTCAAAAAAAACCTAAAATATTAAAATAAAAAAACCTGGTCTTCTACAATATACTACCTAAAACCTGTTTAAAGACACTCAATGTGAAGGCAAAATACACACTCTCATCAATTGTTGTTTTTTACAAGAGCAAGGAGAAATTTAAGCAGCAGGGATTGCAAGGAGTTTGTAGGCAGTCGTTGCTTTTAACAGGTTTTTCTTAGTTCATGCAACATTTGAATCCATTTTTAAATTTTATGAAAAAAAATCACATTTCTCTATGTATAAACTCAATATATTCAAACGCTTTAAAAATTTATTCTTTCATTCTATTTTTGCTGTTTTTTAAAGGTTGTTTTTATTTTTTATTAATATTTTTAATTTTTTACACATCCTAGGGTTTAGTTTTCTTTATGCAAGTCCACTTCTAACTTTTGTGTATGCTCTCTTGCATGTAATGCAATCTGGAGAAACAGAAACAAGGTTAGAACTTTTTTTAAATTACATAAAGTTTTAAAAAAATATATTTTTAAAGTTTTTTTTTGTTGTTTTTTAAACATCCTAACTTTGTGTACCCTTTCACGCCGCACCTTTATGCATCTGTTGTAAACCATGGCATGCAGTCGTGATGCAGCCTATTGTGGACAGCGTGGCATTGGAAGGGGAAGCCAAAAGCATTGACGTAGGGACCTATCACCTATACAAAGTCTAGACTGGTCGAGTGTCCCCTCGCCTGTGGTCGAGCGCAAAAGAGAGAAGGGTGGTCTTTTGGCATGAGGTTGGACGAGCTCGACGTTGGATGGCCACAGGTAGTTGAGGTAGGGTTTGTGTTTTTATTTATTTGCTATTTTTTATTTTATGTTTTGTTTTTTACTTTTTAGTTGTGTTTTGTGATTAATTTTGTTTATAATTTTTTATTTTTTATTTTAAGATTTGTTTTGATTTAATTTATTTTTTGTTTTGTTTTTAATTTTGTATCAAATTTTATTTTATTTTTTATTTTTTATTTTTTATGACCTTTGTATTATGTATTTTATTTTCTATAATTATATCTTAAATATTTTACTTTTATTTTTTAATATTTATTTATTTTTTAATAATTTTTGTTTATTATTTCAAAAATTAATAATAATGGCAATTTTAAGGTTTTATATGTTTTTCTACACAGTTCGAATTTAATGGTGATTTTTTTCGAATTTTATCCTCTGGCACGAACTCGAATCGAATCTTATCCTCGTCGAACTCAAACTCGAACCTTGTGACTTAGACAAGAAGAAATAGAAAATAGTAAATGTGGAGACTGGAGCAGTTAAACTCAACGACTTGCCAAATACATGAAGCAATAACCAGTAAACTCTATGACTCACCATTAAGCGGAGAAATTACCATTAAACTCGTGCAACTACAAACACGAAGGAAGAAACAGATACATAGTGCGACGGTTGGCATCAAGAAGAAATACACACTATGGTAGTCGATATCAGCTTGGCGTCAAGAAGAAATACGCAGTACAGTAATCGGTATCAGCTTGGCATCGAGAAGAAACAGATGTGTTATCTTGTTAGGGTTAATAACTGAATAGTTTACCATTTATTAAAATTGAAAACCCTAAAATTTTATAATGCTAAAATGTGTTTAATAATTTACCGTTTCTATTTGTGTTTAATTTTATTTTTTAACAATATGTGTTAAGTTTTAAGCTTTTAACTATTTATCATTTTTATGAATTTGTTAACAATTTGTTTATTTTATTTAAGTGTGTAAATAATATTTATATGATATATATTTTTTATAATTTATTAAAAAATCCTAACCGAACTACCAAACTAACCGAACCGGACTTTTTTCAAAATCCTGAACTTCGGAACTTTTCTCCCCTTCCAAACAACCCAAACTTTTCAAACATTATGATAACTATGGTTGGTGGTGGCTCTCATATTTGGGTATATACAATGACTGCAATGTCACATACAAATCCTCAAATACTTGAGTCAAAACCCATTTAACCAGCTTTGGAGGACGAGGGATCAAAAAGTGTGACAAAAGTCAAAGGTTAAAATGGTGGAGTAAATGAAAGAGCAAGAGCAAGAGCAACATGATTTAGAAGTTGTTGCAAGAAGTTGGTCTAAAACAATTTCTTGGCAAAGAAGGCCTTAAAGAACCACCTACACCTTCAACGTCAAATCATCCTTTCATTCAAACTTCGGCTCAGCCACTTAAAACACCCTTGGATGAAGAGATGGAGACCACCTCACGAAAAAAACAAAAATGAGCTTTAGAAAAGAATTCGATGTTAACAATAGGGACATTGATCATGAGTTGGTTGCTTGATGCATTTATGCATGTGGGCTGCCCTTCAACGCGTTGAGGTCACCAAATTAGCAATAAATATTGAAAGCCATCAATGAATCTCTACAAAGGTACAAAGACCCTAATTATAAGAAGGTCTAAACCACACTCTCGATGAAGGAAGTTCAGCTTTACAAACTTATTTACAGCCAATTAGGGATTCGTGGAAAGATTGAGGGGTGTTTATTATTTCGGATGGATGGAAGGATGCCCAAAGTAGACCGTTGATAAATGTTGTTGCAATATGCCCTAAATGAGCAATGTTCCTAAAGCTTGTTAATTGTGAGGGTCAAGTGAAAGATACTTAGTTTATTGCCGACATTTTGTTAGAGGTTGTTGAGTCGGCAGGCCCCCAAAAAGTTGTCCAAGTCAACACAGACAACGCAAAAAATTATAGAGCAACAAGATTGATTGAAGAGAGGATATACAAGTACATATGTTAGACATCATGTGCATTCCGCTCCCTCAAATTTATGTTGCAAAAGATTAGCAAAATCTCGTTGATAGAGAAAATTTATGCAAAGACAAATGACATTCAGATGTTTGTTACAAATCATCACATGTCCCAGGACATTTAAGAGATTCTCAAGGTTGGAATTGTTGAAGGTAACTTAAGAGAACAAATTGAAATTCCTAGTTTCTATGTTTTAACGTTCTATAATTTGAATTTATTTTAAAGTTGTAATTTTTTAAATTTTTATAAAAGTCTTAGTTTCTTTTTATAGGTTGTTGAGATGAGATTTGCCTCTCACATGCTCGTCTTGAGACGACTTGTGAAACTAAAAGAGGCCTTCAGTAATATGGTGATTAATAATGTTTGGACCGTGTGGAGGCAAGCAAACACTGATAAAGCCCATAAAATGAAACCATTGATTCTTGATGATGATTGGTGAGCCAAAATTGAGTACTTGCTCAATTTTACAGAGCCTATTCTCTCTATGATCAATTATGCAAACACAGATGCAACTCGTATACGAGAAATTTATGATGGAATTGACTCCATGCTCGAAAGTATGCAAGAGATCATACCAAAAAAAGAGCAAGATCCTGAAGAAAACTTCCACAACGAAGTTAAGAGTGCAGTCATGAAGAGGTGGAATAAAATGACCACCCCATTACATCTTGCATATGTCCTAAATCCCAAATATGACAACGGTGAAATACTTCGGCTACCAAATAGGCAACCACCATATGTGACGCAAAAGTTGCAAATGGAACAGGGCAGCATTTAGAAGACTTTTCCCTGATCCATCTATAGCTAATGTGATCCGCAATAAAATGGGAATGTTTGTAGCTTCAGAAGGTAGCAAGAGAGATATTGCGGCTCTTTTTTGACAAGTACAAAATGACTCCAATCAAGTGGTCGTATGTACATAGCTCTGATGTCAAGTACCTACGACTTGTTGCCATCAAAATTCTCTCACAAGTGCAAAATCGAAAATTTTATTAAGTTATTAACATATATTTTTTTACATAGTTATTAATTTGAAATTTCTGACTTTTTTTTGTAACAAGTGGCTAGTAATTCTTCAGCAAAGTAGAATTGGAGTAGATGAGCCTTTAACCACTTAGCTAAACAAAAGAAATTGGCCATGAAGGTTGAGGATTCGGTATTTGTGAATTCCAATTTGCACAGCCTGCCACACAAGCTTGTGGACTAAATCCACGGGCCTAACAAACTTTCGCATATTCATCTAGAGACTACAGACTTGGATGCTTCCGCAGCTACTCTCGCCCAACTTTCACTACTTGGTGCCAATGACGACAATCAAGGGAGTTCTGCACAAGGGGTGGAGAGTGAAGCTAGTGGGAATGGCATTCATGAGTTTCAGGACAATCTAGATGATTTAATCCAGATTTGAATGCACATCTTGCCTTTCATGTTTGAATGAATGCCATATTTTTTAAGTGTTTTATCTTTTATGAACTAAAATGATTATTGTGCACTGTTTTTATATATATAAATATAAATATATTATATATTTATATACTTAAAAGTTTTTTCCAATATATCGTACAGACGTTTCCAAACCAAGAGTTTTTGAAAATCCGCATTTCCACGTTTCGTACCCATTCACATTTCCTAGCAACGTAGCTTTTATGTAAAGCTAGAATTTTCTAGGGTCTTAATTTAAAAGGAATATATTTCCTCCATCATGGGTTTTCTAATCACCCATGATCAGATTTTTGTTTTTACTTGTGTTGATAACTTTCTAATTCACAAGTTAGCTCTCATTAAAGTAGATATGCCTTGCCGTCCCTTAAGAATAACTCAAGGTTTTGTCACCAACTTTAAATATTTTCTTGGATTCTTCCTCAACACAAACGATTCTCAAAATGTCAATGCAGCTTCCAAGTCAAATCTGTTAGTGCTGCAATGAATTTTATACAATAGCGTCTAATCTTCTGTTTTAATAATTTCATGTAGATCATCTTTTATGTCCTAAAATTCCAATAAATTATTTTACTTCATTTTTCTTTGATTTCTTCAACATTTTCACCTCATTCTTGTCATGCTCAATCCAACCCTAACTAGCCAAAATCTTCTGCATCCAGTTTCAATAGACACAACCAAGTTTGGGACTCACTAGCTAGTATTGATAGTAGAGTCTGGACCAATTTATATGATGGTTGACATCAATGATTCGGGTACATAAATCATTAGAACCTAACAGCAAATGGCATTACATCTTGGATCAATAAAAGCTGCCTTTCATTGACAAAATAAAGTCTCCTCAAATTTATTTGTCAAATGTAATCTCCTTTGAACATTGTTCCATATGGGGCTTTGCTCCATGATCGAGAATGACCTATAAATCATTATCGAGAATGGCCTATAAATCACTATCGAGAATGACCTGCACATTACAGCCTGTAAATGGATGATAAAGATCATCACTTATAACCCATTTGCCTTGTGTGGATTCACTAGTGTACTTATCTAACTACTACCATGATGAACCATGTGTTGACAATTGTGCTATTATATAATCCTTTGGCAGTGTGTGAAATTGTGCTTTGAATGTTGAAACACCTCATCTTTGTAGTTTGATTGATGTCTACTAAGATACTAAACTACTAACAAGAAGCATACAATAGTAGTAGTTGCAGAACATACCATGTACGACTATCCAAACGATAACAGCTTGTATTCATAAATGATAAGACTTAGTACAGTTCACACAACACAGGGAGGACCTGATACAAGTGCCCTTCCCCAGATGTATTTCTTGTTATATATAAAACGAATGACATACAGTTGGCAGTTGACACAACCATCAACAACGAAACATATGCAGCAAGAGCCATTCCAAACTACCTAAGCCAGATCATACAACCACTTAACCTGAAAAAATGACAATATGAATGTTATTATCTATGTTATCCAGCCCTTTAAACAAGTTGGAGTCCCATCAGACACAATTCATGCAGAACATGATTAAAAATAGAATGAAGTTAAAAGTCATTCTGAGGGAGCTGCTAGTGATGTAGAAAGTGTGCAACTTGTCTAGAGACAAGAAAAAACATGTTTGACCTGGTGCGATTCTCAACCACATCTTCTTTTAGGGGAAAAGCAAAGTGGGGGTCTAGGGGCAGCAATTTGAACCTTTTGCAACCCTTGAAAAGCCATGACAACAATCTAATTTCCTTGAAAACATTCTGCTTTGGCCGCAGGAAAGCTATTACTGAAGGATTTTGATTCTTTTCAGCCATGGCTGCAAACCTAGATTGAGGAGAATTATGTTTGCTAAAACCCTATTGTTGACAACCTTTTGGCATTGCTTTTGGTCCTTGTATGTTTGTTGTTTTGCCAAAACCCTTAAAACTGTGCTCTTTTGAAACCAAGGCTGCAACTAAGCAATCTTTTTACCCACTATGTTATTATATTGGGTGTAAAATCCTAAATTGCTCCCTTGGTGAGACTATAAAAATGATGGAAATGGCCGAATGGAACTATGTTTTGGTGTTCTGGGAATTGAGCTTTATCTAGACTATATGTGACTGCTTGTGTCAATGGTAGCAAATATATTGCTTTAATATGTTAATGAGACTTAACTAATCTTCTATTAGTTAATGTCTAACTAATGTAACTGTGAACCACCTCAACTACTTGTAACTTGTCCGGCATTAATAAATGAAGGATGCACACGGAGTTAATTGTGTGCCTTCCAATTTCTCTTCATTCTTTCAGCAATTAGACTTGCTTACACTAGTATTACAGCCATTGTTCAAGGAAGTTCTAGGAGAGGGCACGAAAAAACATCATGCAGAGGTTGAGGAAACCCTAGCTAGGTATAACCCGTAGAAATGACAGAGAACGGAAGAATTGTGTGGTAAAACCCACAGAGAATTTGTGGGGTGAAAAAAGAAGCAAACACGCAAAGTCTTCGCAGAGTCTTCGCATGAAAATGCAAAGAACAAAGAGGAATCGCATAGCTATAGGAAGAAGATCCAAAATCCAAACCTGATCTGATTGAAACACGAGCTAAGTATTCAAAATCCAAACACAATTTGCATGAAGGGCTTGCAATTGAAGAAATGTATCATGACACAGCAAGAGTCACGAAAAGAAAGAAATCTTCAAAAATGCGGCTAGACTCGAACTGCAATGGATAACGCAGACACAGTAAAAAGGTCGAGGTCGTGAAGACATTCGCAGACAAGGGCATAACGGCAAAAAAAATAAAGAACAATTTAGCAAGGCCATGACAGTAGAAAGCAGTGAAGAACATTGTGCGTGATTGCAATCTATGTCGTTAGGGCATACTGCCACAAAACAGACCAGAACACAGTAAGTCCCTAATTTTCAAAAGTAATTTTCAAAGAGTATTTTTCAAACAAATTAAAAATATATTTTTTCCTATTAATATATAAGTTGGGTCAAAAAAGCATTGTTGCATTGATTTTTGGGTCGGTCTATTGCATTGATTTCTAAGTCAGTCAAACACACGGTATCTTTTTATGTGGCATAAAATTTCGGATTAGAAAATTGTATATTTCTGAGTCAAAAAACAATACTTTTCTTGTTGCATTAAACTTCAAGTCGAAATTGTACTTTCCATGTTTTATTGTTTTCAGAGTGAAAAATGGCCGACATACAAAACTTGTTCTGCCAAAATCCCAAAAGTTAACTACCCAAAATCTACAACATTTGGAGTCATAAAATAATGACAATCATGGAATATCGTGATTGTGACAAAATCATTTTTAACACAAAAGCAATATCGGTGAGAAACTTTGTTAATTATGACAAATCTCATAAGGAGGCCATGTTGTTATTGAAACTCTCTGTGTCGGATGACATGATTCCCAAGGCTCGAAATGCCACTCAGGGAAGTTTGCTATGGACCAATATAAAGAACAAATATCAAATTTCAGAGAAAAGCCGAGTCCTGTATCTAAAAAATATGCTTTTGTCTACAAAGATGAATGAGGGTAGGTATTTGTCAAAACCCTTGTTTCGAATGAAAGATCTCCAAGACCTACTATAGCCAGCAACAAAAAGGTGGGTTCAAATTATATGGTGGCATTGGTTCCAACAGTTCTACATCCTCCTATGAATTTTTCATGGAGGCTCTCTCCTTGATGACAGAAAGTAACACCCTGACGTTTAATCAAGTTAGTAATTATTTGCTGCAAAAAGAACCCAAGAAAACACAATTCAATGAGTTCAGTTCTAGGTAAACAGAAAGTGCACTTGTTGCTCATTCGAAGGCGAAGTGAAAAATAAATCCAAAAACATTTACATCTACTTCCAAATCTAAGGTGAAATGTTATTATTGTCATAAAGATGGGCATGTCAAAAGAGATTGTTGAAAATGACAGTGTGATCTTTCACATAACAAAAAGTTGAAGGGGGCAAGCTAATGTGATAGCAATTGAAGCCAAGTCAAAGAAGAATATGTTATCATGGCATCATGTTCAGATGAAAGTACTACCAGTTGTTGGTTCTTTGGTTCCAATGTATCCAGCCATTTCATGTGTTGCAAGGACTAGTATGTTAACTTTAATACAAAAGCAATTTTTTTTTATTCAAATTCATTAGGTGATGGAAGATCACATGTTGTAGATGGGATAGGAGACATACACATTGTATTGAATAATGTTGCAAAATTCATAGTCAGGAATGTTATGTATGTTCCTAGAATGAACAAAAATCTCCTATCTATTAGTCAATTAACTGAAATTCCTCACATTTCAATCAATTTTTTGGGAAGAAATGTATTGTGTCTGATGTAAAAGATGATAGAGTCATAGCTCTAGACATTGAGAAAAATGGCATGTATTGGCTTGTTGACCCTACCAAATTCAATTTGAATGCATTAATTGTGTAGGATAATACTAGTGTTGTGTGCAATAAGAGATTTGGACATCTCAACCCTTTATATTAAACCAAACTGAGAAGAACAAATATGCTTCTTTGCTTGCCTTCTATCCAATAAAAAGAAGATATATGTGCAAGGTGTTTTGCTGGCAAATAGAAGTAGAAACCATTTTCCACTGAAGGTGCCTAGCAAGCAAAAGGGATCTTAGATATTGTTCATGCAAATCTTTGCAAGCCATCTTGGAAATCGTCTAGAATCCTCTGAGCGAGGTATTTTCTGTTGTTCGTGAATGGCTGCTCCAGAAAGATGTGGGTTTGCTTCTTTAAAAAGAAGTTTGACTGTTTTGCTGCATTTGTGAAATTCAAAGCATTGATGGAAAACCAAACAAGCCAATGGATTAAAATGCTTAGATCCAATGATGGGTGTGAATTTACTTCCAAGCAATTTTAGAACTACTATAGCAAGGAAGGAATTCCTCAAAAGTCGACAGCCCCATACACTTCACACCAAAATGGGGTGGTTGAAAGGCATTTGCACTATCATGGAGATGGTTCGGTCAATGATGCAAAGTTGGCCCGTGTTGTACAAATATTGGGGAAAAGCAATAAACATGGCAATCTACAGCCTGAATATAAGTTCTTGCCAAGTTTTTCAGGATGTCACACTTGAGGAATCATGGTCTGGAATCAAACTTGAGGTAACACATTTTCTTGTTTTTGGTTTGGTTGCATATACTTTAGTTCTTGATAAAAGAAGTAAACTAGATTCCAAGAGTGCTAGATATTTTTTTGCTGCCTATTCTTACCAATCCAGGGCCTATACACTTACTAATGTTTCAACTTACAAGATCATTGTTAGTCGAGATGTTGATGTAAAAGAGAAAGAATCCTTCTTTGTTTGTAACCAGCAAGCACTCTCTGAAATACCAGAGGTACCTGAATCTAATGTTGTCATTCCTTTGAAGGATGAGGAATCGAAATCTCAAAGTACTCCACAGATTCTAGTCCAACAACCCATGGCTGATATTTCACATACTCCACTAGTATATCAATGACACCAACCTGCATTGGCTAACTCTTAGGCCGATAATCAACCAATACAAAATTCTTCCATACATCAGAGGCCTAAGTGGTTTTACTCCACTCGATAAGGTGTGCACAATGATGTACTTTCTCAATCAAATGCACGGCCTCAAAGGACGGGCAAGAAAGTTGTGCATTCATCTAAGGTGTTCATTTTGCTCTTATGATTTTTTCCTCATATCAGAACCACAAAAGTATTTTGAATCATAAGGCAAACTTGAATGGGAAACTACCACGCAATCAAAATATGATGCCTTGATGAAAAACCATACCTAGAAATTGGTGGATTCACCTCCAAGTAAACAACCCATTGGCTGCAAACGGGTGTACACAGTAAAGTGAAACGCTGATGGTACTTTAGATAAGTACAAATCTGATCTTGTTGTGAATGGTTATTCCCAACATGAGGGAATAGACTATGAGGAGACTTTTGCTCCTACTACACAAATGGTCACATTTAAGTTGTTTCTCTCCATAGCAACTCAGTTTGGATGGAAAGTGATTCAGATGGATGTTAAAAGTGTTTTCCTAAATGGAGATTTGGATGGGGAGGTCTTTACGGTGCAACCTAAAGGATTTCAGGGAACTCGAAGTGATCATCTAGTGTGCAGATTGATTAAGACTCTATATGGGCTTAAGCAGGGTCCATGACCCTGGTATCTCAAAATTGATCAGCATCTACAATATTATGTATTCAAAAAAGACTTTTTGATCCAAATATTTGTGTCAAAAGCAATGGTGATGACATTGCGATACTCATTGTCTATGTTGACAATATTTCCATCACTGGTAACGGCACCACTGCAACTCAGCGAGTCAAATCAGATTTGTGTGTTGATTTTGATATGGCAGATATAGGCTTCCTACACTATTGCTTAGGTATAGAATTCTTGCAACATGACCATCTCATTTTCATAGCTCAAGTCAAGTATGCCACAACTCTTTTGAAGAAGTTTGGAATGACAGATTGTAATCCTACTTCTACACCTATGGAGGTTGGGTTGAAGTTGTCAAGCCATGATGCTTCATCATTGGTCAATGTACAAACAATTGGTTGCCAGCCTGTTTTGCTATTAGAAATCTTTCTCGGTTTTTGTCTCAACAGAAGCTCATTCAATTGACAGCAGTAAAATGTGTTTTGAGATATGTCAAAGGAACTCTTGACTTTGGCATCCTACATTCAAAAGCAGAAGATTTCAGATTGACAGGTTAATACAAACTCTGATTGCGGAGTGGATACTTAGAGGTCTACACCGAGTATATGTTTTCCTTGGGTTCAGGAGTTGTTTAATGGCAGAGAAAGCTTCAACATATTGTATCTATCTCTTCCACCAAAGCAAAATACAAGGCAACGATTAGCCCCAGTTGTGAAGCAGTTTGGCTATGTCGGATTCTAGCTGATTTGCAACTTCCTTCATCTACACCTACTCCACTTTTTTGTGATAATCAAGGTGTATTGAAGTTAGTGAAGAATTTTGTCTTTCATGCACGCACCAAACATATCAAAATTCATCATCACTATAGTCAACAATTGGTTGATTCGAGTGATGTTTCTCTTCACTTATGTGCTTCTATAGAATAACCTGCCAATCGAATGACTAAACCTCTTGGTCCTATTCTATTTGTAAAATTTTGGGCAGACTTGGTATTGTTTCCAGTTTAGTCATTAAAAGGGTATTAAATATATTGCTTTAATATGTTAATGAGACTTAACTAATCTTTTGTTAGTTAATGTCCAACTAATGTAATTGTCAACCACCACAACTGCTTATAACTAGTTTGGCATTAATAAATGAAGGATGCACATGGAGTTAAATGTGTGTCTTTAAATTTCTCTTCATTCTTTCAGCAATTAGACTTGCTTACAATGGGAGAGTTTTTGGCACTCTGATGGATAGAAGTGCTTGCACCTCCTCCAAAATTGGATGTACAAAGGTTGGGAGTACAATTTCAACTCCTTGGGCATACAACATGACAAGAGTGAATGTAGCAACGTACGGTGCACATCAACCAGGCACTTGAAGCATACGCTTCATGAAAAATATGGTGGCCGTATGGTGGGGTTTATCTGCTACATTAAGTGCCTCATATGGTGTATAGTGGGAAAATGACAATTTGGACGTGCAGTGAAAGAAGGAAGAGTTGGTCTCACGAGCAAGGGAGATCAAACTTGAATGTACGGGTCTCAAATTTGGATGTTTCGTTGGGATAGGAGCATATGGCATGTCATTGGATGAAGTGTATGTACAACAAGTAGAGAGTGGGTTGGGAATAAGTAATCAATTTTTATTTTTGTGAATCCTACGATGGGATTTTACTTTGCTTCAAAAGGCCAACTGAGTCATATGTTCAGCAATAAAAGTTTGTCTTTCTTCCAAAAGTTTTATTTTGTTTGTATTGCATGTAGGCCCTTCGATTAAGTCATGCCTTGGTTGGACTTCAATTACATTGCTATTTTCGACATGCCTTTTATATAATTTTAATTTCGCGCATTCATTGTGCTTTGACCAATGTTCCATGCTCCATTTTCAAATATTTCAAAAAAATTAAAGGAAAAGAGCCATAAGACTTTATACTTACCCAGTTTGTTTTCGCGCTTCCCTTTACAGTTCATAACCAAAGCTCCGACCCTAAAGTTCATCCATCAAAGATGTTTATCGAGCCAATAATTTTGTCTTTGTTGTGTGATGTTCGTTGCTCCTATGGCATCACCCGTTCAAACACATCAGCCATGTCCCACCATGCTTCAAAATTAGAATGTACTTCAAGCAATCGTACATGTTCGTCTATTAAAAAAAATTCCTTAACACTCTTCATACACGATCATTGAAGTCCCCTCTTTAGACTACATATTGACTACCCCTTCTAACTAGCAAGCCAATTTTCCATTGAACATTGTCTCTAGCCTCACCGACTATCCATATCAGCTATCAGCTCTTTTGCTTCTACCCATCCCGCTACAAGCCTTGGACTTCTCAATCTCCATTAATCTCAACGTGATTGCAGTCAAGCTCAAACACTTTGTAGTCTTCCACCTGCCAATGGAACAAACCATTGAGGGAGCTCGTCTCATCTTTAGAGCACGACTGGAGCCCTAATATGCCTTCATTGTTCAAATACATCATACGTCGTTTCTTGTCAACTGAGCATTCTTCTTCGGAGTCTGAATCTGATGAGTCTAATGAAGTTGCTTCCTCACATACTGCCTAATTCTTTAAATCTATGACATAGTTTCATCCTATGTTTTCAATGGAAATTCAATTCTTTTCCCAGTTATGATCAATTGTGGCTTCTATCAACCAACCCCTACCCAATAGTGCATCATAATCCTTCTTTTGCAATGAGATGAGCACAAAATTCAACACAAAGGGTTGAGTTCCAATAATTATTGTTTGTCCCATCAATACACCCAACATTTTAATACCATGTTGATCAGCTCTTATGAGTTGGAATGTCGAAGGCCACATCGTTGGCTTCCCAAGACTCTTCCAAGTCTCTTCTAGAACATTCACACCAAAACCACCGTCGACGATAGTGTTTTTCAAATTTATGCCCAAATTTTCTATAGGCATAACTGTCGGCTATAGGACTAGGTTCATCATTAAGAGCATAGGATCAATTACTTGGCCACCTAACAAGAGTGGCTCAACTATGGTTTCATTCTTTTGTTTTGTGCTCTCACCCCTCATCCAACATTAGATGCACCATTGTCACCAACCCTAACCCAATAGTGCATCATAATCCTTCTTTTGCAATGAGATGACCACAAAATTCAACACAAAGGGTTGAGTTCCAATAATTGCCTTTTGTCCCATCAATACACCCAGTATTTTAATATCATGTTGAACGGCTCCTATGAGTTTAAATGTTGGAGGCTACATCGTTGGCTTCCCAAGACTTTTCTAAGTCTTTTCTGGAAGAACATTCACACCAAAACCACCGTCGATGATAATGTTTTTCAAATTTATGCCCAAAATTTCCATATGCATAACTATCGGCTATAAGACTAGGTTCATCATTAAGAGCATAGGATTGATTACTTGGCCACCTAAAAAGAGTGGCTCAACTATGGTTTCATTCTTTCGTTATGTGCTCTCCCCCCTCATCCGACATTAGATGCACCATTGTATGCTCCACGTTTCAGCCAAAGTCATGTACGAGATAAATTAGAACATTCTTGAGTTCTTGAATGATTTGCAATAAATCATTTATCTTCACTAGTACAATGGTCTACAACACATGCCATGCATTAGGTTTGTCTGCTTCCAATCTGCTTGTCACTATGCTTGTATGTTCATTTCACTGATATCATTCTTCGACCATGGCCCTCTAGACATTAACCCTTGCCTTGGTCAGTGTTTCCTTCTCCGTACATGGGTCGGCATAAATGACTTTCTTCACTTGTGTTGTGGTAATTGCCATAACTTCATTGCCCTCAGGTACATCAATCATATCGACATTGGCTTGCTTTGGACAATTGCAAACATTATGGTTCCCAAACCCACAATATCTATAGAGAAGTCCAGTGTCATTCTGGTTAAGGCAATCTCTTGTGAAATAGCCCCTCTCATTACACTCCCAACATTGTATAATTGGTCATCCTTCGAAGTCGTACTAAATTCGATGCCCGCCACCACTACTATTATGTCTTCGCTAGTTCCTTGGCCATGTAGTGGGTGGTGTCGATGGCTCTCCTTGTATGAACAACATTTGGCAGCTCTTATTCCACAAATTGTACAAGCAATCCTTGACTAAATGTCCTGTAACTTGATAAATCTAACAGAAATGAACATTACCTTTGTTCTTATTGTCTCCATTTAGCTCCATCATCATCCAGAGCATGTCATTTCTCAAGGCTCGCACTAATCCTAGAAAACTGTCACTAGAATTATAGTCCTCATCTTCACTTCATCTTCTTGTGCGCAAGGATGATGTTTTCATCTCACTTTTGATGTCCATCGCTTGGTTATAGGCATCTCCATATAACGAAAGTGGACTACCTTCATTTTCTTTTAGGGAACTAACCCCTCAATAAACCACCTCTTTTCAGCCCATCGGTTGGTTCCTTCTCAAGTTTGCCATGCAACTCCTTGAGTCTCCTATTATTAGCCCGAACCATCTTGTGCTTACCTTGTTTGGTGTTGTAAATCCCCACCACAATCTCATTGTCATCCCTCAGTAGTTTGAATTCCTTTTCAAGTGCTTGCCTAAGGGCTGCCCATGTTTCTTTGTTAGTACTTGACGCATTGGTGTACCAATTGATAGCCATGCCCTGAAGGGGAGTCGGGAAGCATCTTAGCCACATCCACTCATCTATTTACCCATTAGCAATCCAGATAATGATGCACGTACAATAGTGCCAAATCGGATCTTTAGATTCATCCCCAATAAATTTCAGCAATTTTTGCTTTTCCGGAGATGGGAGTTGATGGGGCAACCATAGCTTTGGCATGGTCTTTCAAATACAAGTCTCCCTCTTAAGAAGGTCAACGTCGAACATTCTTGTGCTCTCTTAGCACTATCGGACACGTCCCTACACTCAATCCTTCATTCAACATGGATCCGTAGACTATCTTACCTACCATTAGGTCCCTTTTCATGCACTCCAACTTGTCATTGGGCTGCCCCGGACTTTCACATGACTCCCTTGCAGCACCCTTTGACCCAAACTAGTCGACAAGGTCCACACTTCTTTCCTCCAAAAGGGGCTATGGTAATCTATGCCCACTCTTTATTGCAAGTGGCGTAGGGTTCACCAGTTCCAGCTGTACACTTCAGCCTTGGGTTGCGCTTTGGGTTCACACTTTGGCCTCATGCTTCATACTTCCCTTTATGTATTTTTTAAATTAACTTCTTGCTCACCTCCCTAATTGTGTCTCTTTCCCACCTTTATTTGGAGTCAATAGCATGAACTATTGCTCGTACATGTCGGTCTTCTTATTCATGAACCCTTTGTGTCATTGTAATATTTGTGTTTCACAGTTATGTTCAGTACATAGATTTGTGAACTGAATTTAACTTGACCCAACGTTCTTTAAGGCAACGGTGCCAAATGTAGCATGATTGATGTCTACTAAGATACTATACTAGTAACAAAAAGCATACAAGAGTAGTCGTTGCAGAACATACTGTGTATCGAACAATAGCAGCTTGTATTCATTACTGTTAAGTCTTAGTACAATTCGCACAGTACAAGGAGGACCTGATACAACCACCCTTCCCCCAATGTATCTCTTGCTATATATGAGATAATTGCATATGGTCAGCAGTTGACACAACCATCAACACCAAAACATAACCAACAAGAGTCATTACATATTACCTAAGCCATGATTGTTACTGTCTACAATCTTTCTCTAAAATGATTATGTATGTTTTATGTCTGGTCATTAATGCCGTGTCCCTTATGAGCAACTTTAAATTAGTCATATTGACTTTATATATACACATTTATCATGTCATGTGGTTTTGTCATGATTGTACTCTAATGAAAAAAAAATTAGGCTATGTATTAGACACTGTTTAACAAGTCATTTTGTAAATTGAGGTAGGCTGCATGATAACCTACAAATTTAAAAATCTAATACTCACATTGTATTTTTGATATTTTTTTAATACGAAAGTACTCTCAAGAGTAGTTTGATGAGCTTTGAACTGCAAAGAATTCAAAAGTTTTCTTGTCCAGAAAAGTTGTGGCCTCGAGTCTATGTGTGTATTGACATGAATGACTTGACAGTAGTAGAGCCAAATACGGCCACATGTGACATAGTCAGAGCAAATGGCAAAAGGTTCTGGGAGTAGTGAATTTTTGTCCCAAAATATAAAAACATACTAACGAGACCAAATGGCATGGAAAATAAAGCTTATTTGGCAGGGGTTACTCTTATTAATTTCAAAAGCATGAGAAAAGAGCCTCGGAAGTGATATTGCAAAATCTTGAACAGCCACATGTAAGATCACATATTAGAACAAAATTCTACTTTTGAGGAAATTCCACAGAATAGTAATCCACCCATGAAGCCGGAACTGGCAACAAAAAGAGTGTGACATGCAATCATACAAAAACATTGTAGATCCAGAGATTCATTCACTTTTAATTTGCAAACTTTGGAAAACTTGTAACAGCAAGATGGCTGAGATTTTGAGCAATGAGCGTGTTGAAGAGTGCAGGAAAAAAAAGATCAAAAATTTCTTAACGATTCATTATCGTGAAGCTATCTGTTTTCAATTATTATTTTGATCCTAGGAAAAAATGAGAAATTTCAAAGGAATTGATTTTCTTATAGCAAATAGGGAGGAGGGAGTTTTCTATTCTGCAGTAGAGATGGCAAATATGTCTACTTTAATATTTATGAGTTCTAAAAAGCGTACGGCGAAAAACTGTAGTTTCCCATTTATGAATAAAAATTGTATGATTTGAGTGGGAGTTGGAGCTCCTCCTCAAATATACTCATTTCAATTCTCCTCAGCCCAGGTTTGGTTTTGACTGTGAGCTTGGGTTCCATTTTGTGTTCAATTTCGGGAGTTTTCTGGAAGGGTGCATTTGTAAAATAAAATATCCCCTTGCGTCTCTTTTCTAGCCTTTTTTCTCCTTCATTTCTTCCCCATTACTTTTTGAAAATAGAGGAGCTTCACCACAAATTTTGTGAAATACTACAGCAAATGTGGACAGAAATAAAGGTGACAGCATTCTTCTTCATCAGCAATACTATATCGGCATCTTCTCCTCACACTTAAGAGGAAACAACACATGGTACAAAGGACCTAAAGGAAAAAAGTACAAACAAACCCCCAGGGTTCCATAGAGTGGAAAATCCATTGGGTGTTAGTTGGCGCAATCAAGCACACTTGCAGAATCTTGGATTATTCACTTCACACACTCGTACATCTTTTCATTTCAGTTTTATGGTGAATAAGTGGGCAATTTAATTGGATTGTAGAATGAACCCAGCATGAGTTCCAAATTGGTGAATGGAATGGTTGAGATTGGTTCATTAATTAAGGTATATGATCTATACGAATGGCCCACAATAATGCATTTCATAAATTACAATTGCAGCCAGATTTTACATCTTGGTGCAAACCTTGTATTCACTTGATGATGTGGCATTTCACTAGACGATGTGGCATCCTTAGTTTGCAAAGATATGCAATATGGTGACACCTAAAATCCTTTAACTTGCTCCCACGTTGCACACATGTTACATGTGCATGTCTATAGAATTGCCACTCCATATGAGTGCACTACATTGTGTTTGCTTTGGCACCTTCCCACAAACAGAGATCCCCAAATCAGTTTCTATAATGTTTTTCTCCTGCAGGGGAAGGCTACAATAAAGTATCCTTAAATATTCCCACAATCTTTGTGTCCACATTTATCTTGTATCAACATCTGCATAAGTACACAAAACCAGCAAAGAAATAACTTTAAAATTTCCCAACACACTGGCGGCTGGTCCACACAGCAACAATATAACACATGACCAATCAATGTACCATGGGGACACATCCCCTGCCCTCAAGGCCCCATTCTGAACATCTCTAACATTAAGGACGGACAAAATGCCCCCACCCTCCCCAGCTACCATGAAGGGTGCCACAGCCATCCAGGGGCGTCCCCCATTTTTTCTCAATCAGGACTACTACGATTACCAGGTACTACTCGAGGACTTCTGGAATAACTACATCTGTCATTATCAGATTAGTCAAAAAAAATCTGTTTGTATCATCCTCTTTTACCTGAGAAAGTTATTTTTCCTTCTGAATAGAGATGGTTCGACTTTGTCATGGTTCAACTTTGTCATTTTCTTTTTCATCATATTCAACAAGGATAAAGTTCGGTTCAAGTTTGGCAATGGATAAAGTTTTAAAAAAAATGCTTTTAAGTTCGGATAAAAGATTTTTTTTGTCGTTTTATTTTTCTAAAAAATTCATAAAAATTTCAGAGGGACAGCGTGGAGAGAGCTTCCCGTCCTCTATTAATCGTGACTTGAACAGATTGAGCTAGGAGATAATAAAGTTGTAGAATTAAAAACTAATTTGGAAACGAACTGCTAGTGATTAAGGACTCAAATTTCATAACTACAATTGACCTTAATAATTTCTGGGTCAGAAGTTTGGGACCCCAGTCTAGGATTTCTTCATTAGTCACGTGTTAAAAAGGTTAAGTTGCAAACAGTTGATTCCTCATTGCATTGTCCGAGCTAAGTTTGTTCCCAATCCATTCGTCTCAAGAATGTCTTTAGGCTCATTTTATATCTTCACATACACATCCTGAGAAGATTCAACCTCAAGTCTTAAGAGATACCCAAATCTAGCCCTTTGCTCTTCAGAGAGGTTTGCTTCCTTCAATCTCCCTGGGCGTCAATATTATTAAAATCTTCAGTCTATCGACATCTCGTTTTGCATGCTGCCTCCATTTAAATCCTAATTGGGTAGACGTCATTACCTTCTACCCTTGAAGGATGTGATCATTACAAATTTACAACTATCAGTAAACATATAATATCTTGACCACGCATTTGGTCCTTTTCCTTTGGAGGCTGTCATTTTTAATGTAGGCCTTTAAAAGGAAGCCCGAGTGCAGCCAACTTGATAAACGCCTTTCACTCTACCAAAAACGTTGGAGGAGATAAGTGTTCTTAAAATGATGATCATCAACACACATGGAAACACGAAGTTTGGGGACACCCTTTGAATGTTCTTGTTAGGGTACTCCAATCTTCCCACTATATACCACGCCTAGTGCATTTGCTTATGTCTCGTGTCAAGGACCATCTAGTTCTCCTTGCCATTAGACCAAGCTATAGGGACAAGTGGGTATTACCAATTTTCTCTTGGCCTTGGGTCTTAGGAAAAGCTTTAGTTGAAATAACTTGCTTCATCCTAGGATTGTCCGACCTGGCCCCCGTACTTCAAGGTTCTCCTATCAAATCTTGCATTGGCCCTATTGTGATGTTGGATGGTAATGTTTTGGGTTTTTTGTCTCTGAACTTTCATGTGGGTGAGTGACAACATTGATTTCCAACTTTATTCTTCATCAGCTCCTAAGGGGTCTTCCCCATAGTTATGTTGACATTGTTTTAGCATTTAGTAATCCATTCAACTCTTCAAGTGATTTTTTACCATTGCACTTTTCTATTGTACTTTGTTATACTTAGAGAGTCCAACTGAATTACTAAGGTCATTCATCTACATTAATATTAGTTCTTTCTTTCTAGAAGAATTTTTCTCGCATGGACATTTACTTTGGTGTTTCGGCAAACAGATTCTCTAGTGGGATTACCACAAGGACGGACCACCATGCAATCTCAAAGACAGAAAGGAATGAGAAAAAAGAATTGTTAACATCCCAAGGAAACTGGAATGTTCATTCCAATGGCTATTTGTATTTGTACTTCGATCAAATGGCTAGGGTTTATCTATATTGTTCTCACCCCCATAGTAATGTTTACACTATTCTAGTGCTTAGTTACTTTTTAAACTCTTTGAATTAATTTTACCCTTGTACTTTCTATTGTAACTCACTATACTTAAGAGCCCCACTGACTTACTTTAGCCATTCGCGAAGATTAATATTTTTTCTTTCTTCTATTCTTTCTTGAAGAATTGTCCTTGTGAGGACTTTCATTTTGTTGTTTCAGCAAGCGGATACTAGTGCAGGCTTACCACAAGGCACACCCACCATTGAGTCCCAAAGCAAGAAAGGGATCAGAAAAAGAATTCTCGCATATCCAAAAAATGGAATGTTTGTTCCAAAACGCAATGGCTACTACCCCCTATGAAAACATTATGGGGGACTAATTTCTGCCAAAACCCCCCATTCTGAGGGCATTACAGCTCAGACCTACTTTTAAGTGATACCTCTAGTACAAGCAGTGGATAGTGCTTTTCCTCGGGGTGATGCAAAAAAGTTCATTTGATGTTAATATTATGCACACTATCTTTATCCTCTCTTACCCGTTGTTGGAGCAATGATTCCATCGTGACCGTTTTCTTGCTCAATTAAAGACAATATAACTAGGCAAATATATCACTATGGATTACCAGCGTTAGTGGGGGACACATTCCTCTATTTTTTTATCATCCTGAACATTTCGGGAATGTGGGGCCGCGAAGAAAATGTCCCCCTTATGTACCCTTTGACAAACAAAAACAGAAGGACATCCCATAACTTTTAGACATACCTAGGAATTGAACCCTGTACTAGATACAAAACAAGGTATATCCTATCGCCCAAAAGACATAATGGGGACTGGAGATGTCCAAACATCCCAAGACATCAACATACTAAAAGTTTATGTTTAAAAAAAAAGCATTAACATAAACCTAAAAGGGGGCCCACTAAGGCCCCACCACCCTCATTGTTTCTATGTTCATTGTTTAGATTGTAACTTCATAAGTTGATACATGCAAGTTGTAGTTGAACTATTGAAACTTGAGCTGTTGATGATGGATTGTCATGGTAACTTCAGCAAATCAGTGCTTTGTAATGAATTTCTAGTATTGACCATTAGTGACTCATGAGTAATGTGACAATATCGTTCAATGTTGGATCATGGACATATCGTGTTATTTAAATTTAATTTCAGCTTCTTTCAATTTGTTTATGATGTTATTTAATTTTCGAATATTATTTTTATATGTATTTTTAGTAGCATCCCCACGATGTCCCCAAAATCCAAAAAATTCGTTTCTGTCCCCATGCCTGTGCCCCCTATCCCGGAGAATTATGTAACATTGAGGATTACCATGTTTCAGCATACAAGTTATCCATTTGCAAGGGTGGGTGGACCTCAAGGCAAGAGAAACGTCTCAAGTATTATGTTCTTGTTTATCTGGAATTCTCTCCAACTCCAGACTATTATGTCACACTGGACATGGGATATCCTTCTCATTCACAGGCTTGTGTTAATGCTTTTATGTTTGTTGAACCCTTCAACATCGTGCTCTTATGGACAGGAGAACAACCTGTTTTCTTCCAATCGCGGTGATCAGCATCATTAAACTTTTAGAACTCCTTAGTCATTGATGCAGTACTCCACATAGACAGCTTGTCATAGACAATAAAGTTTCATCATAGTTCTCTAATGAAAAGTGAACCAGATTTCAGCAGTATTCCATCCTTTGATAGGATACAATTATGTCATCTGCAACTGGGAGCTAGACTGGATTGTCTAGCAATTTTTTTCATTTTTGCAATTGGAATTGTATTTGCAGGAATGGGGATACTGCAATATTATACAATCTTCCATGTCAATGCTTAGGTTGGCAATATCCCATTACTTTACTTTCAGGAAAAGCACTTTACAAATGTTATGCAATACACGGTGGATACTCATGAGAATACATCCTCTGGGGGCATAGCCTTAAAGCCTCAAAAATCAAAGTAATTAACCCTCTGTGCTTGCTTGTTAAAACAACACTGAAAAGATGAAATTGCAGACTGTAAGAATATTTCTTTTTTCTGCACAAGCAACAGAACCACACTCCGTACTCGAACCAGTAAACCAGTCTCTGGCATCAGGTTTGTGGATAATTAAAATTGCCTCATATGATATCTTAGTATCCTGCCAAAATGCTATGGAGCACTCCGTTGGGTTTATCCCTCGTTTATTTTCAGTGCTTTTGTTCCTTTTTTTTCTAATTCAGTTAGTCATTGTTCCTAGGGTCCTTTTACCTTAGCACTTTCGATTGTATTCAGATGTATTCTCGAGTCCCATTGACAAACTTTCGGTCATTCGTGGACATTAAATAATTTATTTCTTTAATTTCTTTCCTCGCCATCTAAACACCTGTGGAGCAGGTTCGTGTTTCCCGCTCATGTTCCTCTTAAATGTTGAGTGATAACCATAACTGATTTTGCAGTTGTGGGTTCATATTGACTATGGGACTATGACTAGACCATTAAGATGTAACCCATTGATCCAATTTGGCATAAATGTTTAGGCCTATAGCCATTCTGGTAAGAAAATAGGACGATGTCTCTGGTCCAATGGTATTAAGTATAAATAGGTTGTGATCCTTGGAACTATATTGTGATAATCAGCTATAATTTTAAAATCCTTTTGCCTTCGACACTTGCAATTTGCAAACAATGAATTATATTTAAGCATATTCTGGGAGCTCAGTTTTCGACATTGAATCAACTTTATTTGTAAACTGAAGTTCATTTAATAAAAAACTACATCATTAGAGAGAGTGTCAACTCATAAATAAGTTTTTTTGAGAACGATTAAAGACGTGTTTGTGATTAGGTGAAAACAGATCATTTTCACAACTTAACTATTCATAATGTTGAGAGGGCCCCGTATCTCTATAAGACATTGTTCCTGAAACCATTGGACCCCTATCTATATATGGGGGCATTTATGCTCTCTCCCACTCGGCCGAGTTTCTCGTGCCACTCCCCCGTCCCCTACCCAGACCCACCTCGAGATAGCTGCCTGGCTATGGCTATATATAGTAGGATAAAAAAAATTGATAGAAAACCATCAAAACACCTGCAGCTATATGCAAACTGATAAAACCATTTGATGGAAAAGCAACCCTCAAAGCACTCTCAAAGATAAGATCCCACTACAATTCAAAGATTCACATCTGTGAAATTATTGCCAACAAAGTTGTCCACTAGCATGCATAAATACAACTGCAACAATAAGTTACCTTAATTTCAAAATGTAGCTAGCAAATTTCTTTAGCAAGGCCTATTTGGATTGAACACCATTGTTTCCTTAATTGTATTAAGATAAAAGCAGCAAGCATGCCCATAAATATATTTTAATTGCAGATGATAAAAAAATGTAATGCTGTACTCAAGAATAGACTTCAAGTCACATATATACAGGATACAGTAGACTTGCCTTGTCTCGTCCAATCGGGTGAGAAAGAAAACTCGTAAGCAGCTTATGCAAATAAGCATTATACATATACACTATGTCTTCATCGTCATTCTATACACATAAGACATAAACCTCACATCAGCCAAAGAAAAGTTTTACAGGTCAATCAATTCAAGCATTCATAGACACAAATACTAAACGGCCATTGATGAGAAACAAGACTACTCAATTTTTAAAGTTTCCTGAAAAAACCCTACTATTGCAGGAAAGAATAAAGCAATTATACTTAAAACCATGCCACTATACTAATGTCAGCGAGTATTTTGACAGTCACTAATTTGGCTTTAAAAAAACCCTTAAAAACTGACTCAACATGGAAAAAGAGAGAACGAACAAACAATCACAACCATAGCATAAAGCAGGTAGTATACATGAAACACAAATATCTCTAACACTGCTCTATAACTTAAATCAAATGGTATGATTCAGAAATGTGTATGTGGTGGCATTTTTCAAAAACATGTTTCTTTGAAAATCAATAGAGGATTAGCTTTAATCCCTTAAACTCAAAAAAGTCATTAAGCAGATGATATTAGCTTTATCAATGTTTTTATTATTTACTCCTTTCTTTAGTTTAGTGATGTTCACTGTTAACTGAAATAGTACCTACAAGGCAAATATATTTACTTAATCCATGCACATGCAGTGATGTTATTTCTAACCAATCACAATGTATCAATTCAGAATTAGGATTCTAAATTTCTATTGTCTGCTTTTAAAAGCATTTCATTTGCTTGAATATTCTCCAGAGTGAAATGAAAATAAATGTGTTTCCTCGTCCTAAACCTAGGCGTATGTTTGGTAATCCGAGGATTAATTGATATGCAATGGCAGATGCACTTTTAATCAGTTTTATCGCAAGATGTTGAACGTAACCTTTGCATTACAACTCCTAAACAAGGATTAAGAAATACAGAATAGAAATAAGGAAGAACACAAAAGCAACACTCAAATGGGTACGAAATGCATATAGATAATCCTGCACAAATATTTATAGCACTCAAATTTGTACAATAGAGCACTCAAATTGTAGAATAAAGCAGCTGTAGCAGCTTGTAAACAGTACTTAGCCAGCTTCACTCAACATGTCTCAGAATAACATCCTTAAAGAGAACAATGGATCCACAGAATCTAGCGGTGTTCTCCAAGTCATGACAAAACAACACCGAGAATTAAAGACTCTATGAATTGATAGTTGAGGCAAAGTATGAGAACATTACCTCAACTTGAAAATCGGGGAGATGGGGAAACTGATTGGACCACGCAGATATTTTAGGCTAGCAGGATTCAGAATTGAGTGATTGATTATCTCACCTCTCAGGCTATTTTCAGGATCTTCTCAAAGCTAGAGCTCTTAAAATAAACTACAATTTAATTTTAAATTTATTTACAAATCATTCATCTAACACATGAATTGTAATTGTTCATTTTAACATTTGAATTTTTATATATTTTATATTGAAATTTTGCGAGCAGAGTTTCCTGGACACAGATACAGATACAGCCAATTTTCAACAACCCCGGATATAAATACAGTATATTATATATATAGGTAAGACAAAACATTAATATTTTTAATAAAAATGTAAGCTGTAAAGTTCATATTTTATTACTAGAGAAGTCGTGAACGATCATTGCTACATTGGCCAAAAATGTTTATAGATATAATTTCATCATTAAAATAGCAAAAATATACAAACAATTATTAAGTAAATTGTAAACAAAATTTGTAATTGTTATAAAATGTATTATCTAAATTTTAAAAAAATAAACAAAGACAATAATTAGATTAAATATATAAAATATAATGTATATGCTATAAACACAAGAAATATAAATTAGATACAACTTTAAACATTAAAGTAAAAATATATATCATTTTTTAAATCCTGTATAAAATTACCTAATGTCAAAATTTATCTAATATTTTAAAATTAAATAACCTAATATTAATTATTAAGATGTATTATTATACCATCCCAAGAGAAGCATCACATGGCTCCCCTCAGCCATGGCAGTTCTCCAATGGTCAAAAATTTCTGCCTTCTCTTGTGCCTCCTCTCCCCCTACTCTTATCTTCCCGCTCAAATTCGCAGCTCATTTGTACAAGTTATTCCCCTCTCCTCCTGCTCGGCTCTGGGCAGGGATTGTGCATTTCCCCTCTGTCCGGCCTGTTCTTGTTGGGACTTCTCTAAAGCATTTGAGGTCTTAGGAGCTTTCCTCTTGATCTAGGTCCTCACCTCTACCCTTGCACCCTTCTTTGGTTGTCATCTCATGTTCTCTCATCTTCCGGAACTCCCTTGCCAATCTCTTTTTCATTCTGCTTCTTTTGTATTGCACCCTATTATTTTTTCGGGCCTTGGCTTGGCATATCTTTGTGAGCTTGGCTGCTCCTAGCTACACCAAGGTCTTCTCCTTTGGGTTATCACTTGGCCCTCATTGTTGCCCTTTTACTTCTGCTATGGGCTGTTGGATTTTGCCCTGCTTTTGCTTCCTTTTGACGGTTTCTTCGTGGATGCTGATGTGCATCTCCCCGTTTATTGGGATTGACCATTCAGTTTGGTTTCTTCATGGTTCTTGCTCTCTCCGCTTGTCTCTTCTATCTCGTCTTTGGCCTCTTCTTGTGCTTGAAGCTGCAAAGAGAAATTTTCCTCTTTTGTTGTGCTGTGAGTCTTGAAAATCGTTGGGCTGTGTTTGGAGAGCTGCAGTTGAGGTCACTGCCTTTTCTTCTTGGCCCTCGAAGGTGGATGTATTTTGGCCCATGCTTGTTATCATGGCTCTCTATCGTGGACATCTCTTTAGCTGGTTTCTCTTCTTGCAGGGTGTGACCCCGCTTCCTCCTATTCAATCCTGGACTTCATTTTCTTCCTTGAAGTTGTTTTTTGTTTTCATCTCTACTCTCCTTTAGAAGCTCATCCCAGGCTATTGGTAGTAATAGGTTTGGAAACATTCTTCAAAAAATTGGCTCAAGGGAGTCAAGGTCTCAAGTAGCTTTGTTCCTTGCAGGTGCCCCTCCGGTATTGAGATGGCTCTTTTCTTCTGGTCAGATTGGTGTGCCTTTTAAAGATTTGTTTTCCTCTTTCTTCTTGGAGGCGCTTTTTAAATGGTGAAGTATTCTACTACAGAGGCCAGCAACCCATTTTTCTTTGTTGGGTCTTGACTTCTCTCCCTCCATAGGGTTTCTTCATTCTAATGTGCTCTGCTTTGGGGATCAAATGTTTGTTGGGCTTTGGCTTTGTTTCTTTCTTGTGACAAGATGAAGCCGTGGTTGCCCCTTGGCCCTGACTTGGACATCTTTCTACCTCTTTGGGCAAGGCTTCTGTTTTGGCCTCTTTCCTCTAATTGCTTTCCTCTTTCTAGAATGTATTTTGGTTTTCATTTCTTCCTCATTTTGGCAGCCTCCTCTAGTCTGTGCTCTTTAGTAGCATCTGAAAATAATCTTCCAAATGTTTCATGTTCCAAGCTGGAGGTCAATGATTGGAAGCAATATTTGTCACGAGCATGTGGATGTTTGGAATCAGGTTTGCACCTCTCTTGGTCTCCTTGCTGATATTTTCTTCAAGGCCTGAATGGTGTTACTTCCAGGGCTGGAAGGTCGCTCAAAAGTTCTTTCATCAGCTAGGGAGCTGGCTGTGTCTTCTTTCCTTCTTGGCCGAACAGTTGCGGCTTTCCAACAAATGAAGTTTCTTCCTCCAATAGCTTTGTCATTCCCTCAGTTTCCTAGGGCCTGTTAATGGGTCTTGCTGCTTATTTTCCAGCGGTTATTGTGCTGGCAGTTTTTTGGGTTTTGATGTTAACTTGTCACAGTCTTTTTTTGTACCAAACTGCTCATGCGCATTGTATTACTCTTTCTTTCCTTCTTATTTTCTGCTTTCTTCTGGTTCTATATACCATTGTCCTTCCAGAGTTATCAAAAGGGTGAGGGCCCCAATAGACTCTGTCAATTTACCAATCAAAAAAATATATTAAATATTGGAATAAAAAAGTTGGTTGCTAGGAGTCACAGTAGCAGACAATGCACCTAAAATTTCCCACCTGCGATTTGCAGACTGGTCTGGCTGGTGCTGCTTTAATCCCGGAAGCACACACTCTAAAGCAAACCTTGGATCTATATATAGAGGCTTTGAGACAGCACGTAAACAAACAAATCCAAAATCATCTTCTTCAAAACAAACAAGTATGCTCAAACAGCCATTTGCAAAATTTTAAATATCAATCCAGGTAAACTTCCTTGCACTTATCTAGGCATCCCTCTTTTTGAAGATAGAAATTCATTGGGACTCTGGAAGCCTCAGTTTGACAAACTCCTCAGGAAACTAGAACAATGGAAAGGAAAATGGCTCACACTTGCAAGCAGAATACAGTTGTTAAAATCCTGCCTACAGGCAATGCCCATCTATATGATATCAGTTCTGAAAATCCCAAGCAAGGTGGAGAAATTTATCAAATCCATACAAATAAGGTTCTTATGGAGTGGCACAGATGAAGACAGAAAGCTTCCTTTGGCAAAATGGGAGAAGATCAATATGCCCCAGATTTGGGTGGGTTAGGAATCCGGATTAACAAAAACATTGAACTTAGCCTTGAGAGCTAAGCCGGCTTGAAGACTTTATACTGACCACCACGCCTTATGGAGCACAATTCTGGGAAGTACTTAGAAGGGCTTACACATCTGGAATATAATAACTAAAGCAATCAGAATCATAACCCCACCTCAAATGAAGCGTGGGTAACGAAAATAAAGTAAACTTCTGAACAGAAGCTTGGATTTGTCCACTGCCATTGGCCAATCTTGCCCAGTTGGACAATTTGTAGGCATGGTGCAGAGGTAGTTATGGTAACCATGTGAAAGATTACTTCAATGACAGCAAAGATGGATGGCAACACTTGCAGACTCCCATTCATCTCCAAAAGGAGAAGAAAGCGCTTGAAACCATTCTCAGATATTTTCACTTCTCCAAAAAAGAGGACAAGCTAGTTTGGATGGGCTTTAAGGTAGTAAGCTATAATGTTAAGGACGGCTACAAAGTCCTTCCGGCTGTAGATTTGCATGTTCCAGAACATTTTCCCTCAAGGTAAACTTGGTTTAGGTATGGCCTCCCTAAGGCAAATGCATTCCTCTGGACTGTGTATTGGGACAAGCTTCTCCTTCAAACAAACTTGAGGAAAAAGGGATTTCAAGGCCCATCTTGGTGTATACTTTGTAAGCAGCACGAAGAAGATACAAACCATCTTATCCGGCACTGTCCCTTCTCCTACATTTGGAGCTCACTGTTAAAAAAATTCAATCTTTCCTCAGTCTTTCCCCAGAATCCAAAGAGTTTCATATTCACTTGGTCACTAGCTCTCAAATCTCCACAACTCTCGCATATCTAGAACTCCATCCTTGCTCTGGTATGCTGGAATTTTAACTGGAAAAGAACAGAAGAATCTTCAAGGAGGAAGCAAAGGATGGAAACTTAGTTCTCTCTAGTTTTTTGGCCACTATCAAAAAATTGATTCATACTTCACCTCCTAAAGATGGTAAGATTGCACCTGAAGAATTTGGGCCATTGAACCAATACAAAAGCGTTCTTTCAAGGATCCGTGATAATAGAGTTGGCAGAAATACTAAGGTCTGCAAAAATGCAATTTAAATTCCGCCCCGGGGTCAGATTATTAAACTGAACTTTGATAGAGCGGCTAAAGGGAACTTTGGCTCGGCAGGCACCAGAGGCATTTTTTAAAATGACAAAGGCACCCCTCTAATTGGATATTGCAAAGCTTTGGGCAAAAGCACCAATAACCATGCCAAGGCTAAAGTACTGTGGAGAGGCCTGACGATAGCTCATGAGCAAAATTGGACCAGGCTGGACATCAAAGGGGACTCTCAAATGATTTTGGAAGCTTTGAAGAAAAACTTGAACAGTCATTGACAACTCTCCTCAGTAATCGAGCACTGTAAGGGTTTGATTTTGGGTTTCTCCATAGTCACAATCACTCACATCAGACAAGGCAGAAACCAAGTAGCTGATCACCTTGCCAACCTTAGGAGGTGACTTAATTCCCAAAATCAATCCTTGAGATTGGTGGCAACTCCCTCCATAACTGGAAAGCTCAAAATTTTGTTAGAAAATGATTTCAATCCCCCTGCTCATGACACTTAAGTCTTTCACATCATTGCATTGTTTGTGGCGGCAATACAAATTAGCTTTGATCTTAATTGCTAATATTATCACCAAGATCTCGATGCATGAGGTGACTACTCTGAGACAACTGACATGCGTGAGATGCTATAAATCTCACCACCTATCTCTATCTTGGCCATTTTGGGCAATCAGTGGATGGTGCAGTGCGCTACATGGTCTTCTCACAGATATGCCTTCAGTCCATTTCATCGCTTGTTCGGTTTTATCGTGGGCCCGGTCATGGATATTTGGTTATCATTTTTTCCAAGTTTCGTTTCCTCCTCCTTTGTTTTCATATTTATTTTCTCCCTTTGATTTTGAACCTCCCACGCAGGCTGTCAATCCTTGGCCCTTGGCCGTGGGGGTGGGTTGTCTCCTTTCAAAAAGCTTTCTGACGGGGGACATTTTTTCAAATTCTAGGAAATCCTTTCCTGAATCTGGGACCCTTGCTTGAGGCCTCCATGATGCAAGCTTTCTCTGAGGAAATTGATAAAGCTTGGGAATTATGAGTTTGCAATTGGCAATTGGGGATTCAGAATCTTTGAAATTTCCCAAATTTGCATTCACAAAAACATGCCTTGGTTCTTCACTGGATAGCAGTTGTTGGCTTTTTGTATGCATGGCACGGCTACTCCTCTCTTGGGCTCATTTTGTTTTAAAAGCCTTAGAATCATTGGCATACTGCTAAGAATCATGTCTGCTCTTGATTGCTTGTCATCTTCACATAGGCAGCTGTTGAATGCAGGGATACTGGTGGATAAAACCACCTGTATCCCTTCTGGCAGAGTGCATTGGTGGAAGGAATAAAGGATGAAAAACTCCTCAAGTGGATGGCCACCAACCTTTTTCAAGCTCAACTGGCAGCAAGAATGGCGTAAGGGTCATCGATGGATTGTATATTGCAAGCAATGAGGGACCCCATCCAGTCCACTCCTAGACTTGATACTCTAAGAGGTTGGCCAACTTATAAGAGTCCAGACAGTCCTCTTTGGTGCCAGCAACACACAGAAAATTCATGAGGAGAGCACTTGGGTTTCAGACTCGGAAACAGACTTGATCAGACTTGGACACTTCTTCAGGCTATGACTGGGGACGAGATGTCAAAAGGGCAGAAGCTTGATGCCATCTCCAAGCTGGAGATATGCACTACTGCACTCACGGTTTCTTAGCTGTCAGAAACATTTGCTGCGCTAATGGTTGAAAAAAGTAAAAATAAACATCAAATAATGAAAATTAGTTAGATGAAATTAGATAGATTATTTGATGTTTATTTTTAGTTTGTTAATCTAGCTAAATTTTTTTATAAGTCAAAAAAGGTCTAAAGCCCATCTATTATAATAAATAAACATTATATAATAAAAATTAGTTAGATGAAATTAGTTATATTATTTGATGTTTATTTTTAGTTTGTTAATCTAGCTAATTTTTTTTACAAGTCAAAAATGGTCTAAAGCCCATCTATTATAATAATTATCGAAAACTTGAGAAAATATTATTATTTAATGTTTATGATTATTCATTTTAATATAACAAAACAATATCTACCGACAAATATAATATTAAAAAAATGTCAAAAAAACATTAATGTAACTAAATATCTAAAAACCCATTAACATAACATACCCCCCCCCGCTTTTTGCCATGTGACCCAGACACTTCCGGGACTTAGGGACGTCGAAGAAACGTCCCCTTCACATTTCTGGGCAGAGTGTTTCTAACTGAAACGTCCCCAAGACGTCTCTGGGTGTTAGTGGACGTTTCCGAAACATTCTGGGTTTTTACAACTTCTGTTGGACGTCTGGACATCCCAAAGACTGTCAAGGGACGTCTTGGGGTATCCTAGACATCTCAGACATCCCCAATGGCAGCATACACTTCGCCTTTAAAAAAAAAGGTTTTTTATTTTTAAAAAAATAACACAAAAGCTGTTACTATGTTTTTTCAATTTTTGTGTTGGCCCTTGGGTATTAGCATGTTGAAAAGTTGATGTATTAATCAAAAACTTTAAAACTATAAATTCTATAATGTTACTATAGGATCATTGAAGTATCTAGTTCTACTTCTACTATAATCTATCATCAGATCATATACTTGTAACTCTTCTAGTTGTAAATTTTAATGTTGTTGAAGTATCTTGATTTTGATCCTTTACTCCTCGGATTAAAATTTAAAATTTAATGATTGATGATATTGATCAATGACAATGTTTAACTTTACATTTATGATTTTAAATTTCAGCTTATTTTAGTCTCTTTATGTATTTCTTTAAGTTTATTTGTATATTAATTAGTCGTACCCCCTCCGTCCCCACAATTTTGGAAATTTTTTGCTGTCCAAGGAACCCCATCCTGCTGTCCCCAAAATTTTGGAAATTTTTAGCCGTCCCAGGATCTTGCGTAACTATGCTAAGTATCCAATATTTTATTAACTAAGTAATAAACCTAACAGCTAACCTAAAATCCTATTTCCACTAACCGAATAATGGCAGAAAGCAACAGAAAGGAAAACAAATTAGCAGGTCATTGGCACTAAGGCAAGCAGGACAAAATTAAAAAAAGCATTACATGGTAACAATTAGGGTGGAGGGAAAGATTTAATGAATGAATTTTCAAAACGGAAATCAAAGGCACAGCAGAGAGTGTTTGAGTTTTGCAATTGCTCTTCTGCTGCTTAAACTTATTTCAAGAAAGTTTGTTTTTGTTTTTTTTTTTAATGTCTTATACGAATACATGGCTACATATGATTTCAAAAAAAATCACCTTTTTTAATTATTTTTAATGTCATACAAGAATACATGGCTACATATGGCCTAGGCACTATATCTAGTCATATACGGCACTGCCCATATATGGGATCGTATTTGAGTAGAAGGATACCGTATCCTTGAGTGTCTAGCAAACGGACTAGCAAACCCAAGAAGAGGGGCGCATTATCCTGCAACCATAGTTGTGATGATTCTCGAACAATATTTGCCTCCGACACAATCATCTTCAGGTGACTTGTGTATGTGAAATCTGCCTTAGGCAACATGGTTATTACATATCAGTGATGTTTGGGCCATGTGGAAGGAGTCAGATACTAGGAGCCCAAAATTGTTAAGATATTGGTTCTAGGAGATGACTATTAGGCCAAGGTGGAGCAACTTCTCATATTTTCAGAGCACATTACATTATTGATCTACTATAGAAATACAGAGAGAGCCTTCATGGGTGAAATTTATGATTGAATTGACTCTGCTGGAGAAAATGAGCATATAATAAACAAGAAAAAGTATGACAAATGTTATAATAAATAAATATAATTGCCATGACGAGGTGCAATAATAATGACGACTCCTTTCCATCTCCTCGCATATGCATTAAATCTTTGAAGTACTGGGAAGACAGCCACCCTACAAGATCTAATAAGTTGTTATGGAATACAACTGAGAGAAATATTTCAAATTCCTAAAGAAGCAATCAATGTGTTTGCAACATCACAGAATGCCTTTTAAAAAACTGTGGCAGATCATGACAACAACCTAAATCCCATCATATGGTGGTACTACCATAGCCAATAAACCAGGCACCTCCGGATTCTTTCTATTCAAATGCTATCCACAAGATCATGCTGCATTGCTTGATCAAAAAGTCAAAATTTGTATTATAAATTTAAAATTTCGAATTTAGGTTCAGTAAAATGAAATTTCTAACATACGTTTCCTCCACACAAGTGTGAGTTCCTTGTCAATGGAGAGGAACTGAAGTACTTACTCTTTCATATATTCAATTTAGCACGACAGATTGGAAATTGAGGCAGTGGAAGAGCAGGGGTATATTAACTCAAATTTGACTCGTCACACAATAGGTCTGAATCCTGATTATTTCAAAGGGCCATCCAAAATTGGAATGATGAATTGGAGCATCTCAGCTTGGACATGTTCTTGTCTACTTTTGCTTAGACATCATTACTAAATGAGCATATATGGAACAACTCATTGTGAACATTCGAATGCAACATCAAAGACCGGCACCACTGCAGGAGGTCCATCAACTTCATAAGTTAATATTCCTGAACTGCATAAGGATAATAACATGTACACCTTCAATACACAAATGATCATCATCATCTCGGAGACTTTGGTGATAATTCCTACATTTTAATTTGTGCTTACAACTTTTGAAATTATTAGAATCGGTTTATTTATCTTAGTTCAAAACTTCATTATGATGTTTTCAAACTTCTACACAAGAAAATGCTTATTCTTAAAATAATATATATACTAATTACTATGTCACAAGGTTCGGTAAATTTTCTGGAGAAAATTCGAAATTCGCCAATTATTAATCCTGCATAAAAAATTCATCAAGTTCGCCATTTTTAGGGGTTTGCTTTTTTTCACATCTGATGTCCTCCTTTCCTATTCTGTCGCTGCTGGCACGTGGTGGTTTGAACTTTGAGGAATGCATGTCACACCCAGCTGATTGGACGGCTTGCCGTAGAGTACCTGCCACAAATAATTTCCTGTTGTGTGGGAGAATATAATCGTTTCCACTTTGGTTGGCCACCGTAATGCATCCACTTGCCTTAATGCGTTTTCATCCACACCAGCCAGAGGTTGATTCCGATCAGGTCTTTTCCCAGCTCTCCACATGCCTCCAAAGGGCCCTCTGTCGAAAAGGATGAATGTTAGAAAGAGACACCTGCTTGCCATAGAGATGGGATACACCATCGAGTCTCGATTATAGCTTTTAACGATACTTGATATTCCTCTTGCCTGCCACATGAACATTAATTAACACATATTTTCCTTTGTCTTATCCGTGTCTCCCTTTAACCAGGAGTCTTTATACGCTGGCACCTTTTCAGTAAAAGAAATAACTTGACTACCTTAATACATAGACAATGAATATTTTAATTATTTTTTAATCTTTTTTTTCCAATAATAATTTTATATTTATTAATTAACACATATTTTCCTTTATCTTGTCTGTGTCTCCCTTCAACCAGAAGTCTTTATACGCTGGCACCTTTTCGGTAAAAGAAATAACTTGACTACCTTAATACATAGACAATGAATATTTTAATTATTTTTTTATCTTTTTTTTCCATTAATAATTTTATATTTATAAATACTTTATATTTAGTAATAGTTTTATATCTATCAATATTTTTATATTTATTATTATTTTATTTATTGGTTGAATTCAATGGCGAATTTTTATCTTCATCAACTCGGACTCAAACTCCAATTGTGTGTGTGCGTGTGTGCGCGTGTCTGTCTGTGTTTTCGTGTGTGTGTTTGTATGTCTGTGTCTCTGTGTGTGTGTGTGTGTGTGTCTGTGTCTGTGTCTTTGTCTGTGTGTGTGTGTGTCTGTGTCTGTGTCTGTGTCTGTGTCTGTGTCTGTGTGTCTGTGTCTGTGTGCCTGTGTGTGTGTCTGTGTGCATGCTTGTAGCGTCCATGCCAGTATCCGAGGACTCAAAAAAATGGTTGTATGCATACCAATATCCATAATTCATATTAATGTATGTATCCATGTCCTTGTAACTTAGATGGTCTCTTTGACTTACCTCTTTTGGTATCATGTTGATATAAAATAAAATATGTGCACAATCCACCTTCATAACTCAAGAACAAGATAAATTTGAACTGATATGTACATGAAACCTGGGTGCAAGTGCAAGTGCGGATCAGCTCAGCATTAATCTTGTGCCAAGCTGAAAAGGTGCAGTTAGGATACCAATCATTACCAGTTATGGTGGCATAGTGGCAGCAGAGGGTATAACCACATGCCATTCTATAACTATTGATCGAATTAATACCAATTTTTCCTTTTAATTTGAGCCACCTGGTCTTCGTACACTACATTCTGTAGGAAAATAACAGCATGCAAAGAGAAATAATCACAGTAAAATGAAAATAGATTCAAGACACACAGATATTACGTGGAAAAACTTGGCAAATCACCAAGTAAACAACCACGGGAAAAGGTCTTCAGAATTTTATTATCCAGGAATTAATCCGCAATTACAATAATGGCAGTCACGACGCACAAGCTCAGAAATGAGTACAATGAGTACAACTCAATTAATCATTTACAATTCATGGGTTCCTTATATATAGGAAAAATACATAGTACAAAACCGCGTTAGTACGAACGTGCATGTACTACAATCCGCGTGTAGTACAAATCCGCATGTAGTACAAAACGCATGTACTAACTCCCTGAAAAACATGTAGTACGGAATTGTACAGGGTTAATCGTCCAAACTGCTAGCTTGGTCGCCGCCTGCTTATTCAAATGTTGACTTCACATATCAACACATTCTACGACCAGTTTTTATAAATACAACTCAGGACATTTTTAGGAAAGATAATTCTCATTGAATCTGTGACCCTACTGATGACTTTTTAGTTCCCTGGATAGTATAATGTATGTTGCCTACATGACTTTGGCAAAACATCCATTTTCATATGCGACATTATGCTTCTGCTTTGTTCAATAGCCTGAATGCAATACGACAGACCATTTCCTATATTTTCAACAAGGGATGGAACCAGTTTTCTCACGGATCATACATTGAAAATTCTTAATGAAAGCAAGTTGTTGACAGTTTATTAGTGAAGTAAAACATTATTTTCAAAGCAATCCGATATTCTTGGCATGAATGGGAAAAGAGCTACAGATTCGGCCCTTTTGAGCATTGACAAAGCAGCATTATGAGCTATTGATTAAACACAAACTGAATCATATATAGAGGCTACCTACCTTACATCCCTGCACAATTTTCACTTACATAAACATCAGGCCTAGTCAGACATGCATAATAAATGTTACCTGGTTCGAGTGTAGGTTTGAGTTCAGCACTGATTTTGGAAAAAGTTCAGAGGTCCAAAAAACTATTATAAAATTTAACGTTGTAGTGGAATAATAGAAATGGACTGATAGAAATGGCTGAGTCTATAATTCACATTTTTATATAAGTTATAAACCTGTCTAAACTTATTACCGAAGTTTCCCCAATGATGATAAAGCTAAACCTTGACAGCGCTTACCCGAGAAAAACAGAATTGTGTGAGCGAAAAGCATTCTCAGAAATTTGTAGGGCAATAGTATACATGCCTTGTCTCTCAACCTCAGTATCGACGCTAACAACAAAGCTAAGGTGATTGCTCTTGTGGAAGGTTTGCGACTTCTGTGCACCTTGCGCATAAAGCATTTGGCTGTTGAAGGAGATCAACAAGTTTTTATTGGGGCTGTGTCTAAGGGACAATGCCATGACTGGATCATCAATGATATCCTGGAAGAAGGCAGGGCCTTAGCTTTGCAGTTCAATCACATTCCTTGTCACACGTATTTGGAGAAGGAAACAAGCAGCAGCTCATCTCCCTCAACGTGGTTGGGTCTTGAAGATCTCAACATGGCAGAAAAAAAGGCGATTTAAACTGTCTTTTCAGGCCCTTCTACTGTCACTGTTTATAGATGGGTATTTTCAAAGACCACCTATCTCTGCTCATTTTGTTTTCATGCACTGGTACAGTAATATTTTGTGGGTTTCGAATTGGCATGATGCATAATTATGTTTTCTATTAATGTAAGGGCAGGAAGCCACCAAACCCCATTAACTTAGCCAAAGAAAAGTTAATGCTTAAGAGCCCTTTAAAAATCTGGAGTTCCGTGAAATTTAATATATATGGAGGTAAATTTTCATAGGAACCCTATGATAGTTTAATCCTACACATACAATTCATATAAATTAAATCGGACATTATCCATATCTGACTCTACAGTCAAAATGTCCATAAAATTTACTAGATTATTGTTTAAATGCCCATTATAATAAGGTGTGTTTATATAATCTTATTATAATTTAAGTATACTAGTCTAATATAAATTATGTTATAATATTATACTATATAAAATTCTGTGTTCATGAGATGCTTTATACTCATGTGATTTATCTAAGTTCTCAGGGAGCTTCGAGAGGGGTGACTTGCATATGGGATCCGAAAAAGATCACAGATATTAACTCTTGTGGAAGCAAAGGGGTTGTACTTTTGCATGATTTTTCAAGAGAGGATTCTAAAAAAAATCTTTTTATTAATGTCTATGTCCCAACTTCTATAAATGATAAAAGGTTACAATGGCAGCATATTAACAAGATGATCCAATCCTTTCCATAAATTCCTCTCGTGATAGGAGGGGATTTTAATACTATCTTAAACCTTGAAGAAAAGAAAGGAGGTATGGCGGTATTAGATGCAAAGTCGAATGATAGGAGAACATGCATCCAAAATCTTTATTTAGTGGATGTTAAACCTGGTAATGGTATGATGACTTGGCCTAATAGAAGGCAAGGGCAAGAATGCATCCTTGAGAGGTTAGAAGGATTATATTCCAAAGGTGCACATTCTAAATAATACAGACTCAGACCATTGGCCAGTGTCCTTGGAGCTTGGGAGAACTTTCCCTTGTCATGCCTTATTCAGCAGTGGTGGAAGGAAGGTAAACCTAAGCATGGAACTCATATATATATTTTGGTCAAAAGATTGAATTATAGTAACTCCAAATTGAAAACATGGAAGTGGACGGAATTTGGAGATATAAAGGAAAAAAAAGGAACAGATTCATGGCAAGTTAGATGAGATCAATGCTGAAATAAGAAGCACAGGGATTAATGATGATCTAGCTATAAAGGAAATTTCTTTAAAAGCTGATATTCAAGAATGGGAGAAGCGGGAGGAAATTCTGTGGCAGCAGAAATCTAGAATTCAGTGGTTAAATGAAGGGGACAAAAATACAGCATACTTTCATAAATCTTTGCTGGCAAGGTGTTGTGATTATATAAATTTCTTAAGAACAGCAAATGGTAAGAAAGAATACTCTTTAGAAGGAATGCAAAATATTGCTATAGATTATTTCTCTAATTTATTTACTGCTGTTTCTTTAGATGATGTGGCACAAAAGGAGGCTCCTGAAAACATCCTAATGATAATATCAGAACAAGACAATAGAGAACTCAATACTCAAGTTACTGAAGGGGAATTGAAAACAGTTGTTTTTTAGTATGAAAAAAGGAAAGACACCTAGCCCAAATGGATTTCCGATTGAATTTTATCAAGCATTTTGAGACATCCTTAAAGATAAGCTTCTCCAAGTAGTGGAAGAGGCGCGAACAGCCAAAACTTTGCTAAAGGAAACTAATAAAACCTTTGTAGCTCTAATTACGAAAGCTTCAAAAGCGGAAGAGATATCGGGTTTCAGGCCTATAGCTTTGTGTAATGTCCTGTACAAAATAATTACCAAATTAATGATAGACAAGTTGAAATCTTTAATGCATAAGATCATTTCTCTAGAGCAAGGAGGATTTGTCTAGGGGAGGTAAATCCATGATGAGATTGTTTTAGCCTAGGAAGCTTTACACTCTATGGATATGCAGAAATTACATTCTATCTTCATCAAGCTTGACCTTTCAAAAGCTTATGATAGAGTTGATTGGACATTTTTATGTAAAGTTTTGGATCAGTTTAGCTTTTCTCAAGATTGGACTGAATGGGTTCAAGCATGCATAGCGTCAATTTCGTACTCAGTGATAGTTAGTGGAAGTCCCTCAAAGATTTTTGGTGCTTCCCGAGGAATTAGGCAAAGTGATCCTATTTCTCCTTTCTTATACATCTTCTCGACTGAATGTCTGGGAAAGAGGAATTATATTGGCTAAAGGAGTGAATCCTCTGACTCATCAGAGATGCAAAAGATCCTTCAGATTTTTAACAGAGCCATTGGACAACTTATTAATCATGGCAAATCCAAAATTATATATTTTCATTGCTCTGAGAGACAAGAAGCTCTGATTCTTGACATTTTTAAGTTTAGAAAGGACTCTCTTCCGATTACTTATCACGGAATTCCACTTGCAGCAACACAATTAAAAGATTGGAACTAGATACTACCCAAAGTAAAGATGAAAATGCAGAAATGGACAAATAGATAGCTCTCTTCAGGAGGAAGAATGATTTTGGTTAAGGGAGTTCTTCAAGCTTTGTCGATTTATGTTTCCTCTATTCTAAATATCCCAACTGGAGTTTGGAAACAAATGGATTCTCTCCCAAAAATTTATTTGGAGTGGAGTTCAAGAGCACAGGAAATGGACCTTAGTCAGATGGGGCATTCTATGTCAGCCAAAAACAAAAGGGGTTTTGGGATTTCGATCCAACATTAAGATGAATAAAACTTTAACAACTAAACTTTATTGGAGATTGTTGGAAAATACAAATGATTTGTGTGCTATAAATATTAGAGCTAGATATGCAGAAAATAGTACTTCTGAGAGAATAATCAAATTGGCTATTCCTTCAAGAGGATCTCCAATTTTGGCAGTTCTATGAATAGGAGAAGAAATAATAAAGAAGCATTTCTTTTGGATGGTTAACTGAAATGTCCCTAAATAGGACGAATTAGATAACAAAGGGGTTTTCTCAACTTCCTCTAAATCTGATCTGAAAAATAGTAAACCCTAGCTTGAGAATTAAATTCTCAAAACCCTTATTCAATGCAAGAAACCCTAGACTCCAAAAGTAAGGGTTTTCTAGCAAATTTTTGTCAATTAAACACATTGAAATAATCTGAAAATAAATAATAAATTTCAGATTTAAATCCCCTTAAATAAATACATTTTTCTTTCCCTCTTTGCCACAAAATGAAGGAAAATTCAGATTTAATGAACAATTTTTTGCTATTGTTTGGAGGATAAAATATCTTCAAAAACCCTCACAAAAATCACTGCCAACCACAAAAAAATATAGAAAAATACCAGCACCTTATTTTGGTATTAAAATTGTCAATTTGACCCTCATAGGTCATTCGCCACACTCTTAGAAACCTTGGAAAAATAGCAGAAAACTAAGGCTATTCCAGCTTTCCACAAGTAAGAAAATATCCGAATATTTGTTAAAAAATTTAATAATAATTATGAAAATTATCTATTGATTTTTCGTCTTCGATATCCTTTGTAAATCGTCTAAAATGCCACAATAATGATCAGAAAAATAATAAATAGTTGCAGATTATTATTTGTGAATATTTTGACCGAAAAAGGCCTTCAAACCATATTTACCAAGTTCGGTAGCATCTGAGCCAAATGCAGAAATATACTCATTTTTTTTGGCTCCCGGATTAATGCATTTGGATTCGGAGCAGGTTCATCTTGAGTTTGGCGATGACTGAGCAGAAGGGAGTCTAGCGACGCAAAGACACTGCAAGTTTGGTAGCTGAAGGCACGACGATTGCAAGTTTGGCGGTGACCCAGGCAACAGAGCTCAGTCGACGACGAAGGCAAAAGATCTCGGTCAGTGATGCAGGCAGCACAACAAGTCCGTGGACGTCGACGACGTAGGTAGCACAGCCCGCAGGTCCATGGATGAAGCGGCAGGCAGTCGATCGCTGGTCGACGGACATGGGAGGCGGCGAGAGAGGTAGGTAGGTCTTCTATACGTTTTATTTTTTTTGCTTAGAAACTTAGAACTTAAGATTAAATTTAGGTTTAATATAATGTAATGTATTATATATATATATATATATATATATATATATATATATATATATATATATATATATTTATTTTATTTTTATTTTTTTAATTTGTTTTTAAATTTACATTTTATTTTAGTATTACATAGATTACTAAATAATAAAATATATTATTTATTTAGGTTTAATAAAATGTGATAAATTTTATATATTTTTATTTTTTTATTTGTTTTTAAATTTATATTTTATTTTAGTATTACATAGATAATAAAATGTATTATTTAATATTTATTATTTTTTTTCAATATATTTTATTTATTTTTTAATTATAATTGATAAGTAAAATTCTTTTATATATAAATTGTAATTTATTTTTTATAATATTTGTTTTAAATATTTTTTTATATTTTTTTTAAATTTAAATTTTATAATATATTTGTTATTTTTTATTTTACATACATATATACATATACATACATACATATATATACACATTTTTTTCGAACTGAATTTTTTTTCTAACTTTTTTAAAAATTCCACATTTTCGCATTTTTTTGGCTTCCTGAACGCATTCGGATTTCTGAACCTGGTAACTATGCTTCAAACCCTAACGTCCACCTCTCCAAATGGTTCGCTCCACTTGCAAAATCAAGATAATGATTTAGCAAGTCAAAAACGCAAGAAATATATTACCAAACCCTCACAAGCAAGCACCAAAACCTTTCCAAGTAGTTCGCTCCACCTCTAGAACACAAAACAAGCTTTCCTTTGCAAAAGATGGTGTCAACAAACACTTTTGTAAGATTGATCAATCACCAAGCAACGAACTCTATTGGGCATGCATCTCAATAGCCTTCTTCACGCAAGACGAACAAGATAACAATTTCAGCATATCCTCCATTGTAGCCTTCATCATGTATTTATAACTTTCCAAAGGATTTGAATGCCTTTGGGAAGATAAAACACCTTTCCTTATCTTCACTTTAGCTCCCATGCCAAAATCTCTTTTTTGAATAACATATTAAATATTGGCCTTAATTAAAATTACTTTAAGGCAAATATATTAATATTTATTTCACTTAAGCACTTTAGTGGTAAAAACCACTCTTAAAATATTTTATTAATTAATTAATAATTGCTTTGTGATAAAAATCACTATTTCGACAATTAATATATAAATAATAAAATAACTTTCCCCACAAAGGGCTCCTTTAATCCATGGGGAGATAGACTAAAGGTCTTCATCCCTGTTTATTTATGAGGGAAAAATGGGGACATTACATTAACAATGACCAATCAACGAATTTTTTGACAGATTCTTGGGATGGCCACCCACCAATCATCACCCAATTCCCTGATTTGAATCTTTAATGGAAGTTCATAATAAGGGATGGGACAAGGTTGCTTATTATACCCAGCCCTGGAGGTATCGATGGGAGTTTGGAAATCGATGGATTCCCTCTTAGGAGTGGCCAGTTCAGCTAAAAGATCAAAAAAGGGTAGTAGATTCTATTTTATAGTCAAGACCTACTTCGAGCTCTATAGGGTCGGATTTAATAGCATGGGGGATTAATGCTACAGGTAGTTACTCGGTTTCATATGGATATGCATCCTTGTGTAATCTGAATCCTCATCCCATAAGGGATATATTTAAAAAACTATGGTGGGAATAAGTTTAACCAAAAGTTAGCTTCTTTGTCTGGTTGTTATTAAGAAGAAGAATTCTAACATGGGACAGGGTAATAAAGAGAGGGTATAATGGACCCTATAGGTGTGCAATGTGTTTGGCGAATGAAGAAACCATTATTCATCTATTTGTACAATGCACCTTTGTAATACAATTGTGGCGATATTTGGCTACCTTATTTCAGATTCCCTAGAATGGAATTCAGGCTTGGAACAACCTTTTAGAGAAAGGGTAAAGAAATTAATGACTAACCAAAATCTAGAACCAATATTATGGAGTGGGATAACACTTTTACTATGGAATGTAAGGAAGGAAAGAAACAAAAGAATTTTTCAACAAGAAAGCAGGGGCATTTCATTTGTCTGGGAAAAGATAAAGATGAATATTCCTGAATCCATCAAATACAAAGTTAAAATCCCTAAGCGCATGTATGCACAATGGGTTAATCTAATAAGAATCTTACCACTTAATCTGGGTGATCATCACCTACTTGATTTTAAACCAAAGAGGAAATCTAAAGGTGACGGTAAGTGGTCAACCCCTCCATGTGGCTTTGGGACGCTGAATATAGATGGAGCTTCTAGAGGAATCTGGATGAAGCAAGTATGGGAGGAATAGGTAGAATTTTTGATGGATCAGTTACCTTTTTCTTTTCAGGGAGATTGGGTTATGCAACGAATAATTTGGCTGAAATAAAGGCAATTTATAGATGTTTACAAGAAGCAGTTAAATTTGGGTGGAAAAGGTTTCATTTGGAATCTGATTCTTTACTAATCATCAACGTTTTATCCAATTTGTTATTGAAGAAGGGCAAAAATTGACAAATAGTTAAAAAGTTGGAAACAATTCAACAGTTGAAGGAAATATTGCAAGAGATCCATTTCACCCATGTTCCTCGACAACAAAACGGAGTAACTGATGCATTAGCTAATTGGGCATTGGAGAATAATAACGTTTTTTGTTATGGTCCTCCACCGATATGGTGGCCCACAAAGCTCCAAGAAGATATCAAACAGATTTTAGAGTTAGATTGACTTCATGATAGTGGTTGTTGTGATTAGATATGTTTCTTGCGCCAAGCCTTGGACAAATAGTTATCATGCCTGGCATAGTAGAATTTGTATGTTTTGAATTTCTCTTTTACTTAATATAATCTCTTTCTTTTTAAAAAAATAAATGTCTAAACATAATATAATGTAAATATATCATATAAAGCAGGATATAACACCATAATGCTAACTCTAAATTGTTACAAATAAATTATGTCTAATACTTAACATCATATTTCGATCTACAGGTCCGAATCATGAATGATACCTAAAAACACAAGAACTATAACAGTTCAACAAATTCAATCTGAAAAAAATATCGATGGCCATTCAATGCACGATTTGGAACCATTCGTGCAACATAGATGAATAGACGATTCACAAGAAGACAACAAGAGATGGACAAGTCGAACAACACTATTACACACATTTTTCTTTAGCAAACAGCGTTCTTCCTAGACATTCAACATTTTTATAAAAAGAATTAAATTTTGGAAGATTAAATTCATGACTCACAATTGCTAAAGATGTCATTCAATTTGGACAAATATATTCAATAATTTAAGACAACTTTCTTTTAAATAATGTAATAAATACTTAACTAAAATTTAGTTAATATCTAACTAGTAACTTCCTGTAACTGTTGTAAACAATTTTGGATATCATAAATAAGATCGATGCATAGATCAATACACCATGTGCTTTTCCCAATTATCTCTTCATTCATTTGTTAATAGTGGTATCAGAGCCACCACTCGAGGAAGCCAGAAAGGTACGAGTGATTCATTGTTCGAGGAAACCCTAGTTCTAGGGTTCATACAAGAGATGAAGAAAAAGAAAGAAGTCACAATCGATGAAGGAAGAATACAAGTTTCAGCTGCAGGGCCAAGGGCTTTCGAGTCCTGTCGACCATCGCCACAGACTTTCGAGTCCCGTCGACACAGTCCCAACAAAGGCTTTTGTGCGGGAAACAAACACAATCATGGACAACGACGAGGAAGAACAAGATCGTTGAAGATCATCACAACCAAATTCACATTGCACAGTCACGAAAGGGTTGGAAGAACACAATCATTTAACCAATCGCGGAAGGGTCAGAGGAACAAAGAATCGTTGAAACACAATTGAAGGTCGAGTTTGAACATGTTGGAAGCGTTGAAGTTTGTAGTCAAGGCAATCACAACACGGGACAATACGCAATACATGCAGTACACAACATCGAGACAAATCATGAAAGGGCACGAAAGGTCGCAAAAGGAGCAAAAGCAGGAAGAGTTGCAGTCGTAGAAGGGCAAAACACCAACAGACAACAACGAGGAAGGGCACAATCCCCAATAAATTACAGTCCCCAGTAAATTCCAATGAGTTCACAATTTGTTTTTCACCAATTTCTGATTTTTGTAAAATAAATTTCTGGATAGTTGAAAACTTGAACAAAATTAGAAAGATCAAAGTACAAAATCAATTAAATAAAAAAAATAGTTCAACTTTTTCATTTTATTGGTTACAAATTATTTTTCAGATTTAAAAAAATGGCCAATATCCAGAATCTCGTCTTTCCTAAAGCCCAAAAATTAACTGGGCAGAATTATAATGTGGAATCATAAAATCTTGACAATTACAGAATTCCATGATTGTGACAAGATTATACTTGACACAGAACAACGGTTGGCAATGAACTTCGTCGATTATGACAAATATCATAAACAAGCCCTTCTTTGTTGAAATTTTCTGTGTCGGATGATATGATTCCATAGGTTCGAAATGTTGCACAAGTGCACTATGGATTAGTCTCAAGAACAAGTACCAGACTTCGGAAAAGAGTTGAATACTTTATTGAAAAAATCTTTTGTTTTTCACAAAAATGACAAAAGGTGGATCTCTGTCAGAACATTTACTATGGATGAAAGATCTCTGTGACCAATTGTCAGCGATCAACAAAAAGGTGGATGACGATGATATGGTGGCTCTTGTTTTGAATAGCTTGACACCTTATGAATCGTTCGTGGAAGCTTTGCACCTAATGACAGAGAGTAACACACTTACTTTTAATCAGGTGAGTTCATATTTGTTGCAAAAGAAATGCAAGCAGACACACTTCAATGAGCCCAATTCTGGCCAATCAAAAAGTGCATTTGCTACCCACTCAAAAGGGAAATGGAAAAGAAATTTGGATACATCTTCATCTTCCCCAAAATTCAAGGTAAAATGTTATTATTGTCAAAAATTTGGTCATAATAAGAAAGAATGCAGAAAAAGACAATATGATCTAACACATAACAAGAAGGTAAAATGGCATGCAAATGTGGCAACAGTGAAAGCTGAATCTGAGGAAGAATATGCTCATGGTGTCATGCTCCGATGAAAGGTCTACCAGTTACTGGTTTTTTGATTCCGGTGCATCAAGACATTTTACATGTCAAAAAGACTAGTATGTTAATTTCACTACAAAAGAAAAAAATTCCAATTCAATTTCCTTGGGTGATGGTACGTCACATGTTGTAGAAGAGATAGGAGATATATGCATTGTATTAAATAATGTTGCAAAGTTCATCATCAAAAATGTTAGGTATGTACCTAAGATGAACAAAAATCTTCTATCAATCAATCAATTAACTGAAAACCTTCACATTACAGTAAATTTCTCAGGAAAGAAATGCATTGTGTCTAATATCAAAAATGATAGTCATAGCCCTAGGCATTGGGCAAAATAGCTTGTATAAACTTGTTCATCTTGCCACTGTCAATTTGAATGCATTAATTGTGGAGGATGATACCAATGTTGTATGGCATGAGAGATTTGGACATCTCAATTTTCAGTCTTTGGCCAAACTCCAAAAATCGAATATGGTTCTTGAATTGCCTACTAATCCAAGTCAAGCAAGTTATATGTGCAGGGTGTTTGGCTGGCAAACAGAAGTAGAAACCTTTTCCCACTGCAGGTGCCTAGAGAGCAAAGGGGCTCCATCTTGTTCATGCAGATTTATGTGAGCCATCTTGGAAGTCATCTACTATTCTTGGTGCACGGTACTTTTTGTTGTTCATAGATGATTTTTCTATAAAAATGTGGGTCTACTTCTTCAACAAGAAGTCTGACTGTTTCGCTGAGTTTGTAAAATTCAAAGCACTGGTAGAAAATCAAACAAGTCGACGAATCAAAACCTTACGATTCGATAATGGGGGAGAATTCACTTCAAGCAATTTCAAAACTATTGCGGCAAGGAAGGAATTCATCGGCAACTAACAACCCCATACACTCAACAGAATGGAATGGTTGAAAGGCAAAATCATACAATCATGGAGATGGCTTGATCCATGATGCACAACAAAGATGTGTTGTATAAATATCAAGGAGAAGCAATAAACATGACAGTATACATACTGAACAGAAGTCCCTGCAAGGCTTTGGAGAACATCACTCCAGAAGAAGCTTGGTCCAACATCAAACCAAAGGTAACACATTTTCGTGTTTTTGGTTCTACTGCATGTGCTCTCATTCCTAAGAAACAGAGAAGTAAACTAGATTCTAAATGTGCCCGATATTTCTTTGTTGGTTATAGTACTCAATCCAAAGCATATAGACTAATAGATGTGTCTACTAACAAGATCATTATTAGTTAGGATGTTGATGTAAAAGAAACAAAATCATTTTTTGTTTTTAATCAACAAGTTATCTCTAATAATCCAGAGGTTTCTAGTATTGTACTTCCTCTGAAAAATGAGGAACCACATGTTTTGGAGACACCCTCACAGTCTTCAGTGCAGCAATCTATGGCTAACACTCCATTAGTCTATCAGCATTGTCGACTTGATTCGACTACTCCATTTGTTGTTCAACAAGAACAAGAATCCTTGGTATAGAAGAGACCCAAGTGGTATTACACCACTCTACAGGATGTACAAGAGGGTGATCTTCCTCAATCTCATACATAGTCTCGACAACCAGGAAAATCAGTTGTGGATTCAACTGATGATGAAGAGCTTATGTGTTTTGCTCTTGCTTCTAATCTTTTCACTATTTCAAAGCCCCAGCAATATTCTGATGCACAAGGCAAACTTGAGTGGGAGACAGAGATGCAATCAGAATATAATGCCTTGATGAAAAACTGGTATTCATTGAAAGAGCTTATATGCAGTCTTAACTCATACAATTGACAATAGAGAGTCGAACACAATAGATAGTTATATTTTAATCACACTGATATTATTTTATTGCACTCACTTGCATATTGAATATTACAATACAAATATATAGAATACCATCCTATAATCTTGGAGATCTTCTCTACCTATAATATCTCTCAATCTCCTATATTCATGAGTTGGTTGAACAACTCCACTCACGTATAACAATATAATAACAAATATATTATTGTTACATAACAATAATATATTATTTACTAACTTACATAACCGTGAGTACTGTTTACTTTATGGTAATACCCAATGTAAATACTAGATTTCTTAACATTCCCCCCATAGTATTTATATGGTACAATATATCTCATTCTCTAATTGTAGCTTGCCACCTCCATGTGCTCATGATTTTCTTTGCATACATGTGTCATCGCACATCTCTTTCTTCACAATCATCTACAATTGGTTTTCCAAGTTCACCAATAACCTTTCAAAATGGTTTTGACAAGTTCACCAATAACCTTAAAAAATAGTTTTCTCAAGTTCACCACTAACCTTACAACATGATTTTCTTAAGTTCACCACCAACCTTACAAAATAGTTTTCTCAAATTCATCACTAATCTTACAAAATGGTTTTCACAAGTTTACCACTAACCTTTCATCATGATTGCTACAATGCTTTTTAGACCAATATTCTCCAATGTAAATATACAAAAGGGTTACATGAGAATATTATTTATAAATGAACATGTACAACTATTCTTATTTTTCACACATGTTGAAAAATAAATATAACTATCACACTATACTGAAAAAATTGAAATCCACACAACTAAAAATAACGTACCACACAAAATGTCACCACATCATTGGTACGGCCCCATCGTTGGCGACTGATGAGATGTCATTGAAAGACTTCCATCCTCGGTGTATCCTCCAACCTCCAGTACATTCAATTAATAGAAAGTCTTCTTCACTTAAATATTCTGTGTGAGCGGTATTTGTTTGCTCATTATTCTCTTCTTCATCTATGGCCATGGCATTTTCTTGTAGTTTGCCATCAAGTAAATCTTGTGCTCTTTTTCTACAATTCATATACATGTGACCAACTTGTTTACAATAGAAACAAGTGAGCCGTTTCTTTGTATCTTTGGAAGTTGCTCCATGTTTGAATTTTTTCTTAACAAATGCCTTATCTTTCTTGCTTTTACCATACATTGTCGTTTCCTCTGGTTCAACAATCATAGTTCTTTTTTTTCATCAAGTAAAGAAGAAATGAGATCTTCTAAATTAGAATTGATTTTACTCAATGTAAAAACTATATTAGAATAACTGGGTGGCATACTATTCAATTAAATTGTTTTTGCATCATCATCATGTACCTCAATCTTAATTCCAGCGAATTGATTTGAGATGGAACGAAACTTATTGATGTGCTTCACCACGTCACATTCTTCCATTTTGAGACCTAACAACCTTTGCTTCAATGCAATTGATGTGTTTCCGTCTTGTGAACCAAACAATTTGTTTAATGCTAGCCAAATCGTATTCGAGGATTTAGACGAATCAATATGATGCAAATAAGCATCAGATAACCCCAATCCAATGATTGTTGTAACTTTTCAATCTTTGCTCTCCCATTTTGCTGCTTCATCTGCATCTTTGGGTTTTTTCACTTTGCCATCAAAAATATCCCCCAAGTCTTTGTTGATTAGAAACAATTGGATTCGTGCTTTCCAAGTGCGAAAATCTTTTCACTCAAATTTTTCAACATGACCAAACTTTTCCATTATGACACTCTCACAGGACGTCGGTTTAAACCGATAATGCATCATTTACACAATATGACTTAACTATTAACTTCGACAAGACAATACTTACTAATGACTTAATGACATTTTTGAACTTTTATACGTATTAAAAAAATGGGCCTGACTTATAAAAGTCACTCAAAATAACTCTAGACTAATATTAAACCTACAAGACAACTCAATTTATAAACATAGAAATTGAATCCATTTTTTTATTTTCTAAATAAATGACACATACATATTCAACTAATACACAAACAAATAAAACTTTCTAAAGACTATAAACTAGAAATACGTAATTCAAATTACACAACTCACCTAAAATTATTCTTTTCTTTTATATTTAGACTTAAATACTATAACATACCGCAAGACTTGATGTAAAACTATGTGCAAGCTTGGGAGCTCAATGCATGGAAGGGCGATATGGGTGAAAACTCGAGCTGACTCGGTAGGTTGGAGAGAGTCGTTGCAAAGTGGAGATAGTGGTCACGAGATGGTAGAATTATTGCATCAATGGGAGTCTTAATTGCACCGAATGCAATTGCATAAAGTTTGAGATGCCAACGTTTGGATGCATGAATATGGTAAGGTCTCAATGGTGTCACATAGGTGAACAGTCCGAGTGGAAACTGCAGAGATTTGAGTAAGTGTACAGGTAATTTGCCATGTATCTTGCTATCAAAGACCGTAGTCAACATGAGGATTCAGCCGTGAAAGATCAGACAAAGACACAAGTCATATGAATGCCTTCAGAGACTATCATCTTCAATTAGACTACTATGATACCAATGATATTCATTGAAAGTGCTTATATGCAGTTTTAACTCATACAATTGACATAGAGAGCCGACTGCCGAACACAGTGGATAGTTATGTTTTGATCACACTGATATTATTCTATTGCACTCACTTGCATATTGAATATTACAATACAAATATATAGAATATCATCCTATAATCATGGAGATCTTCTCTACCTATAATATCTCTCAATCTCCTATATTCATGAGTTGGTTGAACAACTCCACTCACGTATAACAATATAATAACAAATATGTTATCATTACATAACAATAATATATTATTTACTAACTTACATAATTGTAAGTACTATTTACTTTACGGTAAATACCCAATGTAAATACTAGATTTCCTAACAGAAACAATACCTGGACATTGGTGGATTTACCTCCAAGTAAGCAACCCATTCGCTGCAAATGTGTGTACAAAGTCAAATGCAAGGTTGATGGTACTTTGGACAAGTACAAAGCCCATCTTGTTGCGAAAGGATTTTCACAACAAGAGAGAATAGACTATCAAGAGACTTTTGCTCCTACTACAAAAATGGTCACATTTCAATTACTTCTTTCTATCGCATCTCAATTTGGTTGGAAAGTATTTCAAATGGATGTCAAAAGCACTTTCCTTAATGGCGATTTGGATAAAGAAGTATACATGGTGCAACCTGAAGGCTTTCAAGAACCTGGTCGTGATCATTTGGTTTGCAAATTGGTGAAGTCTCTTTATGGGCTTAAGTAGGCTCCTCGAGCCTAGTACATCAAAATTGATCAGCATATACGAGACTCTAGATTCAGAGGGAGTCCATCTGATCCGAATCTCTATATCAAAAGCACTAATAATGACATTGTGATACTCACAATCTTGCCATCACAGGTAGTGGAGACACCGCAATTCAGAAAGTCAAATCATATTTGTGCACTGCTTTTGATATGACTGATTTCGACCTCCTACACTATTGTTTGGGTGTAAAATTTTGACAACATGACACTTCATTTTCATTGCTCAGGTCAAGTATGCCACTACTCTTTTGAAAAAGTTTGGAATGATGGAATGTAATTTTGTTTCTACACCTATGGAGGTAGGGCTGAAATTATCAGCTCATGTTGATTCATCATTGGTCAATGAATCATTATATAGATAGTTGGTGGGTAGCTTGATATATCTTACCACCACTCAATCAAATTTATGTTTTGTTGTTAGCTACCTTTCTCGGTTTTGTCTCAACTGAAGCTAGTGCACTGGACAACAACAAAACATGTTTTGCTATATGTCAAAGGAACTCTTGACTTTGGCATTCTCTATCGCAGGATAGCAAATTTCAAGTTGATTGGTTATACAAACTCTGATTGGGGAGGATCAATTGATATTCGAAAATCTACCACCTGGTATATCTTTCTTTTGGTTCAGGAGTTGTTTCATGGCAGAGCAAGCTTCAACATACCATTGCTCTCTCTTCCACTAAAGCAAAATACAAAGCAGCCATCAGTCCCAGTTGTGAAGCAGTTTGGCTAAGTCGAATTCTAGCTGATTTGCAACTTCCTTCATCTACACCTACTCCACTATTTTGTGATAATCAAGGTGCGTTGAAGTTTGTCAAGAATCTTGTTTTTCATGCTCGCACCAAACACATCGAGATACATCATCACTACATTCGACAATTGGTTGATTCTAGTGACATTTCTTTTCACTTTTGTGCTTCTACAGAACAGCGGGCAGATCTAATGACTAAACCTCTTGGTTCTATTCTTTTTGTAAAGTTTCAAGACAAACTTGGAGTTGTCTCTAGTTTAGTCATTAAGAGGGGGTGTTAAATAATGTAATAAAAAATTAACTAAAATTTAGTTAATGTCTAACTAGTAACTTCTCATAGCTGTTGTAACCAATTTTGGATATCATAAATAAGATCGATGCACAGATCAATACATCATGTGCTTCTCACAATTATCTCGTCATTCATTTGCTAACACTTTCTTCATCTGTTATGAAAAACGACATTTTTTTAATTTTGAAGATTAGAAAAACAGCAAATATGACACAAAAGTGTGTAACAAGCACATAGCCTTTATCATATTTATCATCAAGAAAATATTTCTCAAAAGAACAAAAATCATATCTAACGGTGTTTACAAAGAGAACAAATTTCAGTGGCTGAGCAAACCTGGAATGCTGCTGTTCTAAGTACTCTTGTCAAAAGAAACTTGAATGCATTTTTTGCACAAGCACGCTCAAGACATGATCTTATGTTTGTAGCCTCAGTGGCATGGGCACCTGAAGCAGTGACCCGCCCATCGGAAGTCAACATCATGAAAACAGCCCAAGACAATCTTACAACATCCATAAACCCCTCAACTGTTGCATCACTCACTGTACCCATAACCTGAAAAGATTATTTGCAAAGTTACACCCCAAAAAACAAAGGATTTTTTATAATACTAGTCAAATCTGCAAAGAAAACAAATTAGCATAACATACAGTTCCTTGAAATTCTCTTTTGAAAGCAGAGTCGGGAGCAATAACAGACACTGATGGATCTTGGGGTCCACTCAGAGCATCCGACATTAATGCTATGATAAGTCCAAACAGGATAGTATATGCAACCTACAAAAGAAGGACAGAGATTCAGTACAATTCTTCTAATCCTAAAATGTTTCACTAAAAACAGTGGAACATCCCATTGAAACATAGGAAACATGAATCCCAGAAAAAAATTAGCAGACAAGCATTTCAAAAACAGAAAATAGTAATAATTAACGCAAATAAGCAGTCAAGGTGAGGAAAACCATCTCCTTAATACAATCCTACAACTCTTCATTAATAATTAGGCTAAAGAAGAGCACTAACATAACACGTTAATCGAAAATTAAAAAAGCGTCTGAACAAAGCAATAAATGAAATAGGCACCAACAAAAACAAATTACTTGAAGCTTGACAGTGCTCTGAAAGTCGTTTGTATCAGCAGCACAATCCTTCAGCAGTGACAGAAGATCCTTCGCCTCTTGTGAGTCTGATTAAAAAAAGAAAACAAATGGCTGATATGCTGACAATGAATTCAACCCCATATCAGGAGAAAGAACAGATAACTCATCTTCATATTGGCTTCTAGTTAGTCTTCTCAGATTTATTTCATATAACAAGATAAATTAGAAATTAAAAACCACAGCAACCATACTTTCCAAGCTCAACAGGGTTAGCCACCTTAGAGAAAAATGTCTTATTTACTCGAATTAAATTGGAAAGGTCTAAATGTATTTATCAGATAATTACCTATAAGGCTGTAAGCACTTGCAACATTTACGATTTGATATTCCTGAATCCCAATAATGGCAAGAAACAAGTTGAGATGGAAATTTCCATCAGCAACTCCAACTACGTATCACTAGTGGACCCATCCCCAAGATATGAAATATGATTATGTTATAGCTTGATGACTTTCTTAGACGTTGTGGGGGATGAGCAGTCTCAGCGGCAAAAAGGTTTAAAATTTAAAGAATTTTGGGCAGCTTTGAAATATATTTAACAGATAGTTCCTAACATCTCACAAGAACTTTGGGCAGTTTTGAAATATATTTATCAGATAATACGTAACATTTCACACCTTGATATTCCCAATAATGCAAGCCACAATTTGAGGTGGTTGTGTCCATTGTCAAGTGCATCCACCCCTCACACGTGGACCAACCCACTACATATGAAATGTGAATATGCTTCATCTAGGTGATCACCTCAAACATTGTGTGGGGGTGTTTGGGTGACTAAGGGCACGGGTAGAGGTTGTATTAATTAATATTCAAATATAGGGCTTGATAGGGCTCGAGAAAAATGTGGTGATGTCATAAAGGGTAATGGTGAATCCATGTGTAACTTGAGTGTACATGAGATGGATCATGCACGTAATTCTATATCAAAAGGTGTGGATGGTACTCTCTCTTTTGGAAACTACTGTAAATTTTCAAGCAACTTGAAGAAGCATCCCAGAGACAAAGGAGTGGACCGGTGTGTACCAAGCTGAGGGAGACACACAATAGGGGAGAGGGCCAGTACTTGTGCACCCTAACTTCACGGATGCATAGGACCATGTAGGTGCCTTGTTGGCACATACAACATACTCAATTATATAGCTTATGACCTGGCACATCACCATTTTCATTTTGCATTTTAATTGGAGGGAAAATCAAATTTTTAATTCATTTACTACAAAAGAAATCGGACCTAAAATTGTCAATACGTGACCAATTATTGAGCATCTTATGTGGCATGTTTTGATTGGATCTTACAAACTATTATTAGGTGTAAGTTGTACTGCAATGTAATGCTTCTATAATAACTATTAGTCCCTCTTTATTTTATAATTGGTACTTTAATTCATATGTCCTATCACAACTAAGGAACCCCTCTCAAGTATCAACTATTGGTCCCTCTCCCCTATTATGTATTCCAATGTGGAAGAGATTTCTGCTGAGAAAAATTGACCGAAAAGACTAGGTGTTTTCTTTTATTTGAATGGTTACTCCACCTCCTGCAACAATTTTAGAATGGATACAAAAATTTCGAGTATGCATAAATATAGTTCTAGATAATGTCAAATGGTTTGGCAGCGAGGCTCTTTTAGCATGCAAAAATAACCAAGGAAATTCCATAAAAAAAGCAGTGTGACCACAATACAAAACGGGTACTGGTATAGGAGAAGGTGACAGATACTTGTGCACCATTTTTTGAAGAAATGAGAGACAACAAGAAGTACTAGGAGACACTAGAAATAAAAAACAAAATTTAAATATATATGTAATATTTGAGAAACAAATGATGATTTTCACTTAGATAAAAAAGATTCTCCCCATGGAGAGAATCGATGAAGGACGCGTGCGGAACTAAACGATGAAGGGTTTCAATTTTGGGGGGAAAAAACGATAGTGAGTTCGATCCTTCTGTGCCAACTTGAAATCTCTGGTCTATGAGTCATTTGGTATTAGATATAGGGCGTTTTCTAGTGGGTCTTTGGTGGGAGAAAAAAAGACGACTGACGGGAATCACGTTTGGCCCTACAGAGCGGACGTGAAAGTTTTTGATTGGATAAAATCCTAGGGTAGACAAAACGGCAAACAAGGTTTGCAATGGAAAGAGAACCATCAAAAATGAATTTTATGGAAGTTGTGTGTGCTGGTCAAAATGCTCAGGTTATAGGAGTAAAACAACAGCGAATACCATTGCATATGCCCCAATTTGATCCTAGGAAAAACGACAAGGGATGTATGAAGGCTGTTGATAGAAATTTGGTGGTAATGATCCAAAAGTCAAATATTCCAGGTGGAATCAACGAACTGAAAAATCAAGCTCTGATTGTTTGATTTCTAGGGTTTCATCCTTATTTACAAGGTTTTAAAGAATGGACAATGAAAAACTGGCATACTAAAGGTGAGTTTTCAATCTCAATCTTTCCAAATGGGTACTTTCTAGTTCTTTTTGCTAATGAGGAAGACAAAAATATTTTTCAAGGAGGGCCATGGTTCTATGGACAAGCTGGTCTGTTTATGAAATCCTCACATCCCATGTTTAAGGCGGAGGAGGAATTGCCCACAATAGCTCAAATATGGGTGAGATTGTTCAGATTACCGGTAGAGTATTGGAATCATACAGTTTTTATGATGATTAGTAACACTTTGGGGATGTATATGATGATTGTTGATAGTTCATTGCAACTTGAACAAATGATATATGCTAGGATTTGTGTTCTGATAGATCTTAATAAACCTTTACCATGCAAAGTTACTCTGGATGTGGGAGAAGGGAAGTGGGAACAGGTGGTGGACTATGAAAATACTCTATTCAGATGTTGGCTTTGTCATGAATATGGACATCTGGTGAAGGATTCATAGAATGCCAAAACAAAAATTGGAGGAAAAAAAATCAAGAGGAATTTATAACCCCTAAGAAAAAGAAAATTGTGAAGAAACATGTGGTGGCGAATAATGTTGCAAACAATACTAATAAATTTGCTAATCTTCAAGTTGAAAATGAAGAACTTATGGAGTCACAGGTCCCAAAGACTCAACCTAATAATCCTTTTCCTCTGATAGTGATGAAAGACACTAAAGAGGTCAGCAATCAGGATTTAATATCAGCAAATAATTGTTCAGATGAAAAGACTACGGTAATGAAGAGTTATCATAGAAAAACAAAGTTTCAAGAGAAATTTGATCCAACTATTACACAAGGAGAAGCAATTGATGATATGGATCAAGTTTTGATGATTGTGCCAAATGTTACAAAAACATAATGTGGAGATCCCCTTAGGGGTCAATCAGGAAAAGAGTAAGAAAATGAAGATGGATTCTAATTCGAAAGTGGGAATAAAGTCTAACCAGATCTGCCTACAGAAGGAATGGCAAAAGTTGAGTTCAACTGGAAAAGTACGAGATTTGTCCCAAATCTTTATTCAAAATTACCAATTAAGGTGATTACATGGAATGTTGGGGGGCTGAAAGGGAGCCCTTCTAAGGTAAATGAGATTAGGAGAATGATACAAATTCATAATCCACAAATGTTGTTTACCCAGGGGACAAAAGCATCAGTAGAATTAATGAATGTATTGGCAACTAGGATGTGGCCTCAAGCTAAGGTGATCTCTCTCAGTTCTCAAGGGGCTTCCGGAGGGGTTACATGTATATGTGACAAAAAAAAGATTGTTTTTTTTTTAATTCAGGTGGTAGTAGTGGTGTTTAATTTATGCCAGCACAATCTAGCGAAGATTCTAGGCAGAGTATTTTTATCAATGTCTATGCCTCAATTTCTTCAGAAGAGAAGTTATCACAATGGCAGAATATTGAACATATGATTAACTCCCATTTAGAAGCTTCTCTGGTATTAGGAGGAGATTTCAATACTATCTTAAGTTTGGAGGAAAAAAAAGGAGATGCAAGTACACAGAATATGATAGGATTTAAGTAAAAGCTTCAGTTGGTAGATGTCAAACCAAGGAATGGTCTAATAAACGACAGGAGCAAGAATGTATTCTTGAAAGATTAGATAGATTTTTGTTGTCAGAGGATTGGTGGATGAGAGACTATGTTCCGAAGGTTAATATCTTAGATAATGTGGGTTCAGATCATTGGCATGTGTGTGTGTCTGGAGATTAGAAGAACATATCCTTGTCATGCTCCTTTTAGATTCCAATTGGCGTGGCTTCGCCATGAAAATATTTGAAATTTAATTAAGCAATGGTGGATAGAAGGTAAGCCAAAGTATGGCACACGTGTATATCTTCGTCAAAAAATTGAAACATCTAAAAAACAAATTCAAAAAAATGGAATTGACAAGAGTTTGGGAATGTGAAGGAAAAAAAGAAATAGGTCTTAAAACAATTGGAGGAGGTTAATGCAGAAATACAAACTGTAGGGCTTACTGCAAACTTGGGTAAAAGGAAATTGATCTAAAGGCTGACATTCAAGAGTGGAAAGAAGGGAAGAAATACTTTAAAAGCAAAAATCAAAAATGCACTGGCTCTAGGAGGGGGAAAAAATACAGCCTATTTTCATAAATCATTGCTGGCAAGAAGAGTGTATAATTATATTAATTTCTTAAAAACAACAGATGGCAAACAAGAATACAACTTGGAAGGTATGTGGAATATAGCTAAAAACTATTTCTCACAATTGTTTACAGTTGAATCTCTAAGATGTCAATGTACAAAATGAAGTCCCTGGAAATATTCCAAGGATTATTTCTGAACACGATAACAAAGGTTTAAATGCACAAATTACTGAAAGTGAATTGAAGATGGTTGTCTTCACTATGAAGAAAGGGAAGACACCAAGGCCGGATGGATTTCCTATAGAATTCTATCAGGTGTTTTGGGACATCCCTAAAGATGATCTCTTGGAGGTAGTGGAAGAGGCAATAACAGCCAAGACTGTGTTAAGGAAAATAAATAAAACCTTTATAGCCTTGATTCCAAAGACTTGAGAAGTGGAATCTATCTCGAGATTTAGGCCTATTTCTCTCAGTAATGTTCTCTATAAAATTATGTCCAAAATAATGGCAGAATGTTTGAAGCCACTAATGCATAAGATTATTTCACCAAAACAAGGGGGATTCGTTCAAGGCAAATTCATGATAAAATAGTTTTAGCCCAGGAAGCTTTACATTCTATGGATGTGCAGAAATCCCCATCAATGCTTATCCAGCTTGATCTCTTAAAAGCGTATGGAGTTGATTGGAAATTTCTATTCCAGGTCTCGACTCATTTTGGTTTTTCCGAGGGGTGGACTGAGTGGATTACAGCTTGCCTTTCCTCGGTTTCCTATTATGTTTTAGTAAATGGAAACCCAAACCAGATCTTTTCATCTACAAGAGGTATTAGGCAAGCTGATCCGCTCTCACCTTTTTTATTTATTATTGTGGCAGAATGTCTAGGAAGATTGGTGACTAAAGCTCGTAACAATAAAATGCTAGGAGGTATTAAGTTGGCAAGCCTCAAAATTGGATGATTTCACTCTCTTAGGCAAGGCCACACAAATGGAAGCCTCAAAATTGCAAAAGATTCTTCAATTACTTTCTAGAGCTATACGACAATTGATTAATGAAGACAAGTCCAAAATCATATTTCTACACTGCTCTCAGAGACAAGAATCGTTTATTCTGAACAAATTTAAAATTAGATAAGGGTTGTTACCAATCATTTATTTGGGGGTTCCATTAGCAGAAAGGAAATTAAAGGATTGGAACTCGCTGATAGAGAAAGCCACATTGCATAAATGGACAAATAAATGGCTATCCTCAGGTGGCAGAATGGCTTTGGTTAAGATTGTTCTCCAAGCTTTGTCGATTTATGTTTCCTCTATATTGAACATCCCGAGGGGAATATTAAAAAAAGTGGAGTCTATCAAATATTTCTCTGGAGTGGAGTTCAGGAGAAAAGAATGATCTTTAGTTAAATGGAAGGCTCTTTGTCAACCAAAAAAGGATGGTGGACTAGGGTTTCGCTCAAGTATACAACAGAATAGAGCATTGGCAGCGAAATTATACTGGAGGTTATTGGAAGGACCATATGAGCTATGGGTAGCTAATATTAGAGCTAAATATGCAGAAAATAACCCTCTGGAGCGGATAATTAGATTCGCTCTACCATCCAAGGGTTCCCAAGTTCTTTCGATGTTGAGAGAAGGTGAAGAGATTATAAAAAAACAATTTTTTTGGATAATCAACAATGGAAAAACAGCAAATTTTTGGACAGATTTGTGGGATGGAGAACCACCTATTATACCTCAATTTCCTGAAATGCAGCCGGTTATGGAAACCCTTCATGAACATGGATGGATAAAGGTGGTTAAGTATTGTAAACCTGGTCATTATCAATGGGAAGTTGGTAAACAATGTATCCCAACACATGAATAGCCAATTAGACTAGGGGAAGATCAAAATCAGCTGGTTAATAATATTTTACGATCATGAACCCTTTCAATCTTTGAAAGGCTTGATTCCATAGGTTGGGGAAAGAAATATACAAGATCTTTTTCTATCTCAGATGGATATGAATCTATTAGTAGAACCAATCCTCATCCTTTAAGGGATATTTTAAAACATCTTTGGTAAGAATTCCTTTGGCCCAAAGTGAGCTTTTTCGTTTGGTTGTTATTGAGAAGAAGAGTACTAATAGGAGATAAGTTAATGAAGAAAGGATTTCATGGCCCTTTTAGATGTGAGATGGGTTTGGAAAATGAAGAAACAATCATTCATCTTTTCGCAGAATGTCCTTTTGCCAATCAATTATGGCACCATTTGGCCAAGTTATTTGATATTCCTTGTTTAGGCATTCAAGATCTGGAAGAACCGTTTCGAGAGCAGGGAACTCACATTAAGAATGAGAAAAATCGTTTGCAGGTATTATGGAGAGGGATTACACTTTTGTTATGGAATTTATAGAAAGAAACGAATAAGAGAATCTTTTAGCAAGAATGCAGGGATATTTTCTTTATTTGGGAGAAGACTATGAGGAATATAGCTGAATCCATTAAATATAAGATACAAATTCCACAAGATCTTTCTCCGAAATGGTTAATCTTATTTAGAAAGTTGCATATTGAAATGACCAGGAATGTCCACGCTGATTGGTCACTAAGAAAAAAAGATCATGTTAATGGAAAATGGGTAAATCCTCCACCTAGGATTGGCAAGTTGAATACAGATAGTGCATCTAGAGGGAATCCTAGTAATGCAAGTATGGGGGTGAAAGGTAGAGATTCCGATGGTTTTGTTGCCTTCTTATTTCAGAAAAGTTGGGAGTTGCTACTAATAATCTTGCTGCGGGTTAAGGTTGTTGTTACAGATCTTCAAGAAGCACTGAAAGTAGGTTGGAAAAGGATTCATGTGGAATCGGATTCTTTTCTGATTACTAACCTTCTGTCCATTTCCACCTTGGAAAGGGTTAGAAATTGGCAGAGTTTAAGGGAGGTGGAAAGAATTCAAATGATGAAAAGCAACTTCGAGGAATGCCACTTTAGTCATGTCCCTCAACAGCTAAAAAAAGTGGCAGATGCGTTGGCAAATTGGGCCCTTGATAACAGCAATATTGTGTGTTATGGTCTTCCACCGAAATGGTGGTCGTTTAAAATTCAAGAACAACTTAGTCAAATTCTAGCTCTAGATCAGACTTACTGTTTATTGATGCTTGTTGTTTTGATTAGACTTGTTTCTAATGCCCAGGCTTGGAGTAATAGTTTACATGCTTGGCATAGCAGAATTTATATATTTTTTATTTCTTGATAATAGATATCTTCTTTCGGGTTTTTTCTTTTTTAAATATTTGGAAAACAAATATGCATAAGCAGCTTTAAAAAGACATAGAATGCATAATGGGATTAAAAAAATTATGCACATAAATGAGATTAGAGCATGGCGATGTTAGGATTAGGTAGTAGTAAAAGGGGCCACTTTGGCCTATTTTTAATCTTTTCCATTTTTGAATAGGAGACTGCAGCTTTAGTCAGGAGACTGCACAGGAGACACGACACGTCTTTGCCTCCGAGATGCATCTCCTAGTAACATTGTAAAAAAGTGTTGGATATTGAACATCCCTTAGTGCTTTGATGACAGTTTTCATGATTTTTAGAGTTTTAGCGAACCTTCTTGTGTTGAAATTCATGGCATAGAACCTTGTTGGTGTTTTTTTGAAACATTTTGTCTATAACTTTAGAGAATGTAGGTGAGATTCTTCATGTCAAAAGGGCAGACAAATTTTTAACTTCAATAAATATTAGATTGTTACACAGGCAAGTCACCAAGATTTTTAGGGTCCTGTATGAGTTTCCAGTATTTGAAGGACATGAAGACGGGTACAAAACACCCTGCAACCCAAGACAAGCATGTCATCCATTGCTTAATTATAACATTAATGTTTTCCTATTTTTTAAAAAAAAATTACAACATATTTATATCTTTCTAATTTTCATCACATATTGTCTCCTAAATCCAAGCAAGAATTTTGCCATCCCAAAAACGCGTCCCATCATTTCCTTAAGTTTCCCGCCATGGAAACTCCATGTAAAATAGATATATGACTACCATCAGCCTTTTTTCCCTTGGATCATTTTGTTACTTTTATTGTAAGTTGTTGAAACATCATAGAGAAAATTTCCCTAATTCATTCCCGAAGTTCATAATTTTGTTGCATCACACATGAAATAAAGAACAAAATTATTTGGATGTCCACAAATGCCAAAAGTAGTTGATAAGACTTGAAAGTACAACAAATTAAAATATGGAGTGTTAAAAAGAACCCTAATAGCTCAAAAGTTACTAACACCAAAACAATGAAAGATCCTAAGTAACGGGGGTAAAACCAAAATTGAAAACCCTGGACAAGACATAATGTCATATGATATGAATTCAAATAACCATGTGAAAGGAAGGCCACTCACAAAAACCATGCAAAGGGAGCTGATTGTTGGAGATCAAAGCCAGCTTTAAGCTAGGGTAGAAAGATCAGCAACTCCATCATTAATCACCACAAAAGGAATTCAAGATCTAGGCATGCCCACTAAAGAATGACCCAAGCTATGAGTTAGACAACCCTAAGCGGGAGCAAGGTACTCTCCATAGAACCTCTTCTAACATCTATGGCTGATTATCCTCTAAAAGTAGAGAAAGTTTATAATTTTTGTATGTCCTCGGAGGCTTGAATGAGTGAGGGAAGCTCGTTGGAACTTTATGCCAGATAAACTGACTCACCAAACTCGGCATAAGATGAGGGCTTGAGTGCCTTGGTAGTAGCTAGCAAACAAGGATGTTGTCTCGTTGAACTGTCTTTGTTTGTGTGAGAAACTACTAGATCTAATGGAAGTTGGACAACTCCCACAATTGGAGGTGGAAGAATAAAAGATATAATCCTTGTGTAAAGCATGTCATCTAAAAGTGACAATGCCCTAAAGGTAGAGCACCAAGCAACTTTGATCGAAACAACAAAAAATGGTGGCTAGGCTACCTTCCGAGTCTCTACACAAATTGGGATATCTCCACCGAATACAAGATACCCACAAATAAAGTGCTCCTCCATTGCCACTTCCTTGAGACAACAAAGACGAAAAAATCTTTATCAGCTCATAGAATAGGGTAGGTATATCTCAACTTATAGTTGATGGGAACGTACCCTCAGTTGTCCAAGGGGTATGATAAGACAATGAGACTGATCAATGATGGTAGAGATAAACAATATGAATGATAGTGCCATCGACAATCTACAAGATATGTTCGACATAGAAAGCAATATTGGCAGTGAGAGGTTGCATGTGAGAGGTATAGGTAAGTTGAATATACATATCCTTTTTGAAAATTCTATTCAGCTCACCCTTTGAGGGAAGAAGGTGAGCATAGATGTCCATGGAGTATTTGAATGGAGGAAGTCAGTCTATGAAGTATTATGTCTTGTAAGAAGTGAACTCTTAAACCAGCATTTTCGTCATATAGGTAGGACCCATGGAGGCAACCCTATCCAAATAATTAAGAGTCAAACATGGATATTCATCCAACTTAAGGTTGAATAACTCTAGGACCTCAGTCTATGGTGGTGAAAAATGATCCTAACAATGGTCTCACGCAGAGGAAGGCTAGGTAGCGAATTATGCATGTACAAAGCAATGAGGAATTTCTATTTACAATGGATTATAATTTGTGCATGATAGTATGTACCCTCTCAATATGTGCCCAATCAAGAGACCCTAAATTGGGGCCCAAACAAAACGGGCAGTCCATCCCTTAAAATGTTGCATCTAAGAAGCAAACTTTAGATTGAGAGATGGCCCTGTAAACTAAACCTAGAAAGAGCATATATAAGGCTTTGAAGATCATGATCTTACCTTCAATAAGGTTAAACCTAAGTTTCTGGTTCGGGTAAGGTTCGGATTTGGGTTCGAAGAATCATTTTTGGCAGTATGTCAATTTTTTTTGCCTTAGACATAGCTTGAGTACAACCCTATAACAAAATATATACTAAATTATATATATATATATATATATATTCTAGCCTAATATTCTATACTAGAGTTGTTTTATGTTATAGTTTTGAGGTGTCTTTTTTCCTTACATTAGATCTAATCATGAAAAAAATAAAAATAAATAAATAAACAATTAAAAAGTTAACACAGAAAAATCTGCGTGTTCGTCCCGAATTCACTGTGGGTTCTACAAAAGTGCATCTTGGACAATCTAGGCGACATCTAGGACGTCCCAAACAAACCCAGGCCAAATTTGTACAGAAACTAAACCCGTACCAAGGACGAACCGGAGTAGGATCCTACTGGGGGAACGAATCAACAACTTAGGGTTATACACAAGCTGGTAGAGCTCATGTAAGCGAGCAAGAGCATTTAACTTTCACTCTAACCCTCAACAAATGAGTGATAAGGACTACATCATCAATGTAACATAATACCACCAGTGCATGATGTCAGGTACAACTACGATCAACAAAAGTACTATTCCTAAGAAAGTCCTCAAGCTCATCTATGAAAATCTAAAAGGCAGTCGGTAAGATTGCAAAGCATCTTAATTGCTCTCCTAAAGTCTCATAAGGAAAATAAATGATAGGAAGAAAGTATAGAGGGCAACAAACAATCGTCAATGTCATAAAGAAATCTAGCATGGGAAACCCAAGTCAATGAGTCACTTTGTAACAAGGGATTTTCCTTGGGGAACGGTATGCTAAAAAATATTATGAAAATTGTGGAGGGCATCAAGGAGTTCATGTCGTATAGAAGCAAGAAACTCATGTTCCTTGCATCTAAGCAAAAGATGGCACCCTACACATGAAAGAGATGCAAGGCTCATGCACTAGAGCAAAACAGAGTCTTCTATAAATGGCTTCATGGGACAAGTACCATGGAATCAAATCGACTTAGAAATGGTAAACTTCACAAGGAAACGAGTGAAGGATGTGCTATCAAAGGGCATGGGATATGAACACATATTTGGTTGACTATAGAAAAGGAATGATGAGTCAAATAAAATAAATTAGCAACCTTTTAAGTTAAGAATTTGGTACTTAACGATTTTCATATTTCTAGTCATGAATTTGGTAAGAGAAGTTAATTTGGCTTTTTGCAAGGGTTCTAACAATGTGATTAACAAGGCTTGAATAGGTTGTATGATTTGTTGTTAAAAAAGTTTCTTTTGGCAAAGTCATCTCAAACCAAGGTTTAAGCCTACAATGACACATTATTCAATAAATCTAGTAAGGTTCTGAAGGATGCCAACAAATCCTTCTTACTCTTTTTAACAAGAGGATAATGAGGTTGAAAGGTATGGGTGACAAGGGTTTGGATACAAATAAGGTTGGAGCCCATCACATGTCAAGAAGTTGTATCTTTTTAAATTTATACTGATGAACTAGAATGTTTGAGGATTGGAAGCCCTAAAAAGAAGGGATTAGTTAGAATATTCATAAATCCAATTAATGTAATACAAAGAGATCTCATCTCATCTTAGAGTATAGACCACTGAAATCTCTATGGATGGGATTGGGATCAAGGCCATCTACAAATAGGGGACCAATGGCCTACACTAAAAAGAGTAGGATGGGATAGGATAGAACATAGTTTGAAATCTCATTCTTGGCAATTTCTCATGAAGGCAAAATTTGAACCGGATCTCGAATCTCGAGAATTTCTTGGGAATTTCTTGGCATTTCTCGACAACTTTATCGCTACTTTAAAAAACATATAAATTCATAAAATAAACTTAAATTAAATGTAAAACATTGTTAAATGACAAGAAAAATGAATGTAAAGAATGCCATAGGCTCATAAGTATATTTTCTATCAATGTGAGATCAAAAAAGAGTACAATAGTAACAATACTACAAAGTTGCAAACTACAAACTAAGAAGTTACAAACTGCAATGTTCATAGAGTCATGAAATATCAAATATACATATTATCTTTCATCTCTAGTATCTAGAATAAGTTTGATGTGGCTGCCTAATGGAAGTGGAAGGTAAAAATTCTTCCTCCCCAATGCCAACATTGTCAGCAAAGCCAAATGTATCATCTGGGTCCTCACCAATACCCCCTGATATCTTAGCTACCACAGATCTTATTGCTTCTTCTACCTCCCTCTCTAAATCTACAATCTCCTCCGCTGTAAACATGGGCTCTAACTCTGCATCATCAACAATACAATCGTCATATGGATCGATCTCATCCAAGTCAATAGCATCATAGTTATCTTGCCTCTCCACTTGTCTCACGCAAAGACAAAGATTGTATCGCACAAAAACAAAGTCATTGAAGCGTTGTGCCATCAACCTATTGCGCTTCTTTATGTGAACAACTTCAAACATGCTCCAATTACGTTCACACCTAGAAGAGCTACATGATTGACACAAAATGAAGATGGCTAGCTTTTGAAGATTTGGAACACTTGCACTATAATCTTCCCACCACACATCTGCAAAAAGGAAATAGTCAACTAGGCTTGAATAAATGAAAGAAGTCTACTAGAAAGAACAAACAAATGACTCAATTTGTTTTTACAGTTTACCTAGTTGAGAGGTGTTTCTTCTTTTAATACATAGAGCCGAAGAAAAGAGTCTCTCCGTTGCATTCTTGTAAATTTGTAGCTCATCAATAATTGCATCTCTAGTCTCATCATCAGAGATCATCATCTCTATGCATGTATTGAGGCCATCCATAACCTCCTCATCTGCCTTAAATGAACTAGAATAGAATAACTTAGGATTCAAATAGTAGGTTGTTGCATGAATATGTCTATGGAGTGTCTTGTTCCATCTACGATCAATTATGTGCCATATGGGTTCATAATTTCTTTGATTATGCCCGTAATATTTGGCTATGGCCTCCTTGGCCTCATACAAATAACCCATTGGGTTTCTCTCCCCATCCAGCAATCGGAGAACTCGAACCAAAGGCTCTGACACCTATAACAAAATAATACACAAATTTAAAATAAAAATTAAGAAAAACATTATAACAAATAAATGATCAATTAAAATAATAATTCAGTTTAAGCCTTTAAGGTTACCTTGATGATTTCCTCCACGTTCTTCACAAAGACCTCATCAAAAATGGTCTTCGCGAGCTTTACCCCTTTGTCCTTCTTAGAATAGGGAGACCCCACCCACCGATCACTCACCACCATCTACTTAAGGTATGCTACTAAGCCCGCAATGCTCTGCAAAGTGAGGAAATTTGTGGCGAATTGCGTGACTCCCGATCGCACAAGCTCCTTTCCATTGGTGTGTTCTCTCATCAACTGTAGCACCCAAGTGTGATTGTAGATGAACTTGGTGATACTTTTGCGCTCGTCAACCACACTCTTCACCCATGAGATCTTTCCTATGTCCTTGATCAAAAGATTAATATAATGGGCCGCACAAGGGGTCCAAAAAAGTGTAGAGTGCCTCTCAAGAAGTTTGTCTGCTGCTACATATGCGGCCACGTTGTCCATCACAACTTAATCAACATTCTCCACACCTACTTGCATCAACACCTCATCCAACATGTCACATAGAATGTTGTTTTTAGTCAATGAGGGGCATCAATTAACTTCAAGAAGACTAATTGCCCACTTGAAGCCACTAAAAAGTTAATCAGCGTACAGTTTTTCCCATTCATCCACCCATCAAATAAAATGGTGCACCCATTTTTCTCCCATATTTGTTTTTGGTCTTCTAAAAGGGCTTGTGTATGTCTCACAATATCCTCCAACAACGGGCCACTCAAGTCATGAGGAGTAGGAGCTTTGAACCCCTTCCCAGCAACAGCCAATGCAGTGCCCAAATTCTCCCAATATGGACTTTATGCCTCATTGTAAGGAATGTTGTAGTACACAAAATTTGTTGCAATTATACTCGCTTCATTTTGCAATTCTTTGTTCCAAGCAGTACCTTCCAACAAAGGTTGTGACCCAGGGCTACTTCTAGGACCAAAAAAAATAGCCGAATTATCAATAATGGGTGATCCTCGTCCTTGACTGTGACATGGTGGAGTTGGGAAAATAGAATGGCCCTCAATGTCACCATTTTTTCTCGTTGTACTTCTACTCATTAGAAGTGCAAGTGCATCGGCTTTTTTCTTCCTTTCTGCTTTTTTTTCCACATTCACTGCACTGTAAGCAGCCAACTCTCTTTGAGCCTCAGGTGGTGTTTGATTGCACACTACCACATCATTCCTTGCCAACCAACTCTCTTTGAGCCTCAAGTGGTGCTTGATTGCAATGTGGTTTTTCAGGGGAGAAACACCTCCACTCATCTTCATCTTGTTAAGTTGTGGAGCTAAAAGCTTCAACAGATGAGCGAGTGCAGAAGTTGTTGGAGTTTACAGTCGCCGTCGACGGTCAAGAATGGACCCGAAGATGCCGACGTCGGTTATTGATCGGCCGACGTCAGTCACAGGCAGACTGACAGGGACCGACGTCGGTCCCCTGTGCGTCCAGAATCTATTTTCGTGGACAGAACAGATTGTTTGCATGGAAAGTATAACTGTTGGTATTGAGTCCGCGTTTCTATTTTAGGCAAGACTAATTTGAACTCTTGATTAAGAGGTGTAATCTAGTGGTTGATATTGTATACTTATGAATCCCTAATGTTATATAATAGGGATAGATCTTCTTAGCTTAGTGTGGAGTGTGTAGAACTGTATTATACAGTAGAAGACAATTCAAGGATTCAATTGATTGTAATTGAGAGAGAGAGAACTCTTGAGGGAAAGAGATATGTACATCTGAGAGAGGTGTGGAAGAATATAAGTTTCTTCAATTGTATTTCCTTCTGGAAGAGTTTAATATAAGTTTTCAGGGTGATTTATTGTATTTCTTATTCTTTGTTGTTTCTGATTCTAGTTACTTATTGTTCTGGTTTAATTCCGTGTTTAGTTGCTTTCACATAGTAATCAACTTTGTTGGTTGATCCACAACAAGTGGTATCAGAGCTTGGTTGTAGGTTCAGAGCGTGTTACCACCAACAGGTGGTATCAGACCCTAGTTGTAGGTTCAGAGCGTGATACCACTAACAAGTGGTATCAGAGCCTGGTTGTAAGTTCAAAGCGTGATACCACCAAGTGGTATCAGAGCTTAGGTTAACTAACAGGTGTTTCAGATCTGGTTAGTGTTTGTTGATTACAGGTCACTCACAAGAATTTTTGTTTGAGTGGGAGAAATCAATGGCAGAAAAAAGTAAACTGAGAATGAAAAAGTTTAATGGCAAGAATTATCAATTATGGAGGATGCAGATAGAAGATTATCTGTATCAGAAAGATCTATACTTACCGTTAAATGGGGTTTCAAAGAAGCCCACAGACATGGAAGATGAAGAATGAGAAGTTCTTGATAGAAAGGCTCTTGGATCTATAAGATTGAGTCTGGCATCTACTGTGATATCTAATTTATCACAGGCAAAGTCAACGGTAGAGTTAATGACTACTTTAACAAATTTATATGAAAAACCCTCAGCTTCAAATAAGGTATATCTTATAAAACAGTTATTTAATTTGCAAATGCAGTAAGGTGGATCTGTATCTAATCATCTAAATGATTTTCATGAAATTGTAAATCAATTAAATTCAGTCAAAATAGTTTTTGATGATGAAATTAAAGCTCTATTAATCTTATGCTCTTTACCTGAAAGTTGGCATAGCTTGGTAATGGCAGTCAGTAATACTGCATCTGCTTCAAATATTTTAAAAGTAGATGATGTTAGTGTAATCTTGAATAAAAAAATTCGCAGAAAAAGCACAGAGAAAACATCAGGGAATGCTTTAAATTTTGAAAGCAGAAGGCAAAAAGAGAAAAGCAAGCAAAGGAGATCAAAGTCTAAGTCAAAGATGAGAGGTAGATCCAAATCCAGAAATGGCAAGAAGATAACCTGCTGGAATTGTGAAAAGATAGGGCATGCAAGAAAAGATTGCTGGTCAAAAGTTAAAAAAAATAATCAGCATGAAGGTAAAGAAGAAGCAAAAGTTGCAGGTATTGTTGCACAAGATGCTCTTATATTCTCTTTGCATAATAATATAGAATCTTGGGTTTTAGATTCTGGTGCCTCTTTCCATGCAACCCTAAATAGAGAATATTTCAGTGACTATGTCCATGAAGATTTTGGAATAGTTTATTTAGGGGATGATGAGCCTTGTAAAATAGTTGGCAAAGGAAAAGTGCAGCTGAAAATACAGAATGACAACACATGGGTGTTGAGAAATGTCATGCATGTTCTTAACCTGAAGAGGAATTTGATTTTTGCAGGAAAGTTAAGGGATGAGGGTTGCACAATAACTCTCGCAGCTAAATCTTGGAAGGTTTCCAAGGGTGCACTTGTATTGACCAGAGGTAAGAGAGTAGGTACTCTCTACTTATGTAATTGTATTACTGATAATTCTCCTTCTGTATTATCTACTTCAGATGTAGATGCAAAGTTGTGGCACCAGAGGCTTGGCCACATGAGTGAGAAGGGAATGTCTATTCTTAAGTCAAAAAGTAAGCTTTCAAATTTGAAAAGCATAGATCTAGATTTCTGTGAGCACTATATTTTTGGAAAACAAAAGAGAGTGAGTTTTCTCAACACTGGGTCAACAAAGAAGAAGCACAAGTTGGAGCTTGTTCACACAGACGTGTGGGGACCAGCTCAGGTTGCTTCTATTGGAAGATCACAGTACTATGTTTCTTTCATTGATGATGCTACAAAAAAAGTATGGGTTTATTGCATAAGGAAGAAATCTGATGTTTTTGACACTTTTAAGATTTGAAAAGCTTTAGTTGAAAATGAAACAGACAAGAGATTGAAGTGCCTTAGATCTGACAATGATGGTGAGTTCTGCAGCTATAAGTTCAACTGGTATTGTTATATGAATGGAATACGCAGGCAAAAGACGGTTCCAAAGACACCTCAGCAAAATGGAGTTACTGAAAAGATGAACAAAACAATAATGGAGCGTGCACGGTGTATGAAGTTGCATGCTGATTTGCCCTTACAGTTTTGGACAGAAGCTGTAGATACTGCAGTTTACCTAATTAATAGAGGACCCTCTACTGCTCTGAATGGTGGAATTCCAGAAGAGGCGTGGACAGGAAAAAAAGTAGATCTTTCATTTTTCAGAGTTTTTGGTTCTGAAGCTTTTGTGCACATTGATAAAGAAAATAGAAAGAAGCTAGATGCTAAGTCTATGAGGTGCACTTTTATTGGTTATGGCTCTGGAGATTTCGGATTTCGATTTTGGAATCTAGGAACTAACAAAATAATTAGGAGCCGTGATGTTGTTTTCAATGAGAAAGTGATGCACAGTGATCAGCTCAAGAAGCTGAATAATTCTGAGCAGAGCAAAGTTGATTTGGACGAGGAGATGATCCAAAACGAGCTCGCGAAAAAGAATAATCACAGACAGGAAAACACAGACACCGACGTCGGCCATTCTGGAACCGAAGTCGGTCAGACAGGAACCGACGTCGGTCGTACAGGGACCGACATCGGCCAGACAGAAACTGACGTCGGTGGAGTGAAACCGACGTCGGTCGAGTGAAACCGACGTCGGTCAGGTATAGACCTAGAGATGACCGAGATCGATCACTGACAGAGAATTTAGGCGGACAGCAAGCTGTGAATGAGTCTCAGACGCCCATCAGGAGGTCAAAAAGGGTAAGTAAACCTCCAATTCGATATTCTCCTTTATTATTATATTTATTGCTCACTGATGGTGGAGAACCAGAGAGTTTTGATGAAGCAATACAGGTAAAATCCAAAAATTAGTGGGAGCTAGGCATGAATGAGAAAATTGATTCCTTGAAAGAGAACCAAACGTGGGATTTGGTTAAGTTGCCAGCGGGAAAGAGAACACTGAAAAACAAATGGATCTACAGATTGAAGGAAGGTGAGAATGCACAGATGAAATATAAGACCAGGTTGGTAGTGAAAAGATTTGCACAGAAACCAGAGATTGATTTTGGTGAGATTTTTTCTCCTGTAGTTAAAATGACTTTTATACGGACTGTATTGTCTTTAGTTGCTATTGAGGATTTGCATCTTGAGCAGCTTGATGTTAAGACAGCGTTTCTTCATGGAGATTTGGATGAAGAAATATATATGGATCAGTGGGAAGGATTTGAGGTCAAAGGTAAGGAGAAACTTGTGTGCAGATTGAAGAAAAGCTTGTATGGTCTCAAGCAAGCTCCCAGACAATGGTATTTGAAATTTGACAGGTTTATGGCTGAGCATGGCTTCAGTAAATGTCAATCTGACCATTGTGTGTATTTTAAGAGATTGGATAATGGTAGATATATTATTCTGTTGTTGTATGTAGATGATATGCTTGTTGCAGGTTCACACATGCAGGATATCTCTGAGCTTAAGGTGAAATTAGCTCACACATTTGCCATGAAAGATTTGGGAGCAGCAAAGAAAATCCTTGGCATGAATATTAAGAGAAACAGGAAAAATCACAAGTTGATTTTGTCTCAAGAGGATTATGTGAACAAAGTGTTGAAACGGTTTAATATGCAGGATGCAAAATCGGTAAACACACCTATGGCTGGACACTTTAAGTTGAGTAAAGAACAGTGTCCTAATTCACATGATGAGGTAGAGTACATGAAGAAAGTTCCATATGCTTCCGCAGTTGGGAGTTTAATATATGCAATGGTATGTACTAGACCGAATATTGCCCAAGCAGTGGGAGTTGTCAGTAAGTATATGGCCAATCCAAGGAAGGAGCACTAGAAAGCAGTTCAGTGGATTCTCAGATATCTGAAAAGGACCAGCAGTAGGCATTTGTGCTATGGTAGGTCAAATACTTCTCTACATGGATATGTAGATTCAAATATGACAGGTGACTTAGATGGCAGGAGAAGCACCACAGGATATGTGTTCACTGTTGGTGGAACGGCGGTTAGCTGGATTTCAAAGTTGCAGAAAGTTGTTGCCTTGTTTACTACAAAGGCAGAATACATTGCAGTCACAGAGGCTAGCAAAGAGATGATATGGATGACACGGTTCATGGAAGAGTTAGGAAAAGAGCAAGAGAGTTGCAGATTATACAGTGATAGTCAGAGTGCAATTCATTTGGCTAAGAATTCAGCCTTTCATTCAAGAACCAAACATATACAGCTTAAGTACCACTTCATCAGACAGGGATTGGAGGATGGTGAGTTGAAGCTGAAAAGATCCATACAGATAAGAACCCTGCTGATATGTTAACAAAGCCGGTAACAAAAGAGAGGTTGAATCTTCATTCAACTTTTGGTCTTCAAGATTGAGTTTGAAGATGGATGAGCTAGAAGTTGATGTTGTACAGGTACAAGTGCAGTTGTTTATCTCCAAGTGAGAGATTGTTAAGTTGTGGAGCTAAAAGCTTCAACAGATGAGCGAGTGTAGAAGTTGCTGGAGTTTACAGTCGCCGTCGACGGTCAGGAATGGACCAGAGGATGCCGACGTCGGTTATTGATCGGCCGACGTCGATCACAGGCAGACTGGCAGGGACCGACGTCGGTCCCCTGCACGTCCAGAATCTATTTTCGTGGACAGAACAAATTGTTTGCATGGAAAATATAACTGTTGGTATTGAGTCCGCGTTTCTATTTTAGGCAGGACTGATTTGAACCCTTGATTAAGAAGTGTAATCTAACGGTTGATATTGTATACTCATGAATCCCTAATGTTATATAATAGGGATAGATCTTCTTAGCTTAGTGTGGAGTGTGTAGAACTGTATTATACAGTAGAAGACAATTCAATGATTGAATTGATTGTAATTGAGAGAGAGAGAACTCTTGAGGGAAAGAGATCTGTACATCTGAGAGAGGTGTGGAAGAATAGAAGTTTCTTCAATTGTATTTCCTTCTGAAAAAGTTTAATACAAGTTTTCAGGGTGGTTTCTTGTATCTCTTATTCTTTGTTGTTTCTGATTCTAGTTACTTATTGTTCTGGTTTAATTTCGTGTTTAGTTGCTTTCACATAGTAGTCAACTTTGTTGGTTGATCCCCAACACATCTCGTAATAGTTGCATATTACACAGTTGCCCTTTGCCCGTTCACAATGCTTCCAACCAGGGTCATCAAACTTAGGTTTGTTCCGAATAGGACCCGCAGAACCAAATGCCGATCCCAATGCCATTTTCAAACAACAAACTTGAACCCTATATAAAAAATATATATTTTTAGTCTTTTGGAATTTAAAACTTAAATATAGCTGGAATCTAAAAATAAAATTTCAATGATCATGATTCTTGATAGAAAATTTCAAATTTTTAACTTTATATTAAAAATTAGAAAGATAATGATTTTTTTTTTAAATTCCCGAAATCTAACTCTGATGTACGTTGTGTGTTGCAAGTTGTCAAGTTCTCACTCGTTCTCAATCTCAACTTTCAAGCTTCAGTTGTATATTGTAGCTTGCCAAATAGTAATAGCATTATAGTAATATTGTAGCTTGCCAACAGCCCTATCACTATGCAATGTGCACAGTCCAGTGAAGTCACAAAATACAGTATAATGGGCCAAATTCCAATCGATTCTCAGTGGATTCTCACTATGAACTTGGAGTGTCAACAGTCAATGGATTCTCAGTTCTCATTGTGAACTGTGAAATGTCAACTGTCAAGCTACAAAATAATATTACAAAGTTACAAACTACAAACTTCAACTTCAAACTGGCACTTGAATATTACAAATCACGAAGGTTGTCGCTGTGCACACTGCAAAGTGCAACTGTAGGGTTTGGCGATGAACTTGCAACTTGATATGAATGAGAAATGATGAGATGAGGGCATGTTTTTTCCTTTTCAATTTTCACTTAGCAATATTGTCTCGCATGTGCAAAATCGAAATAAAACATTTTGTGAATCTAGTTGTTTACCTTTTATTTTTAATGCATTTTTTTTGTTTGTTTGATAGCCGAGAAATAGGGTTTCCTCAGCAATTTTAGCTGAGAAATCACTGAGATTTCTCAGCGAAAATCACCATGAAAACCAGGGCTTCTCGTCTCACAAGATAGGGCCTGGTTTCTCGGCTAGCCCTTGTACTGCGAGAAATGGCGAGAAACGGCGAGAAATCATCGAGATTTGAAACAGAGGGATAGAAACAAGGAAACTCCTCTACTAATTAGAATACCGACGTAGATTTGTATCATCCCTACATGTGAAAATTTGCGGATTGATGCCGAAGAATATTGCAAGAAGCATGACCCATCCGAAATAGGGGCATGAAATTGGGGGCTTCCTTCTCAATCCAACTTCCTCCCCTATCTCTATAATAGGAATCCCCAACATGATTAGCATTAGCATAGCGATTAGCACCCATAATCGACCAAACAGTTCTCCATTACTCTGGGATGACTACGACATCATTCCTACCCATTATGACACTGACATAATCCTCACCACCCAAACATTCAATTTCATTCACACAATTACAAATCTCTTTTGGAAGGCTAAGGTCATCCCTCGATTTCTAAATCAAGTGTGTCAACCATCTATAGTTCTCTGGGAGGCCAAGATCATCCCTCAAGTCGCCATGCCAAGGTTATCCCTTGTGCCAACCCTCTATAGTTCTCTCGAGAGGTGGGGGTCATCCCTCACACCACTAGGCCGATGTTATCTCTCACACCAACCATTTATATATATCTTGGGGGGGGGGGGGGGGGGGGGGGGGGGGGCGGGACGGGGTGAGGGCGAGGTTATCCCATTGATACAAATATAGATATAGGGAGGCAATCACATAGATATAGATAAGGGTCAACCGAATGGTTGGCAATTATATCTAAATAATAAGCTAGAGGTCGTGGCCAACTATAGCCAATATATTATAGTCACCCTTGCCACTATTCATTAGTAGATGAAGTGGAGTAGAGGAAGTAGATGTGTTGGAGGACTAATCATATATGGTCTATAGCCAATAGCATCCTTCCTTCCCTCGAGCATGACTGACCATATAGTTATATAGGCACTTGGGCCCAACTAGACTCTATATAGCATAGCTGCCCCAACCCAAAGAGAAGATTAGATCAATATTCCAATCCAATTGCCACATTACTAGGAAAGTGATCCAATCCCTGAATGGAAAGAAGCAAGTTGTGGAATCGAGAAAATCACTACAGACATGACTAGGAAAGTGACACATGTGTCAACCAATGGGTGGAATCAAAGGAGGCCGAAGGTATTAGCTAATCTATATGCGCCCCTATCCCATATAGATATAGGCACTCGAATAGACATATTGTCCGCCTCTAAAGTTGGGGTTGGGTGTATATAGATGGGGGAGACTATATATAGATAGTCGCTTGACATTCGTTAGGTATAGGAGGGACGCTATCTATATATGCGGTGGGGCACTATCTATACTTGAGTATATATTGTATGGGTATATATACAGATGGGGGAAGGGAGGTTGAGCATATATATAGCAAGTGCATTTATGCTCTCGTGCCGACAAGGCCCAAAGGCTAATGAGACTATGTGTTATGCCCAAACCTATAAATCTATGGGTTTGGATAGTATGCCCGGGCTTTAGCCAGTGAAGGTGGGTAGCTATATAGATAGAGATAAAAGGGGCCCTCAACCTAACCGTTAGGTCAATTAGGGGGGCCTCGACCTAACCGTTAGGTCAATTAGGGGGCCCTAGAAATAGTCAAATAGAACTATATAGGGTAGGATAGGGTAGGGCGAGTGCCCCATACCTATCTCGTATAAGGATAGGGATACGCCTACTTATTTCTATGTGCCCCTATATACATAGGTCACACCCCTCCTTGCCCATTCTTTCTCCTAATCAATGCGCATAACTTGGTCAAGTTGCTCTCGTGGCCAAGTATTCTCCTCTCATCCTCCACCCTCAACCTCCCCATCTAAATAGGACTAGTCAGCACGAGGGGCCCCCTATCTATTATATATGGGGCACTGGTTGATTGAGAAATTAATTGAGTGTCCCCTGTCTTCTCTATATATGAGGCACTCACCCGCCCCGCCCCACCTTGCCCCTATATAGAGATCTGGAGGGCAAGATTCGAAGGGGTCTAAATATAGTTAGGGGAGGGTCCCTTCAGATCTATATATGGCGATGGATTTAGGGTAACCATAGCTATATCTAGTCATTTCAAACACTCATCCAACCTAAGGGCTCAACCCCAACCCTAGAATAGAGGCGAAGGGGATTAGATTCTATACTATTTCTATATAGGGCGGAGGGGACCGATAGTAAGAGGTTGAGGGAAACTATAGCTATATATAGTTGGGTTGGGGACTACTATAGAGAGTCCCCAATGGCCTACCCTACTATATATATATAGCTTCTAGCTACTGGAGGACGAGGAGGGGAAGGCGACTACTTTGGATAGGCTCCAACTAAAGGACGGCTATGCTGCGAGACATAAAGGTAACAAGCATGAAATTGAAATATGTGAGAAATTTTATTTGAAAGAATCGGAAATGTTTTACTTAGTATGATAAGGGGAAGAGGATGATAAGCTCTAGTAAGTTATATAGGTTGTAGCCTGCCCTAGTTAGACAGGGATTGTGGGAAGAACATTTTCTAAAATTCGACTGATTAGGAAGCATGTAAGGGTTAAAGCTTCAAAAGAACAGGTTTTTGACTCCTATTGATTTTCAAAATGCACGAGAAAATTGAATGCTTTTAAATATTTTATTTAATTGATGCTACAAACTTTAAAATTTGGTCCAAGGTTTTATTGGTGTGACTAGGATATTGTTTACAGACACTTCTGCTCAGCTTGAAATTAATTAGTTCTTTTTAGCAAAGATCTACTAGTCAAGGATACCCTCTTGCCCCTTCAGTTTTTATCTTGGATTTGAGATGTTCCATTATTTGCTCAAGAATTTATATGTCAGTTCTCCTCCTAAATATTTGAAGTTGCAAGATGGTAGTAACATTATCAATTATTTATATTTGATTTGTCAATGTTATTAATCAATTCGGATGAAGGAATGTTTTGAAATTGCAAATATATTTTTCATCTAATTGGTTTTCTATTATTAACCAGTTCTAAGTCAATGAAATTTTGATTACATATTTTCTACAATTGGATGGGTAAGATTGAGAGAAAAGGCATGCTTCTTGGAGATCATGCACCACTTCAAATAGATATAGAGGTATTGGGTAAGATTGAGAGAAAAGGCATGCTTCTTGGAGATCATGCACCACTTCAAATAGATATAGAGGTATTGCAAAAGCCTCTAAATGGGTTAGAAATTATATGCATGTTATAATCCTTGGAAAGTTTGGGTTAAAAATAATGTTAATTGGGCCTTGCAGATTAAAAACAGCGATGTAATCTTTTTCTTTTTGCTTGATTTGTGGAAACTCCAGGGTTGCAGTCACAGGTTGATCAAACTTAAGAGCATAATTGCCAGGGGACAGGGATGGGTATAGGTACAGGGCAGGTACCGATACTAGTACACCATTTTTTGAAAAATAGGACAGGGAGACGACAATATATATAAAGAGAGAAATAAAAATAAAATAGTAATTATAATTTAAAATTAATTAAAACAATAAAATATTATATTGTTAAAATTTAAAAAACTTAAACCAAAATTAAATAAATTATTAAAATTTAAAAAAAAACATTTAAAACATTAAATAATAATTAATAAAATTATAATTTATTAAAAAAAACTTCTAATATTTATTAACTTAAGATCATTAAAAAAACATTTTAAAAAAACCTTTAACAACGAACCCAAAAAAGAAACAATGAAAATTAAGGGAAAAAAAAAAGAATGGCAGTGCTGCGAACGGCACTACCCTACATTAACGCTCATGGCATTGTCATTCGCGGCAGTGCAAGGGGTTGTCGTTCACGGCAGTGCCAGGGATTGTCATTTGAGGAAATGCCAAGGGTTGTTGTTCACGGCTTTGCAAGGGATTGTCATTTGAGGAAATGCCAAGGGTTGTTGTTCACGGCTTTGCAAGGGATTGTCGTTCGCAGCACTAACATTAATTTTTTTTGAAACTAAAAAAGTTTAAAACCTTTACATGCAAAACAAAATTAAAGTTCGAACTACAAACAATTCGACTGCAAACAACCTTCCGACTCAGACTATGTTTTTTTACTGCTCGTTTTTTTACATTTAGGGTTTATACATTTTGGGGACACGATATTTCAATGCAGGACAGCATGGAAGACGTAGGAACAGATAAAGGTGACGTCTTCAAGCACGGGAAACATCATCATACCCGTCTCCCATACCCAAAATGTGTCCTGGTACCCGAGACACATCCCAGGGGATGGGGGATGCGTCTCCCTACAACACTGCTTAAGAGCAATGTGGAAACCAAGAGAACTTAATTTTTGTGATATTGTTGTTCTGTTCGGTCTGCTGCAGGAAGAAAATGCTTTTGATTTAGGAAACTCTAGTAGGGTTTGTATATCAACAATCAAGCTCTTACTAGATTGAGGAGTTGTTATGCATAAACGTGAAGCTTATAAATCATAAACTCTTTGGCATGCATTTTGTAATCTTTTAAAAAGTGTTTAAGACATATTGCAATGAACTTTGAGATAAGCACTGTTAATAAAGGAACTAATGCTTTGGTTTGTAATGGTTTTCATTCCTTAGCTCATTGGAACAACTAGCATGTAAATTATGTTGGCAATTAAAAAAATACAATTGTGTGATGAAGTGCTTTCAAGTGGTGCCTCACCAAATGGTGTGCTGAAATATTTTCTAAAGGTGCCTCTCAAGTCCTAGAAATTTTTCAAAGGTATGAGAAAGTGTCATCTCATAAAACCTCTGTTAAATATTATAAATCTATCAAACAGTACGAGAAAGTATTTTCTACTGATACCTCTGAAAAGCCTATCTCTGCTCTTTTGCCTCAGGTTAATCCATTGCATTAAATTTAATGGAATAAAGATAATTTACATTTACTTTGTCCTTAAGTTTTTAAAAAATGCGCCCTAATGGCATGGAACCAAAACACTCTCTTTCAATGACTGTTTTGATGCAACAAGTTGACAGTAAAATTTCTTCTGAGTGAAATTTTTGGTCGTCCACTCATGGAAATTATTTTACTAACAAGTACCGTGTCATGATAGGCATTATGTCTAGGTTCAGAACAATTTCTTGTAGGGAAAAATATAGAACTGCATTAATTACTACACCTCGGACTTTTCCACCCCCTATGATTTATGAGTTGGTCAGTCCACATCTTCCACATTACAATTATTGCATTGGCTAATAAATACAGAAAATGATACTAAAAAACTGGTGTTCCTGCTGAGATAAAAGATATCGAGTGGAAAAAAATCGATCTTGCATCTTGTCATCGATATCCAGTACTCAACCCCCTCTCTATATATGGGAGTGGTACTCAACTAATGCACTCACTATTCTCTAAGTAACATCAACCGCCCAAATCCAGTCATGAACCCCAGCCCCCAGTCAACCAGCACTGGTTATTTTTTCATCTAAAGGCAACAGATTCAATAATGGAAAATAACCAAAATAAAGGACTAAATTATAAGCAATTGGAACATAATTCGTTGGTCAGCAGAAAATTATTTTTAACATGAGAACTAAAAGAAAGTTTACTTACTAATCCGAACTACAAGCACAGAAAGTACAACACATTGACTTAGACTGAGACGTTCTCTTTGAGCTACATTATAACGTTGTACAAGTGCTCCTCTTGAATCAAGAACATAGCGATCAGCATGAGGGCCCCCCGAACCTGCTGGCTCATCTCGATTGAGTTCCTGAACACATATATCATTATATTAAACAATCAACTCAAAAATGAAAGGAACAACTTCATAATATTTTCATGTTCATTAGTATAGAGTTTGTTTCTAAACTTCCCATTATTCAACCAAATGTCCGTGTCTAATTTTAAATGCAAAAAAAATGTTACAAAACAATATGCTCAGATCGGCATGCATCACAGATATGGCCAATGCAAGTTTAGATGAACCAAAATGTCTCATCATCACCACCAAAGACATACACATTCTCCAAACCTGCTTTAATGTGTGCAATCTTAGAGCCTTATTACCTTGATTAATCAGCTACTTGAAGATTTGCTGGACAAGAATCCACAAGATCAATTTTAAAAACTAACCATACTGGTATACTTATAACTCCTAGTGCCGAGCAAGAAGACTAGGTGCCATGTTTACACATGATATCCAACATCTAACATATCAGAGAGTTGGATGCGTGCAAATTTGAAAGATAAAAATAGAACTTAAAAGGTGAAGGTCAGAACCTTAATTATAGTAGTCAGTCGTTGTCTGAGTCCAGACTTAAACAACTCCTCTAAAAAATTATGAATGTCAACCAACAGATCATTTTCAAGGCCTTCATCTAACACAGCAACCTGTCCTGGCATGCAAAGAAATATTTTTTTAAAAATCAAACCAATATATACATCAATAATAGGCTTAACACTCCATAACAAGGGCACTGAAAAATTAAAAAGTGAAAAATTGCCACCAGTGAAATACTAAGACACAAAGTGCAAAAATATAAACATGTAAAGATTAGTGTGAAAGAACTTCATAATCTTACCCGAAGGAGGGTAAACAATGTTGTTATTAAAGCTCTCCTCTCAGTGAACCACAGACCTGCTGAAAGCCGTAAGATCTCTAATGGCTCGCGTCCAAATAACCCCCACTGAAAGGGAATCAAACCAATAAATTTATCAGCAATTGAAGAACTTATGATCAACCAAGGAACAACGTAAGCTATAAACCAAATTTAGAATAACCTACCTCTTGATGAGCAGCAACAAGTAAACTAACGCAATCAATTTCATTTAAATTAAGATCCTCGCTTAGTTTCAAAGCCTGCACCATTTCAGGAACTGGATAGTTTAGACATCAATTAACAAACCTCTAGATGCATTTAAATTTTATAAACCTTGGGGGTAGAAGAATTTCTCTTACTATCTGAACGTCTTGATCATCCAGAATAGTTGGAGGAGCATTAGGAAGCCTGACTTCCTTGGACAAAACTTGGGACCTATCAGACGCTCTTGGGCCCTACAAAAGACATGGACACCATAGCATAAGAGAAATATGACATGCTTCTCAAACACAAGAAAAGAATGTTTCTTAGTATAAAATAAGTCATGTTAGACAAAATTCTAAAAAGGAATGCATGCACAAATGTAAATCCGACAAGGTGGGTACTTGTGTAGAACAGAGTCTGCATTTCATCCCTTTGAATGCTTTTTGTTGTGAAGCCGACATTCTGAAGGTTGCTCTGCACCACCTTTGACAATTGTCTCCAAGGCCAAGATGTGAGAGAAATCAAGCACATATTTCCTATAGAGGTTTGCAGACCCCAAGAAACTGCATGGTTTTGTGCGGGTCCTTTGGGGTAGTCTACTCTTGAATGAAACAAATCGTTGTTAGATCGACATGCACTCCATGTTCATCAGCAATGTAGCCCAAGAATTGTTTCCCCTTCATGACCAATAAACATTTCTCTCAATTCACATAAAACTTAAGTTGTCACGGATTGTGGAAAAGTTGTCAGAGATAGTTCAAGTGTTCTTCCCATGTTTTGCCATAGATGAATATGTAACTCAGTAGAGAACAACAAACAAATCGATAAAGGGGCGTAGGATATCATTCATTGTCTTCATGAATTATGTTGGAGCATTGGTTAAGCCAAAGGTAATTAACAACCATTCAAATAATCCCTCTTTTTCTCTAAGTAGCCGATACAGGTACGGGTATGGGTACGAGAATCAGATAAGTGGATACGAGGATTTTTTTTTTTAGCCCTGGATACATTTTTGGATATGGCCATACAAAAATATATATAAAAAAATATAGCCATATAATCAAAATTAACCATATAATATGCATAGAGGAAATATAATAAGTTAAATAACCACAAAACATACTGATAATTCAATGCCAAATATCATATTATTCAATTGTCAAACTTAGATTAGTCTTATTCATTATTACAAGTACATAGTGCAAATGTTACAATGTATGGACACAAATAAAGACAAGAAAATGCACTGTCTGCAGTTTGGTGAAGATTACAATGAGATGACCCGGGCTTAAATCAACATAAGACTATGGCCTGTTCTCTTCTTTGAGCTTATTCATGAGTTGAGCTTTCATATTATACCTGGGCAAATGATCTTACTGTATGTACCGCACAAAAAGAGTCCTGGAGAACCATATTTTTGGGACATAAGGATGAGCAAAAAAAAGACATTATTGATTGCAACCTCTCCCACATCTATGTTACCAACATTCATTCCCTTTATTTTGGCAAGGCTGAAACATGATCCAATAACTGGAAGACTTGCTGACTCGCTCTGGCAACCTTCATAGCTGTTGTATACAGCCTTAATAAAGAAGATACAGATGAATTGATTGAGGCTCACATTTTGAAAACACAGCCAGCCATTGAAACTGCAGATTGGTTTTCATACTTTATTATGTTTTTAATTGTTTTTTGAAGTTCATGTTTGACTTTTTATTAGGTGAAATTGCAAATAACGAAAAAAAAAAACTGCTGGATACGCAGGGGATATGGGCAGGATACGTCTGCCTCCTGTGGATATGTCCAGATACATCCCAAAACGTATCCAGGAGAATCCGCAGGGGGCAGGACATATCCTGCCCATATCCTCTGTGTCTCAAACCCGTATCCGTATCCGGGACGCTCTACAGCAGTATCCGGTAACGTAGCTTTTTCTTTGAATGCAATCTTCCATAATTTCAAATGTTCAACAAGAGACAAACGATAGCCTAGTCTATTTTGGTAAAGAACTTGAAACCACAAAATTGCTCCGGTAGGTCTTCTATCTTAGGAAGTGAATAGTAGTTTTCACCATAATTTGTTCAATGCCTCATAGTCAATGCACAATCTCCATGTGTTGTCCTCTTTTGGCAAAAGCACAATCAGGATGTCGCATGACAGAGTTGGGAATCAAATGTCCTTTATTTACTAGTTTCTGAAAATGTTGCTTGCTTTATTCATTCTCCAAAAATGAACATTTTTTGAGTGAAGCACAAGGCAAAGGTGTGCGCCACTAAGCAATGCAATGGAACTCTAGTTGGGGACATAGAGATATCCTTGTGTGTATTTATATTTTATTTATCTAGGTTATCTACTGAAGGAATGGGTAAGTTAGCCTGTACCACAAGGATATCCTCGCTTTCTACTCTAACTATCAATAGCCCAATTTTTAATATGGCTAACCAACTTCTTTCATTGATTAACACTGATGAGTCAAAGCTTAAAAATACTTTCAGTATGTGACATCTATCTTAACCAACATCTATAATGACATTTCTAGGATTTTCATCATATTTTGCATGGCATTGTTAGAGATAAGACTGTCCAAGAAAAACACCACATACCTCTAATGGCACAATGTCACAAAGGACTTCATGTTAAAAAGGATTGGTCTGCACACCAGGTGATATTTAACCACCAAAGGATGTATGGTTGAGGGTGATGCGTCAGTGACAAGTACAATATTTGAACTGCTTTAGGCAGACTTAGGTTCTTCAAACTCCCATTGTGGGAAATGAAATGCATAGGTTATCCATTGACCCACGGCTAGAATGGAACAATCTTTCAGCTTCCTTTAGATCTGAATCAAAAGATCAAGCTATCTAAATGGTTGCTACCACTGCACTAGGCTCATAATCCATGATCATTAGCTTTGCCAAGTGTCACTATAATAGAAATGAACGCCTGTACTTGAGTTGTGTATGTTGCCCCACTTGCCAGTCTTATACTGCTGATTTTTTTCTTCATGAGTTGTGTTCTTTTGGAATTGATATGGTAATCCTTTACCTCATTCCTTAGGATTTAAAATCATTCCAGATTTAAAGGTTTTATTCAGCGAATTTTCTAATGATTTGTCAAGTGACTTAGAACTATCATTCCTAGACTGGTTATTGAGTTTTGGTTCACCTTTGCATGCATACCTATAGGCACCTCCAAAAGAGGTTATTGGAAGGAAATCCATCTCAAGCCTAACCAATATTTCAATATTTGAATCTTCTCCTAGATATTCAACTTGGCAAATAGTGGGAGAACAAGGTACTTTATTCCTCCAGGATCAAATAACTCCACAAAGCAATCTAATAAAGATGTCAAGTTAAGAGGGAGGATAAACAAAATATGGATGAAGATACAATGTAGCAAATAATCACCATGGCACAATGAATCAAGATGATCTAAATAAGGCACAATCTTCACTTATTTTTACAAGTGAAGTTACATACCCTTAGATTATTTTAACGCACAACCTCCAATTATATAAAAAGGTAGGCCATAGGGTCGGCCCAAATAAACCCAAATCCCAAGGTACCAAGAACTTGTAACCGATTGGCTCCAATAAGTTATAATCCCATAGAACACTACGACCTCATGTCTCAAGTGTATAAATGAACCCCAAACTTGAGCAGCCCAAGGCACACCCAACTAGTGACCAAAGAGGCCCAACAAGTCAAGTTTACATCAAATGTGCAAATATGCACTAACAGTTGGGTATTGAAAAAATTGGTGTACTCTTGGACAAACTGATCATGACCTTGACGTGATTGTGCAAATTTAAAAAAATCAGTCCTAATAATTGCCAGCATGTAAATAGGAATCTTTCAAGGCATCAACAAGTTTGTGTAAGAAATACATTAGGCTTACAAACATTGCAAAGCTTTCCCACTAGTCTTTCACAGGCAAAGAAACTTTCAAGAGGGAAATTGTAATGTTTTCAAACTCAAAGAAGGAATTTACTTGATTAAGCCACTTATCAAAATCGTCAAAATCTCTCTCCTTCAAATATTGGGATATCTTGGTTTACTTGTACCTTGTAAGGTGTTGGGACTCTAAACTACTTTGTGGATAATGTCGAGGGAGGATCAGGGGACAATTCTAATCATTGCAAGAGTCAAACAAAGTTATCAGTCATCTCAATATTTTCCCAATCAAAGCATTATGTCATATCCCCCTCTGTCATGGCAAAGCATCTTCTAACATCTTCCAGTACCATATCATATATAACATCTCCAATGCTAATTTGTTTGCCATTGTTTAAGGTCATGGTAATCAACAAGAAGGTATGACAGAGGGTCATGAGTTTCAAAACCAAGGTTCCAAAGACCATGTCTTGTATGAATGGGATACAAAGATAGTATCTAAGAATGACGAGACAAAGAGATTCTTGCTCCAAAACCACTAATCCAAAACCCAAGGGTGATTTAGGAGACAACACACAAAAACAATGGTTTCAATGTGTTATGAGCATAAATGGTTTATATTGCTCTTTGTGACAATAGATAAATTGCCATGACAAAGAGTCTAAACTCATACTCTTTATAAAGGAACTGTTAAAGGTTTATTCATGGTGTCCAGATCTGCACCTAATGTGAACAAAACCTTAACTAAACATCTCTCAAAATAGTGTACTATTAGACTCAAAAATCTGGAAATAAAATTCACGAGTGTAGACACTACATTTATAATCAAAAAAATCAAGATACTAGACTGTGTAAACTAAATCTAGATAAAAATAGTGAAGTAAAGCAAACAGACTGTTCACTCAGACATCCATCAATTTTGTATATTACTCTGAAAGAAGTAAATACATAATATTGCCCCAAATTGAATGAATCACTCACCCACCCTACCTTGCTTTTATAGATGAAGAAGGGCAGAGATACAATATATTTAGATAGTCTAATAAAAACATAAACTCTACTAATAACAACTCTAAATCAGGGGGAGGAAGAGAATTCTTGAAAGGTGACAAGATGAAGCATCTCACTATCCTCCCATCTACTCCTATTTGACCCTCTCCCATGGATCATGCACCTTTGGCAAACCACATTTGTTCTATGTTGGCTCCTGCACCTGCGGCACAGATATGCCTGCTCTAAGTGTTGCCTTCTAATGTCCCCAAATGGGGCGATTCAACCAAAAAGGAGTTTTTCCTAAAAACCACAATTTCTAAATTTTGGATTAAGTAAAATCAGCAAACCTTAGTTACTGTAATTGCACCTCCAAACTAAAAATTAACTCCAATTCACCTTGAAATAAATAACAAATAAATACCTTGTGAATTTGGCCACCAATGGCTCTTACCACAATGAAGAAAGAGCTTGAAATGAATGTTTCAATCCTCCAAACCCTAGCACCACACTAGCTGAATGGAAGTCCTTTCCCACTCTAATCCTTACTCAAGCTTAATCCAATTCAATTGCCAATATTCAAAAAATTACTGCAATAAGTAAATCAGAATGAAACCCTTGTAAATTTGCCCTCAACAAATGTTATTTCCTACACACAGCTGAAAACTTCAAAAATTCATAACTCCCTCAATATTTGGAATTATGATGCAAATAAGTGCTCAAACTGATCACAAAAATAATGATTATCAAATAAAAATAATTTTAGAGTTTTCCTTCCATGGGAAGGTCACTGAAACTTGCTCCAAAATTCTGAAAACCCTAGTTTTTAGAATTTACCTCTTCAAACATCAAACCCTTAATCCCAAACAAGTCGCCACACTTGGGAAAATTAATACAAATAATAATCAGAAATATCATGCATCAAAGGGACCCCAAATAGTCCACCAAACCCTCTCAATAGCCTCTCAAAGCAAATCGCTCTACTTTAGGGCAAGTAACAAAACCTCTTTTAGCAAAGATGGCGTCAAAAAACACTTTTTTATAGAATAATCAATGCCAAATCTGTGAACACCTATTGGGCATACATCCCAATATCTTCTTCAAGCATAAAAAAACAATATCAAATTCAACATGTCTTCAATTGTGATCTTCACCTTGTATTTGTACCTTCCAAAGTGGGATGAACCACCTTGGAGAGGTAAAATACCTCATACCCCTCTCTTGCCAACTTTTGGGATATCTTTTCATTTTCTTTGTTTAGCTCCCAAGCCAACAATTCTTTTAATTTCACTTTAGGTCTTTTTGAATTAATTAAATAACTTGCCTTAATAAATTAGTAATTAAAATTACTTTTTGGCAAATTAAATAATTATTTTATATTAGGTCCTTGCTTAAATAATTAATTAAATTGTTGTAATAATTAAAGTGATAAAAATCACTTTTCAAGCAATTCATTAATTATAAAACACCTTACAATAATCATTAAAATTACTTTAATTTTCCAAATGATTAAAACCACTTTTCCAGTAATTCGAATAATTATCCAAGATAGTTCTATTTTAATAATTAATTAAATTGTCTTATATTTTTGAATGATTAAAATCACTATTCGGGTAAATTTATTAATTATTAAAATTATATGAAAAAAGGGACATTACATACCTCCCAAACCTCTTGCGCCTCTTTGGTTCCCCCATCATCTACTTCTGTTGTTGCATCCACTTCTCCCCTTCACTCCTCTGAGTTGTTTGCTCCTGTTAAGCCGTACGCACCTGAGGCTTCAATTTGCAAGGTCAAATCTGACATTTCTATTGGTACGCCTTTTGTGCAGTCGTGATTTCTTCATCCGATGCTCAAGCCTAGGGCTGCCTCCTCTTCAGTGTCTCAAACCTCCCTTCCTCCCTTGATTCATTATATCCCCTTCGCCAAACAAGTCGACCTCCCTTATCCTTCAAAAGTGCCTTCATGCAACCTGTTGTTGTCTCTGGACCTTGGTTGCCTAGTCACTTTGTAGTGGATATTGTAGAGAAGATACCTGCCCTAGAGTTGGGACAAGAATTAGTTTATCAAGAGATTTTCTACAAAGATCATGGACTTATTTGCAGATTCAATAGACTATGGCCTAGGTTGGTTGAACTCCACAAGTGGGTTACCTTTTCATGGAAACCTTTACTTTGTCAAGAAGTCTACATCAACCCCTATGCTAAGGGTTTCTTTATTGTGGAGTGCAATGTTGCGGAAAACAAGGACCTCATCCTCAAAATTGAACCCTAGTTTTTGTTATTTTTTTGAGGGGGGGGCATCAACTCATATATGAAGACCCGATTCCCGTCTTTTGATCCCTCTGTGGACACTATTTCTTCTGCCCATGTTTGGTTTAGACACCTAAACCTCCCCCTTCATTTCTTGAATCCTACCAGCTTGTTATCCATTAGAAAAGTCCTAAAGCAATTTAAATTCCTGCTCCCATGAAACTATTATGCATCATATCACCACTTTTGCCAAAATTTGTGTTTTAAGTGAATTTTGCTAGAGGTCTACCAAATGAGATCTAGCTCAAGGTGGAGGATCAAGTCTAGGAACAAAAGTTGGACTACGAGAAAGTGGCATTTAGGTGTCAAGCATGCTTTTCCATGGGCACCTAGCTATTCCCTGACCTAAGAGCTCTACTGAAAAAGCGTTTGGCCTTGGTGGCTTTAAAAGAAAGGGAAGATAATCTCTTCTTGCCTGATGGCATGGAACAAACGAACACCACCACTTGGTGTAGCCAATCACCAATGCCCTAGGCGCTGAGGACGAGCCTTCTTCCCATGGGAAGGAGAAAGCTCTCTCTTCTTCAAAATTGGCTCAAGCGAACTTGGCTACCCCCCAAAAAAGAGGCTTTTCGTGGGCTAGGTGGCCCTGTTGGCCAAAGTTTTTGTTAGTGAGGGCCATGTGGACTCTTCACCCCTGCTTCAATAGCTCAGAGTTGGGGGTTTGCCAGAACAACCAACTATTGTTTTGGTCTCTTGTCCCTCTGGCTTCGACACCCCCTTGTGATCCCGCCCTCTAGAGAAATTTGCCCAAGTTTCTGTCGAACAAGGGTGGACCGAGGTCAAGGAAAAAAAAGCATGACAAGCTACCTTCTTCCGGCTATATGACACTCCTATCTAAAAAGGTTTTAGGTTTGATGTTGCCTATTGATGAGCTTTTGGGCGTTTTGCGACTATGTTTATTTTTGTTGTAGTCATATGTTTTGTTTTAAATTTGGATTGTTCTATTCTAGTCTCTCTTCTTTCTTTTCTTAGGTGAAGGCACCAATAGAATCCCTCATTTTATCAATTAAAAAAAACAGCAACTCTAAATTTAGCATGTCTCATAAAAACTACTACTCTAAATTTAGCATGTCTATAATAACAACTCTAGATTTAACATGTCCAATGATAACACTAGATGTCTATTAAACTATTGTTATGAATTTGTTGAGTGCGCCAAGTTGAGAAGAACCATAGTGGAGCAATCACAAGTAAAATTCTAAAACTCCTTGTTTGCAAGGAAAGTGTTCTCTACCAAGCCAAGTCTTTCTTTTAACATCTCAAACTTCCCCTTAGTCAAGGGCTTCGTCAAAATATCGGCCACCTGCAAATCTGAAATAACATACCCAAGGATCAAAGCTCCCTTCTAAACTGTCTCTGAGAAAATAACACCAAATATCGATGTGCTTCGAGCAATCACGAAACAATGGATTCTCAAATAGCTTGATGCAACTCTAATTGTCACAATAGACAACTGTACGTCCAACATCTTGTGGATCAATTCTACTATCGACTTGCGAAGCTATATGGCCTCACAACTCGCAGATGAGGCTGCCATATACTTTGCCTCGATTGAAATGAGTGCAACTGACAACTGCTCCCTGTTGAATCAAGAAATCATACATGTGCCCAAGTTGAACAAAATCTCTAAGTGATCTTCCTAGTACTTGCATCTCCTAACCAATTAGAATCAACAAAACCATGCAGCCCAAACTCACCATCTCCCACATACTTCATGTTGTAATGAATTGTGGCCTTCAATTAACAAAACACATGTTTTCAAGGCTTCCAATGAATCTGCCTGGATTTAACCATAAATTGGCTCAAGGTATTTACTGAAAAAGAAAACTGTGAGGACACCTATTCAAAATGTAGAATGTTGTATTACATGCTTATACCCATAGGAACATGGGAAAATCCATGTCATGGATCATGGCTTTGGCTGTTGCGGGTTATATGATACAGTTAACTCCGTCTTGATCCCTACTTCTCTGAAAAATTCATCAATGTCCAATGTCCTTGGAGTTGTATGCTCCTCCATTGTCATATCTCAACACTTTGATTTTCCAACCTGTCTAATTCTCAACTAAAGCCTTGAACTCTTGAAACTTAGAGAACACTTGATCCTTAGTCTTCATAAAATAAATTCAGGTTTTTCTAGAAGAATCGTCAATGAAAGAGACATAATATTGATTGCATGTCAAAGAGGTTGAAGTCATCGGTCCACATATGTATGAATGAATCAAATCAAGAATCTCTCTTAATATGTACTCACTGCTTGGGACAGTAATATTGGTATGTTTGTCGTGTGCACAACTCTTGCACACTTCGGTCTTCTCAATCTTGAAGTTTGGCAATTCCTACACCATTTCCTTCAAGATAGGTAGTGTTTATAGTGCAAGAGACCCTATCACTTGTGTCATAGCTAACACAAATTGTCACTACCATGCACCAAAGCACCATGCTTCATTGATTCAACAAGCAACTTGTATAGACCACCTTCTTGCACACCTTTGGCCAAAACCCAACCATTCTCATGGTTGCGATCTCTAATAATAACTTGTTGATCATCAAACTTAGCCACACACCTAAGATTTGTCATAGCTAACAAAGAAAAAATATTCTTAGTCAAACCAAGAACATACATACATCATCAAGCTCAAGAACAACACCTAATGACCTGCAAAAGGAGACATTGCCCATTCTTGTAACTAGATATGTGGCATCATTGCCCAACTATACATGTATACCGGCTTCCTAATCTTAAAGTCTACTGAAAGCCTTCTAGTTGGAGTTCATATGCCTAGATGCTCCATTGTACACTTACCACCCTACACCAGAGACGATTTCCAAAGGTTGTCTCAAACTTGGATGATAACTCATCCACTCTAAAGGAAGCTTTTGCACTACCTGCAAACTACTTTTGTTGTTGTTGCTTGCCATTCCCATTCTTCTTCACAGGATACTGAGATGCATACTAGCCCATCTTGTGGTACTTCATGCACTTCACATGACTCGAATAATTCTTATCCTAGTTGGAAGAACCTGAAACTTTCTTCTTCCCCTTTTGACACTTCTCGAGTCCTCCTTTCTTACCTTCCCTCCTCACCTTCCTGATAAGGGCTAGGTTGAGGTTCTCCTCTCTAGCAGCAACAACCTCTCACCTTGCTTCCTCTTAGACAAAGACATCCCACAAGTTTTCAAAGATGGGCAAGTCCCCTGAGCACACACACCCTACACAAAGTTTTGCCAAGGTGCCAAGAATCTGTTCAAAGCTAAGGGAATTAGCTCTTCATCCTCAACCTTCATACCTATAGCTTCAAGTTGATCTCTCGACTCAAAGATCTTCATCAAGTAGATCACCTCAGTATCAAGGTCGCAAATGCAAGTGTTGGATAGCTTGTTTTTCAAAAGCATCCTGCAAGATATGTTGACACATTGATATAGAATCAAGGCATTGTACATCTCCTTCGTCATCTTCTTCTTTGCAATGTGGGGGATCAAGTGGTCCTTCACAAAATCAAGGATGATTCTCTTTGTTTTCACTTCCTTCTTATTGTGCTCGACCAACTATACAAGATTGGTGGGAGTTGTAGCCTCCTTCTCAACAAAACCCCAAAGATCAACCTCCAACAACATTTGCAGTAAGTACTTCCATGGTAGAAAGTTGGGGGAGTGTTGTCTAACTTGTCACACTCTCTAAGACCAACAGTAGTCATCCTGCAACTTCTAGATCACACTTCAACAACCATATCAGTCTAATATCAAATCAAAACAACACCGTCAAAGGTCCAAGCACCTATCACAGACACATATTGGCTTCAATCACAGAAGCTAGGGCATCACACCCACTGAGATTCTCTAACAACTGCCTCTCATAGGGAGCAATCCACTCCACACATGAATCTAGAGGATCTCAGATGCACCTCTCTGATACCATGTTAGATTTTAATTCATAGTGTGTAGATTTGCACTTATAGTGAGCAAAACCGTAGCTAAACCCTCTTAAAACAACATACTTTTAGACTCGTAAATTTGGATTGAAAATTCACAAGTGCAAACACTGCATTTAATTGAAAATTTCAAGAAAGTGCATTGTGTAAACTAACATAAAAACAGTGTTGTAAAGCAAATAGATCCTCACTCAAACATACATCGACTTTGTATATTACTCACAAAGAAAGAATTACAAAATACTACACCTAACTGAATGAATCACTTACCCACCCTACCTTGCTTTTAGAAATGAAGAAGGCTAGGTTTGCAATATATTTAGATAGTCTAATAATAACAGCAACTCTAAATTTAGCATGTCTAATAATAAAACTGAAGACCTATTAAACTGTTGTTCTGAATTGCTAAGTGTGCCATGCCGACGAGAACAACAGCTGAGCAATTGCAGGAAAAAATCTAACAAAAACCACAAAACATCATATGAAAATTGTAATTACAGATAGTATAAGTTCATAAACCTACAAGTTCTGTAGAAAATCAAGGTCATATGTATGACTCAACGAAACTGGAAACTCGCTCCAAAACTAGAGGCATGTCCTCAATAAATAGCTATATTATATATAAATAAGCGTGGAGGAGAAAGATGGCATTGGACAGTCACAAGATGAGCAGCTATTTTTCCTATGTCGTTTATTCTTCCACGCTTTATCATTTTCTGACAACTACACACACGACATCAACCATCGGCACCCAACATCAAGCTAGAATGAGAATTATGTTGTGTGGCATCGCCCATAAGTAGTTGATGATGTGGCAGAGCCAATGGTGATTGGCGCCAAAGTTACCAAATCCGACCGGATCTGCCCAAAATCAGGCTGGATCCAAAAAATTCTGCCTGCTTGAATAAGTTCGTCCAAGTCGGCCCTTTTTTTTTTCAAAAAAATATTTTTTTTATTTTTTTAAGACTTTTTGTGGGAAAAAATGCCCAGCAACCATATATATTATATAATATTAACATGTTATATTACTTTATTAATGTTTTTAATTATATTCGTCAATTTTGCATATTTATAAAACTATCCTCACATGTGTATGTATTTTGGATCGGATTTTTCTGAAATTTTTCAAGGATTTTGGATTATTGAATTCTTTTGCCCTCCCAAATGGATCCGGATTTCTAAACTTGGTAACTATGGTTGGCGGTGGGTGCACATCATATGTGAAGTCATGGGTTAGTGGCTATCGATCAAACTACCATATCTTATTTGATCACCTTTATCACAAAACCAATATTAACAAGGAATGCAAAAAGGAAAATTATGCAATAAAATTATCATGTGGAAGAAATTGTCCAAAGACACTTGTGTTGATGACATCAACCCAAATATGCAAGGACGAGAAGTACCTTTATAATGAAAAAATTAACATCGAAATTAAACCATTAACCAGATAAGACTGTAGAGCCTGATTCTTTTGTAATAAGTTCAATTTCCAACACGATTGAATAATTGGAATGTCTTGGCAAAGACAAATTCCTTATGTTGATTAGATATGTAGCAAAGTCCTACATGCCCTTCTACGTAAAGATCATGTGTGCAAGAAGAGTGTGTGCACACACTTGTGTGTAATGTGCATGTGTGTGTTTGTGTCTCTATGCGCACACAAACAAATGAACACGCATATATATGTACATGCATATATGTATAGATATATAAACAAACGAGCGCATATACATACATGTTGTAATGTCCCCTTTTTGGGCCAAAGGACCAAATAAAGGTTTCCTTTAAAATCCACAAAATTCTGAAATTAGAAAAAATAGCAAACCCTAGCTCAAAGAGATGTCTCAAAAACATGCAATTTGCTTTCAAACCCTAGGCTCATCAATGTGCAATAAATAGATAGGTAATTTCCAGCAATTACCTTGAGAAAATATCACCTCAAAATGATCCAAAATAAATCTCAAACTGAAAATAGAAATTTTGTACCTTTTTACCCCTTGGATGTGGATGAGAATCAGATTAACCTCACTGAAAAATATTTGATTTTATGCATAAAACAGCAGCTGAATATTTATCAATTCTCACTCAAACCCTTGCCAAAAATCATGAATAAATTACTAAAAATAGCCACAAATTCCACGCCCTTTTTCGGCCTTCAAAGTGATCAAATACCACTCCAAACCTAGTCGCCCTAAGTCAAAACTGCATATAAAATTCAGAATTAATATTTACCCTTCAACTAGAATTTTAGACCTCTTCAAACATCAAACTCTCAATCCCAATCAAGTCGCCACACTTGGGAAAATTCACACAATAAATATTGGCCACAAATCTACAATTTATGAAGTCAAAGCCTCATAAAATCTGCTCAAAATATAAATAAATAAATCAAAATTTATTATTTATTTATTCACTCGAAAAGACTTTGAAAACCTTGTCAAATCACATAGAAAGTCAAGGCCACACTTCAGCAATATTCATCAATAAATTTCAACAATGAAACTAAGTCAATTGGACCTCAAATTGTCCATGAAATCCATACAAACAAGTTATCAAGCATGTTGCCCCACTCTAGAGCAATTATCAAATCCACCTTTGCAAAGGTGATGTCAAAAGACACCATTTTGTCGAATAATCAGCTCCAAAACCTACAAACAAATATTGGGCATGCATCTCAATATTTCTCCAAGCATGAAGAATCACAATATCAAATTTCAGCATATCTTCAATTGAGATCTCCACCTTGTATTTATACCCTCCAAAGAGAGGCGAACCACCTTGGAAGGGTAAAATACCTCATAACTCTCTTTGCCGACTTTTTAAAATATCTTTTCCTTTCTTTAATCAATTTTCAAGCCGACATTCCTCTTTTTCAAATAATAATATTAAATTAATTGCCTACATAATAAATAGTAATTCAAATTGTCTTTGGGCATAATCCAATAATTATTTCTTTTAAATACCGTAGTGGTAAAAACCACTTTTTAAAAAATATTTTATTAATCAACTAAGATTGTCTTATATGGACAAATGATAAAAATCACTATTCGGACAATTATAATTAATTAATAAAACCCCAAAAGAAATCCTTTAGTCTATGGGGAAAGTAGACTAAAGGTCTTCAGTACCTTCTCATAAGTGATTTGGAAATGGGGACATTACACATATTCTCTAGATATGCATGCACACATGAGCGAGTGGATGGATGATAACAAATCACATGAGCATTGCAAGCTCTTATATCCTTTCTGATGTGTCCAATTTCAAGCAGAATTGAATAACTGGCATGTCTAGGTGCAAGCCAAAATTCCTTCATGTTGATCAGATATATGTGGTAAACTATCACTTATCACTTGGCACATACCCATAATATCTAAGACGATATTGGATGTTGTCAACTCTTCAGAATAAAAGCAATATATATAATATATGTACATATATTTTTGCATTTGCATATGAATGTCTGTAAATGCCTTTATGTATACATATGTACATCGATAGATGGGCACACATATACATATAGATGCATATACCTACATCTACATGTATATGTGTATCTACATATATAGATATGCATGCAATAACAGATGGATGATGAAGCATTACATTAACATTACAAGGCCCAATGGGATAGCGATCATGTTTAACATTTAATTAGTTTCGATCAATTACATATTGTGCTATGAATATGTTTCCATTTGATAGTAACAGAGAAACAATTTCTTGGATTTAGTGCTTTCCTATTTTAAACCTCTCTCCATATCTCATTGTGACCCTAGACATAAATTGCATTTGCTACGACCCCCACTCAAGAAAACCCCCATAAATTGGGTTTGTCTCAAATCCGGACATATAGAACCTAACATAGCAGCAAGGGAAATTCTTCTTCAATTGAATTTTTTAGTTGAATCAAACATTAAAAAAGGTCTCTTTTGTCATTTTCATCAGCATACTATTATAAAAGTGTTATTACAGTATGTTCATTCTGTTATGCCCCTAATATTTTATATTCTTAAGTGTACTTGGGTTAGGGTGGGCCGATTTATGGCACGCTTAACCTTTATCTTTTCAATTAGTTTTATATTTATTTTTAGGCCGAACTAATTAGGATGAAGGGGTGTGACCCTACCTAATCATCATATTGTGAATCATACTCCTATTGTAAAGTTGTGGAGGTTACCCCCTCAAAGTGGCTCAGTTATATATTCAATATTCTATTCTTCTTCCATTTATATTGAAGTGATTTCATTATAAGAGATATTAGAGCTCTGATTTGGGCAAAAGTCGGTCAAATTCTTATTCTAAAGAATTGCCTATATCTTGCAAACTGCTATGAATTTTTCTGCAATTGTTTTTTAAGAAGTTGCATATTTATTCAAGGAAGGTATCAACCAATTTTTAGCCTTCTATGAGTATTTTTGTAAATTATTGCGATTTTGGTGTTTTTCCTAAATTTGCTCTACAAGCCGCAATTTTAGGAATCATTCTATTTTCTTTCCATTTTCAAAAAGTTCTGAAAAATCTATTGGAAGTTAAATCTATGATTCTTTAGATTTATGGCCAACCTTAGTTTGAAATCGTCCAGTCAAAGTCAGGTCAAAGGTGAAATTCTGCACTATCAAGAAACATCATGCCAAGGGTACCAACAGAATACAAACACACCAAGAAAGACTCCTAACAAAGAAGATACAAAGTCAGACTTGGAATCTAGTGCAACTTGAGAAGATAGTGCAAATGACTTAGAGGCAAAATTGTCACAAGTCCAAACAACCTTATTAATTACTACCAACAATCTGACTGACTTAAGAAAATTTATGGTTTCCAAAGTAGATATAGTGGGCTTGGCTACCAAGGATGAACTGAATAAGATTCATGAAAGCATAGCACATATGGCAACAAAAGATGAACTAAAAGATATGGCTAAGAAAGTAGATATAGATTGGATTGACTCTATTTTAGCAACCAATAATACAGCTTTCGCTGATCTCACAACATTTGTCAGAAGTTTGATCGCATTACAAGGTTTGGTTCAACAAAATCATTCTCTAGTAACAAGTGGTGCTACCGTGCTACCATCCCTAATGGATTAAGGAACCAACCCATTTCTAATTCAAACATTGGCACAACTCAGCCCACGACCAATGTGAATTTTGGGTCTCCACACATTCCCAAGTTGTAAATGCTTAAATTTTATGGCACAGACCCACTCATCTGGATCATCCAAATGTAACATTTTTTTGATCTGCATCAAACCCCATGCAAGCAAAAGGTTACAATGGAATCCTTGTATTTAGAAGCAGATCAATTCATTTGGTAATGTTGGCTTTATGATCAAAAGACAAAGAATAATGGCAGTGACACATGGTCTGTTTTTACAAAGGAGCTGATTGCACACTACAGTAGCAGCCTGGTGGATAACTACTTAAGCCAATTAGCCAAGCTACAACAAATTGGTACAGTCAAAGATTATATTCAACAATTTCAAACCCTATCCTTGAGAGTGGAGAATGTTACAGAGGAGAACTTGAAGGGCATGTTTTTGGGTGGATTGTAGGGCCACATTCAACAGGTATGCTTGTTTGATCCACCAACCTTATCTGATTCAATTAGTAGGGCATGTTGGGTTGAAGAAAAGAATTTGGCTGCTAGGAGACAAACATTCACTGGCAATAGAGATCATAGCACCTTGCCATAGTTCTCTCCTCCACTAACCAAATTAACGCCTCAACAAAATGAAGAGAAAAGGGCAAAACGATTATGTTTTAATTGTGATAGTAAATATAGTAGACACAAAGTGCAGAGAAGAAACTATTCTACATTGAAGGAGCGGGTGAAGAGGAAGAAAAAGAAATTGAAGTGGAAGAGGAAGTAGAAGAAGCAAAGAGTAATGATGTTAACTAATTCAAGTAGTACTCATAATTTCATCAATAAATAGTTGGCCATACAATTGAATTGTTTTATCTATCCAACTCCAAAATTTCAAGTCACAATCATTGATGGTGGTAGAATTAGTTGTTCAAGAAAATGCCACAGTATCATAATAACAATGGGATACTATCTTTTAAAGAGTTCTATGTTTGCCATTCCCACGATGGAAACACCACCAGACCTTCAGGGTATCATTGACCATCAATCAATAGTTATTGGAGATATGCCAAAAGGACTTCCACCCAAAAGGGATCATGACTATTCCATTCAACTAGAACCAAGAATCCCACTACCCAACATCAAACCTTACAGACACTCATATGTGCAAAAAAGTGAGATTGAGCATATGGTACAGAAGATGTTGGAAGCAGGGATTATTTGACATAGTCAAAGTGCTTGTTCTTCTCTGGTGGTAATGGTGCCTAACAAGGATGATAATTGGTGCATGTGTCGACACTACATGGAGCTAAACAAATTCACCGTCAAACATAAGTTCCTTGTTCGTGTAATTGATGATTTGCTAGATGGGTGGCATGGAGCTATTTTATTTACAAAACTAGATCATAGCTCTAGGTATCATCAAATCATAACCAAGGAGAAAGATATTTCCAAAATAGTTTTTCGCACACATGAGGGCCATTATGAGTTTTTGGTTATCTTTTGACCTCACCAATGCTCCTCCTACATTTCAAAGTTTGATGAATTCCATATTTTAGCCATTTTTGAGGAAGTTGGTCTTGTTGTTCTTTGATGATCTATTTATTTACAACAAACCATGGGAGGACCATCTGCACCATGTTGATCAAGTTTTAAAAACTCTCAAGCAACAACGACTTTATGCAAAACCTTCTAAGTGTTCTTTTGGAGTTAAGGAGGAAGAGTACTTGGGTCATAGTGTCTCTCATGAACGAGTGAAGGTGGATCCTAACAAAATCAAGGCCATGTTGCAATGGGAGGCACCTAACACTGTCACAACATATGAGAATTTTTAAGGCTTATAGGAAACAAACGCAAATTTGTCAAAAATTATGGAAGCACAACGACACCACTTACAACTCTATTAAAAAAGGAATCCTTCCATTGAAATTAGGTTGCAACCAGAGCATTTGCGAAGCCAAAGGAGGCGATGTGCACCAATCTAGTTCTCGCTACTCCAAATTTAACCAAAACTTCCAGTATAGAGTGTGATGGTTCAAGACATGGTATGGGTGTTGTACTCATGCAAGAAGGTAGACCCCTTGATTTTGAAAGCTGCTAACTAAAAGGAAAAATTTTACTTAAGCCCATTTATGAGAAAAAATGTTGGCGATTCTTCATTTGGTTAAGTAGCGGCAGCCTTATCTAATAGGAAGGCACTTCAAAGTGAAAATGGATCAAGACAGTCCAAAATACTTTTTGAAGCAGAGGCTATCCTCAAATGAGTAGCAAATATGGGTCACTAAGATGTTGGGTTATGACTTCGAGATCATTTACAAGAAAGGTAAAGAGAATGTTGTGGCATATGCACTTTGTTGAAGGGATCAAAAAAAGAGGCATTGTTGTGTGCCATTTCCATACTACAAGTAGATGGGGTGGATGAAGGAAGATCAGAATGGAAACAAAACACCAATATGTGGAATCTCATTCAACAACTTCAGCAAGGTCCGACCACGTCGAATAAGTTTGTATGGAAGGGTGACTCCCTTTGGTACAACGACAACATATGCCTTTGTAAAAGTTCGGGCCTCAAGCGTAAGATTCTCGAGGAGCTCCATGATTCACTAATTGGGGGACATTCAGAAGTTTTGAAAAGCTATCATATGATTAAGCAAGGTTTGTTTTGGGAGGGGCTCAAAGGTGATGTATATAAATTTGTGGCCAAACGTTTGTGTCAACAAAACAAATGTAAAACTATTAATACCCCTGGTCTTTTGCAACCACTATCTATTCCTAGCCAAAGGTGGGATGAGATATCCTAGATGTCATCACAGGGGTACCCAAATCAATAGGGAAAAATGTAATTAGGGTGGTGGTAGATAGACTCGCAAAATATGCCCATTTTTATGCCTTGTTACACCCTTTTGTAGCAAGTATAGTGGTTTGCCGCCTTTCTAGAAACCATTGAGAAGCGACATGGGACAACAAAGATTATAGTCAATGACCATGACCACATATTTATTAGTAATTTTACACTTATTTATTCTCTTGTTTGGGTTCTTAGCTCACTCAAAGCTCTTCCTATTACCCCCAATCCAATGGACAAACTGAGTTGGTTGACAAGTGTTTGGAGGGCTATCTTCGTTGTTTTACTTATGATAGGCAGGCTTTAATTGGTTGTCACTAGCAAAATGGTGGTATAACACTTTTTTCCATAGTTCTTCTAAAATACACCCATTTATGGCATTATATGGATACCACTCGCCTTCCAGCACATCTTCCTTGAAAGTACAACCTAGAGTTCAGGTAGACGAAGAGCACATTCAACACCAGCATAATATGCTTACTAGTCTCCAAGAAAATATGTGCATAGTGCAAAACAAGATGAAACAAATAGCTAAGTAACATCAGGGTGAAAGAAATTTTGAAGTGGGTGAATGGGTTTTTCTAGGCTACAACCATATAAGCAAATGTCCTTGAGTAGCAAAAAAAGATAACAAACTTTCACTTAAATATTATGGTGCTTATCAAATCGTGATGAAAATTGGTAGCGTGGCATATAAGTTGGAGTTACCCACATCAGCAATAATACATCCAATATTTCATGTTTGAAGAAGCAATTATTGAGACCCGCACAAAGCAGTTGCAGACCAGGGTGACCACTAAGTACCTTATCAAGTGAAAAAATCTGTCGCACGAAGATGCGACATGGGAAGACGAACAATTCATGCATAAACATCTTGAGTTGCTAAGCATTGAGGGCAACACTTGTCTGAAGGGGAAGGGCATGTTACACCCCTAATATTCTGTATTTTTTAAGTGTACTTGAGTTAGGGTGGGTTGACTTATCGCACGCTTTACCTTTGTCTTTTTATTTATTAGTTTTATATGGTTCTTTAGGCCAACCAAATTAGAATGAAGGGGTGTGACCCTTCCTAATTATGTCTATAAATAAGGATGAGCGAGGCTCTCCCAAATCATCATTTGCGAATTATATTCTTATAAGGTTGTTGGGTTTCCCCCTCAAAGTAGCTCAGTTATATATTCAGTATTATTCTCTTCTTCCATTTATATTGAAGTAATTTCATCACACATTTTTTAATACAAAACAGTACTGGTGATTTCTGACGACATTTAACTATTAACGTATCAAACAAAAACAAGAAAGCTTGCAAGCAAAAGCCACCTTCAATAGAATCAGCAATAGTGCCCTCATTTCATGTTGATATCAGCTATCATGTGTCATTGTGTCATGTCAAATCATCTATTGATGACTAAATTTACACTTCCAATATTCATTGATGTAGCATCCTATCAAACTTCTGGACAATGATAAATTCGAATCTGAACATAGAGAGTTTGATGGCCACACCTTATGTATAAATCATTTAAATAAATATACATATATACATTTATATATATATATATATATATATATATTGAAATAGTTAGCTTTGATGATGCATTAAAATTTGAAGGATTGAAGGATCTTTCATCATTTATTCATCAAAGAAAGCAGCAATATGTACTAACATTTTCAATTACAAGGACATGTCAACACATACCATGTTTGCTGATGACTGTTTAATTCAGAACCTGACCAAGGAATTTGTGCAAGCTTGGTGGAGAGCAAAACAGAAAGAATTCAAAAATAAAGAAACCAATAATAATGGATTTCCAAATGTGAGTTTGAAGATCGATTCCACAAAGCCAGCATGTATGAATAGTTCTTGGAAGGTTTTCTAGTGAACTTATTCGAATGGATCGATCACAAAAGTCTTTTGGTGCCATTACTTTGATAAATGTCATATTAAATGGGTGTCTGAGCAAATTAGGAACCTGCGCAAACTGAGCATTATTTGGACCCCTACCACGAACAAGTAGATGAAGACCATTGTGGCTGGTTATATTACTGAATTTGCCATCAACAAATGCTATAAATTTGACATCACCAAATTGAAGTTTCTCTTAAGTTCTAGGAATAGATTTGTCTAGGTGATACCCCTATTAATCTCGATGTTATTGATTGAAATGGGTGTGGCTCCAAGGCTCTTGCCAACCTCTCAAGAGTAAGGGGCCCAACACCATAGGAGGTGGCAAGAATAAGGATGTGTTGCCATCTACTTCAATGAGGCATCATTATGCAATGCTATTTTTTGGGTTTTATGTTGCCCAACATATTATTTGATATTTAAAGGGGTGTTTTCCAAACCCTTGAAAAGTGTGGGTGCCACAACACACTTTTGATGCGTAGGAATAAAGTAGGTTTTTGAGATACGGATCAATTTTAGTCCCAAGCCATCCCTAGTGTTGAAAAGTTTTGGGCAGTCTAGGATTAAAGCCAAGGACCTACTCCTAGCCATTGAGTTTGTTCTAGCACTGACCTACTTATCGTTTCATGATGGGATATTCATGTTCTCTCTTGAAGAATGAATTGCAATTTTCAGCACACCCGTTGACCCATGTTGAAGTTCGAACATTGAAATTGGTTTTGTTCCTTCTTGTCATTAGCTTGAGCTCATAACCATTCCCCATCATTGGCCCTGGTGTTTTGTTAAAGGAACAGATTGAGAGCTTAAGTTTTGCTCTTGGATTTGTATCAGTGTTGAACATGTGTTGGTATACTTTCCCAAGGTTTGTTGATTTAAAGACAATGCATCCAACTACCCATTTCCCCGAAGCATTCTACAGCACAACTATTTTTGTACAAAATTGTTTGTGCTATAATGTTTTCACTAAGACAATATGAAACATTTTTTTTTATTCATCAACGCTTTTGACAAGAGCTATGAACCAGACCTAGGAAACAAACAGGAGTCCAAGTCCCAAAAAATTCAAAACCATCACACACAGCCAACAACAGCCACGAAATCAACCCAAATGGCCACATCCAACCTACAAATGCTCATCAAGATTTGAACCTGGGTGGAGCTGTTCACAAACAGCCCAGTTAACCGACACATCTATATCATCGACCAAAATTTTGGAGTAAATTTTAGGACACATCTCGAAGTGTACATGGGGGTGGGCCTGTGTCCGTAATGTCTAGGAGTGCATCCCGCTTGGTTCACATGGAGAAGTTTGACCCCTACCTTAAGGTGTCCACATGGCCACTTTTTTTAGTGTCTAAGGAGCTTGTGGGATTGGAACCAGGATCGGTGATGTGAAACTACTTGTTCCCCACCACTAGCCCCAAGCCTCTTAGGCTTAAAAGATATTTCATTTTTACTAATAAAAGAAGAAAAAAAAAATCACAAAGAGCTCCAATGCACAATGCACTGTCACATACACCTTTTACTAGAGCAATAGTTTCTATTCGGGATAATTGATGGAAAAATAAATGTGCAAATTAAACTAGATTTTGGAAAGGTACAATTCAACCTCATGACAGTCCATCATGGAGATGAGCAATATAAAAAGTGATAAATGCTAAAATTTAAGACTAAAATTGCTTTTTTCAGTAAACTAGTAGACAAACACAACCTCTGGGGAGTGCGCTTTCAAGCTTAGTAACCATTTGGCTAAGAAGCACGAATTTCATGCACATTGCCATGTCCACATCAAATTGAGAGGATGAACCCAAAGACTTGAACCCAGGTCATGACCCACTGGACATCACAGCAGTCGATGTTACTTCCAAGGTCGGTTTGTCAGGATATGAAACGTAGGTATTCACATACCCCATACATTTAAGAAATGACAAAAGGACTTTCTAATTGTTCATAGAAAGCTCTATTGCAGTGTCATACACACTTGTTATACTTGAAAAGCAGTTTTTTGTTGGGCTTATTGATGGAAAGATAAATGTGCAAATTTTCCAGCAGGCCACGATTTAGTGGTAAGGCAGGAGATAATATTACATGTTTATTTTCAATAATATTGCACTCTGAAAACAGATACCGATGTTTATTTTCAAATCAATAAAGAGGACTTTATATTATATCAATGTTTATTTTCAAATCAATGAAGGGACTGATATTAATTTTGCTTCAGCTGATTGGCTTTCAATGTTTTTCGCTTTGGTAAATGAATTATTTAAGTACAGAACAATGATATCACTTTCCCCCCATGGTTTCGGCTGTTTATGGGACAAGAACATTGTTTTCCCCCAGGGTTTTGGATGTCGTAATTACACCCTAAGAGCAGCTGCTCCTATTCTTTCTATCCAAACCACTTTTTTAATTTACCTATTTACACAGCCATGTTTCCAATGAGGGCAAAGTCCGAATAGTGAGATGTCTGGCTCATAGACATCCCACCAAGGCTCAATTTCCGGAGTCACAGAACAAGTAATGAGATTGGGTTCAAGCAGGGACTAGATTTGATGGTCGACCCTGCCTGTCGTGAAATTTTTTAATGACAGTTATTTATTCAAGATTACCCTTCAAATGTTCCTACAGTTCATAGTAGAAGAAAGAAACACTAAAGATAATCTATATATCTATTATAATCCTTTAGAGTTTTTTATGGCTTGTCCAAAATTTCACCTTCAATATGATACAGTCTACTAAAAAAAAATTATTGTATTTTACGGCTGAAAACACGGGCATACGGCCAGGCAACTTTGGCGGAATAAAAAATTATCAACCCAAATGACTTCAAACGCAGGCTCTTTCAGATCAAGTTAAAAACAAAAATCATAATGTTTAAAATGGGCTGGTATTTTAAGCCTGAATATTTATATAATAACGTAAATTATGAAGAAAAGTTACAGGAGATAAATATTGAACCTACCGGGTACTCCAAAAATGACTTAAAATTGGGGAGACATCCACGAAGAGTGTGCATAAGCTCCGCCCGCTGGTGGGGAAGGGGTTGATCAGGCCCCAGCAGCAGTGACTCCACCAACGACAGCAGTTGTCTGTATGACACCATTTTTGCCCTAAATTGCCCCGACACTCAAATGCGATGTGCCGGAATATTAACAGGCAATAAATAAGACGCTGCTAAGCAAGCTGATATGGCTTTAAGCATTAACATTCAGACCTAAAAGCTGCATCCGCTCTCCATCGGGGTTCTGTGCGACTTGATATAACGTATGAAAAATGCAAAGCGGGAAAGCCCGATTCGTTCATTCCCTGGGTTAAACCCTTTAAACCCCAAGATAGCTTGGCCTCGTACTTTAAAGGCTTAAGCGTTCACATAGGAAATGTTATGTTGTTTTCCCCCAAATCAAAAAGAATGTAGAAAAATACAAACCAAAGCTATGAAATTAAATGATCTATGGGACTGGAGAAGTGAAGTGAGCTATAAGTATCTCTTACATTTTCGGATTTTTTTTCACTTAAAATTTTATAATTAGTATGTTTTGTAAAAATTTTTAAGTACTTTGTCGAGTATTTCTATTTAGTGTTTTGTTGTTTTTTTATATTTATAAATTAATTGTTTTGATTTAAAATAAGTGCATATTTAAGGGTTGATCGAAAAAATAAACTAAAATCTATTTCTATGGAAAGGGCAAGTGCAACTATTTTGGTGATATGAATAATCCCGTGCATTTATAAATTTTAGGAGATATGAAAAGATATAATCTTTCTCTAAAAAATAGGAGCAACTGTTGTATAGGAGAAATATTTTCAAAATTGACAGTAATCGCAGAGAATATTTATAAATTAAAAAATATATCTTACTACTAATCAATAATTGTCCTGTAAATATATTTTAATTTTCTTTCATCTTCCAAATCTCTTAAATTTTCTCATCGAGTATAATATTGTCACATTTTCAAATCTATCAGAGCATTTCAATACAGATTTACTCCTAACTAATCTCAATAACACACGTCGAAAAAATTCTACAGTGCAACAATATGAAACTAGGTCTAAATTATAAATATCAAGCAATTGTGTATTGTACTTATAATTTGAGAAGATCTCAATGGGGCCCTCTGCATTTATCAAACTTGGGACTTATTATTTTCTAACAAACTTATTTTACAAAATACAATATAAACTATAAACATCAAACAATTATATATTATATTTATAAGTCGAAAAGCTCTCAATGGGGCTATCTAAAAATGCGAAGAGGGTTATTGCATTATGTAGATCAAAAATAGGACTTATTATTTTCCAACAAACCCATTTTACCACTCGACCTTGGCTTATAGACCTAGAGATTACTCTATTAAGTTACATATATTACAACTATATTTTAAGTTAGAGCATGTGTGGTAAAGAAAAATAATAGGTACTTATTGTAAAGGTCATGGCCGCATATCAATTTGGTGTATAAAATTTTATTTATAAAAACCCAGAAGACAATTTATTTCCATTAATATTACATATTGTTCAAATTTTATAACCCTAGGTTTTGATCTCATGGTCAAGGTTCATAGATAAAACCTAACCTTATTTGTCTATATTTTAAGTGCAAAAATATTATTTTATAAAGTGTAATCAAACTACTCCTATGATATATTAGAGTTTAAGCATGGTGTGGCATATCATAACTCAACCAAATGTTGTGTCGTAATGCACTATAAGTTTCAAAATGTTCTCATTCACTCGTGGTTGAAACCATATACCTTAACTCTCATTATGCAAAATCGCTAAGTGCAAATGTTAAAAACACTAACTTAGACACTCATGTCATGATACTGTTATCTTGCCTTGTAAAATTTATCCTCAGTAGATTCATAGGGGTTTTACATCCTTCCAGCACACTCAGTTCATCACATACCTACTTACTACAATGAATCTAAATCAAGTTTTACTTCTTATACCATTCAATTATCATGAGTGGAAAGTCAAAATACAAATCCTATTGAGGAGTCAAAGATTACACCAGATCTCTGTGGGTACATAAACAAAACCGACACCTGATACAGAGAAGGCGAAGTGGTACAATAGAAGTGACGAAGCCTATGATCTTTGTGTTTGTGTGTGTCTCTCGACTTGCTCTTTCATATTAAACCTTCAACTACTCATAATGGAGAGTGGACCACATTAGAAACACTCTTTAGGAAACAAGACATAATGAGGTGTTAGGATCAAAAATGCCTAATCCTAATACATATGCAAGTAAAATTAAATTGTGAAAATAAAATACAAGCTACAGTAAAAACATAAACATAGGAGAGAAAACACATTACATGAGATATACATGGAAACCCTGCTAAACTAGCTAGGGAAAAACCAAGGGGCAAAGGCAACATCCAAACTTCATATTCATCAGTAAAACTCTCTCTACAACATCGTCTCCTCTCAGCAACATGTTTCCAGTGCTAACAACCATAGCACTCAGGTGAAGCAAGCCTTATAGGGTCTAACCTTCAAGTTGCAACATGTGACTCCATCTAATGCTAACACCATAGCATCCAAGGTGAGCTCTAAAACATCAACTTCCATCTCCATGAGCTGAGCTAACAAGCCTCCAAGCTCCATGTCTTCATCTAGGTGAGCCAAGCTAACATAGCCTTACAGGCTCTAACCTCTAATGTCAAGGATCTCCATGCTTACATACAAACTAGATGAGCCATGCTCTCATCTAAGTCTTATAGGCTCTAACCACCTAAGCATGATTGATGCTTACCACCCAAGCATATAGATTAGCTAAGCTTTCATGCCTTCAAGCTCCAACCTGCAACAATGATCCAAGAGTGGATAGCCCCAAATGGGCTTCTCACAAGATACAAAGAGAAAGTAATGCTTTATAACATTTTACATGAGAGAGGGGGATAAATGCATAGTGACCCCTTAAAAATTTGACCCACACATGAGTGGGGTGTCATGTGATCTTCATAATGTTTGTCACCATGTGCAAAAGTATTCAAAGCATCTTCACTTTAGACAAGAATATGTGCCACCTCCATGTGGCTCCAAACCTTACTCTCCACTTCCACAAGTGAGTCCAAACACTCAATAGTGTTCTTCTTAACTTCATTTTCTAAGGGTCAACAAAATGGAGGCTCCACTTTACATAAGATCCAGGCCAACCCATGTGACTCCAATAATTACACCCCACTCACACATATGAGGTCAATCTACAATAGTTCATTCTTGTCTTCTTTTTCCATGTGCTCACACAAGTCCAAAAAGTGTTGCAATCACATTTTGACGTTATCTACACATGTGAATCATGGTTCCCCTTACAAATTCAACCCATGCATGACCATTTATCTTTTGCACCATGTGATAACCCACATGTGACTCACTAAGGATAAAACCCATGTCCTCTAGTGCAGTAATATGTCCCACACTTGTCACATCATCCTGATCACATCATGGGCCCATGCCACATCGCCATCCTACCACATCACCTACACATCATGTCATGTGCATGACACATTATCTGCACACCTGTATGACACATCACATGCATGTCATGTCACCATGAATAGTGATTGTGAATAGTGTATGTGAATAGTGGCTTCACACTCAACAATCTCCCACTTGAAGTTATATACATAGGACTTTACCACACTTGTGTATTTTGCCAACCAGTTGTCGTCAATGCTAATGCCCACTACTGCTCCACAACAATCCCAATATAATTTTTTTGCACTACTAAAACTTATATGCCTTTACCGGCTTTGTTAACATCTGCTTCTCCATAGCAGATTTTTAGCAACTTGAAGTGACTCCCACTTCACCATAGATCCATCCTTCTTTAAGATTACACCATGAACCACTCACAACTCCCATTGCTTAGAAGTATCCAGTTTAGTGCACACCATGTCTTGCATAAGGCTTCTTATTCTTAATGAATACAATACAAAGGACAATTGTCTCTTCCTCCTCTAGGATACTCTAGAAGATAACTCAAAATATGGAAATAAGTGGGATACTTGACTTTTTTACTTTATGTCCATTATGCATCTCTATCATTGGTTTGCTCTTTTATCTCATCCTAATCACCCAAGCCATCTCACCATTGATCATATTAGGACCTACAACCAACATATCATCTACATGTAGCAACAACCTATGCTAAACCTTGGCTCTCCATGAAGGTATTCCTATACCACATCAGTATGCATGTTGGAACCCGTACAATCTTTAATTTTGAAAACTAGTAACTCTGTGCCTCATCCTCATAGCCTCTTGGATACTCCATCTCATCATGAGATCACCATGTAGGAATGATGTTTTCGTATCCTATTGCTCTAACCTTTAACAACAAAAAGTGTGCATAACACTCTTGATAGTATTTATCAATAAGAGAGAAAAACCATAGAAGTTAATCACATGACTCCTCCATAAATAGCATACTGATACCCATCACAATCAACACAGTACCCATCCATAGTTATTGGGAAGTCATCGTGCTACTCAGTGCATCACTGCACCTACTAAATTTTTTATCCCCAAAGATATTGTCAAGTTGCATCCTACTCTACCGCATATTGCACACACGACCTTCTCCTTCCCCAAAACCTCAGGTCTCTTATTTTTCTCCATCCATCTTGAACTACTTTAAACAATAGGAGAGAAGAACCCACAAAAGTCAACACTTGACTTCTAAATTTAATAAACCTCTACCCATCATGCTCAGCATGGTACCCATCCTCAATTCTTGGGAAGTCATCATGTTACTCAATACATCACTACATCTTTCAAGTTTTTGAGCCCCAAAGATATAGTCAAGCTACATCTTTCTCTACCACATGTGAAACACATGGCCTTATATTTCCATAGAACCTCATGTCATATTTGTTCTTCTGTATCCACTAGGTACAATATCAAGTTTCTTGCACCTTCTCCTATACATGGAATTTCAACATCATCTCAGCTCACACATCATGGTATTAAGATCCCATAACATGTACCCCTTCACTAGATGAGAACACAACAAGGTAAATTCCTCGTCATCACCCTCCATCTTCACTAATAGAGACTAGCTTACTCCACTACAAGTTGTATAGTTACTTCTTCATCAAGAACATTGTGTTGGTGCTGATTTATTTTGTAAAATTTTTTCAGCTTCTCCTCCATTCTCCATCTACATATTGCCATAGAGAGAAATACATGTCATTTAAACTTTTTATATATATTTTTAAATCATATAGTGGTCTCTTCACCTATAGATCCCACTTGCATAAAACTAACCAACAACCATGGCTTTGATACCAATTGTTAGGAAATATAAGGCCTAATCATAATACATGTGTAAGTAATTAAATTGTAAAAAAAAAAAAAAAACTAAAGTAAAATAAAAAACAAGAGAGAAAACACATTACACACGATATACATGGAAACCCTGCTAAACTAACAAATGAAAAAACCATGGGGCAAAGGCAGCATAAAGATTTCATATTCATCAAAAAAAATCTCTTTACAACATCAACTCCTCTTAGCAACACCTTTCTACTACTTATAGCCATAGTACTTAGGTGAATGAAGTTTACAACCAAGACTTATAGGCTCTAACCTCCAAGTTGCAACATGCAACTCCATCTAATGCTAACACCATAACATCTAAAGTGAGCTCCAAAACATCAACCTCCATCTCCATGAGCTGAACTAACAAGCCTCCAAGCTCTATATTTTCAACCAAGTGAGCCAAGCCAACATAGAATTTTAGGATCTAACCTCTAACCTCAAGAATCTCCATGCTTACATACAAACTAGGTGAGCCATGCTTTCATCTAAGCCCTGTAGGCTTTAACCACCTAAGCATGATTGATGCTTATAACCGAAGCATATAGGTGAGCTAAGCTTCCATGCCTTCCAACCTCTAACCTACAACAATGATTCAAGATTAGATAGCCCCAAATTGGCTTCTCACAAAATACAAAGAGAAAGTAATGATTTATAGCATTTTACATGAGAGAGAAGGGGCAGGGGGAACGCGGAGAAATGCATAGTGGCCCCTTAGATATTTGACCCTCACATGAGTGGGGTGTCATGTGATCTCCATAATGTTTATCACCATGTGAAAAAGTCTTTAAAGCATCTTTACTTTATATAGGAACATGTGCCACCTCCATGTGGCTCTAAAACTTGTTCTTCGCTTCCACAAGTGAGTCCAAACACTCATTACTGTTCTTCTTGTCTTCATTTCCCAAGGGTCAACAAAGTGGAGCCTCCACTTTAGACAAGATCCAAGCCACCCCATGTGATTGAAAAAACTGCACCCCACTCACACATGTGAGGTCAATCTGCAATAGTGCATTCTTGTCTTCTTCTTTCACATGCTCACACAAGCTCAAAAAGTGTTACAATCACCTTTTAAATTTCTCTACACACGTGAATCATGGGTCCCCTTACAAATTTGACCCATGCATGACCCTTTGTCTTTTGCACCATGTGACAACCCACATGTGACTCACTAAGAACAAAACTCATGTCCTCTAGTGGAGTACTATGCCCCACACCTATCACATCATCCCAATCACATTCTGGGACCCACCATGGGCCCATGCCACATCACCATCCTAACACATCACTTGTATGCCATATCAATTGCATATCGCATCATCTGCACACCCACATACCTTATCACTCACATGCCATGTCACCATGAATAGTGACTATGAATAGTGTCCTTGAATAGTGACTTATGAATAATGGCTTCACACCCAATATGAGGGTCATGAATTGGAAAATGAACTCGTCAATTTGAGTATAAATAACTTTGACATTATACAAGACCTCTTCACAAAATATATCACTCATATTATAGTTAAAAACTATGTGGCATTGATAAAAAGGATGATCAATTGATTCTTTCCATCTTTACCATATTGGGTTTAGACTATTTTATCTTCGTTTCCACCTTCCACACCACCTAGCGTGCCCTCGAAGTTACGTGGACCATGTCATCTTTAGAAGATTTTGTTGATGACTTGACTCAAGAGAAAGATAAAATTATTCATATGAGTGTGTTGAAGTCATCTAAATCACATGCCTCGATTATGTGTCATGACAAACAAAAAGCTTTCAATTTTAAGGAGAAAAAATAGAATGAGAAGGACCTAGAGCAAAGAAAGGGTAAAAATTTTGATGCTAAGTCCAAAGCATCAAAAGAGTCCTCCTTAGATGGAAAACCCAAGAAAGAGTGACTTACATGTGCCTACTATAATAAATTCAGGCATTATGAAACCAAGTGCATGAAGAAGCAGATTGACCAAATGATAAAGATGTTTGAGAAGCATAATATTAGTGTCGTTGATTTTGCTAATCAAAGTTCAACAACACAAGAGTCTTATACGGCTAAAGATAATAGAAAGGGCAAATCACTTATTACAGTTGTGTCCTAGCCTTCCATATGGGTAATTGATTATGGTGACTTGTACCACATGGCTTCATCTCAAGTTATTTTCTCTTCCTTTGAGTCTTGTTATATGCCTTCCATCTTGTTGGATGGTGATACTTTTGTTAAATTTAGTGGGAGAGGATATGTTGAATTGAATGATGGAACATTTTAGGATGTTATAAGTGTTCCCTCATTATCCACTAATCTTCTATCTATTTATCAGATCAATCACATTGGTTCAGCCAAGAGAATCAAGTTCACACTTGATTCTATGGTTATTAGGAAAGTAAATAATGACTTCATAGTTGCATTTGGGAAAGCAAATCACCAGTCACAATTGTAAACTTTATCACATTTTGCTCCTGATTAATCCTCTACTACACTGCTCACTCAAACAAATAAGGTGAGTAAATTATGGCATGAGTGATTTGTTCATCTCAATTATCACTAGTTGGAGCAACCCAATCATAATGATATGGTTTTAGGTTTTCCACACATTCATTTTTTTTATGACATTTGCTAAGGTTACATACTTGGTAAAAATCTTAAAGATAAGTATGATAAAGACAAATCATGGAGAGTTACATAACAACTGGAACTAGTTCAGAATGACATTGCTAGACCATTTCTAGCTCCTTCATTCAATAAGACTAACTACATGCTTAATTTCATAGATGACTTCTCAAAGTATACTTTGGTATACTTTATTAAGTATAAATATGAGTTCTTTGATCATTTTCATGACTTAAAGGCACTTATAGAAAAATAGTTAGGTAAAGTCATCAAGATTTTATGCACCATTAGATTTTTTGCACTAACAATGGTGGTGAGTATGTCAATAATCATTTTGAGAAATTTTGCACTCAAAGGGGATTGAACTACAACATACAATTCCATGTAATCTTCATCAAAATGGTATTACAAAGCATAAGAATAGGTCCTTGAAGGAAATGGCCAATTGTATGTTACACTCCAAGTCTCTTGTACATCGGTATTGGGTTGAGGCCATCAACTATGTTTGTTATATCTAGAATAGAGTTCCTCTTAAAGCATTGAAGGGAGTTGCTCCTTTTAAAGTATGGAGCATTTAGAAACCCATAGTTAAGCACTTTTGAGTGTTTGGATATCTTACTATGGCCTGTATTCCTAAGAATGCACGTAAGCCAATGGAACCTCAAAGTTAGCCTTGTATATTCATTGGATATCCTGATGGTGTTAAGGGATATATGTTTCTCCATCCCAACACTCATGAGTTGTTTATTGAGAGGAGTGTTTTCTTTTAAGAGGGTCCTTTAGATTCCACACTCGACACTTCTCCATTTTATTTAAATGCACTAGGATTTGATGACAATTCATTTGATTCAAATATAAATTATTCTTCTAGTTTTGATGATGAGAGTATTGATGGGGACTCACCTCCTCCTTCTCCTTGAATATCTTCAGAGGATAAGGATTCTCCTCCTGAATCTCTAAGCACTGGTCCTCTTTAAGCTAGACAGATATTTCAAAGTGCTTTCCATTGGGATGGAGATCCACCAGACACTGGGCAAACACATTCACAATTCTTGAATGCCCCACATGCATTCATTGCATCTACTTTTGATCCACAATCATTTTTTGAGGCATTAGGCACTCCTGAGTGGGACACTATTATGGAAGAGAAGTAAGGCTCCTTGCTGATTAATAACACTTGGGATTTAATCCCTCTTACTAAGGGAATAAAACTTGTTCGATGTACATGGATCTACCAAATAGAATTTATAGTAGAGGGGTCTGTAGATAAGTTCAAAGCACATTTGGTAGCAAATGTTTTTTATCAACTACCTAGCATTGACTATACTGAGACATTTTCCCCAAATTCCAAAATGAACTCAATCCAACTTATTTTTGCCATTATTGCAACACATTACTGGAAAAATCGTCAGATAGATGTGAAGAGTGTCTTTCTTCATGGTGACCTCAAAGAGGAAATATACATGGATCAACCACACAGATTTATGGAAGATTCTTCAGTAGTTTATAAACTTTAGAAATCTCTCTATGGCCTCAAACAAGCTCTTTGAGCTTGGTATGCCAATATGGACTCATTTCTTCTTTCAGTTGGGTTCATTAAATGCCATTTTGATCCAAATTCCTACATTTTATGGAAGGATAATTCACTATTGATTCCATTTCTCTACGTGGATAACTTATTGATCATAAGGAGTTCTTCATCCACCATTATAGTAGTGAAAACTACTTTGTCTAATAGGTTTTCAATGACTGATGTGGGCTTATTTCATTATTTCCTTAGAATTGAAATTTCTCCGTATAACTCCAAGATCATAATTGCATAATCCATGTTTGTTCTTGATTTACTTGCAAGGTTTAACATGGATCATTGTAATCCAACTTCAACTCCATTTCTATTTGGTGTGGAGCTTGAGGATGATCATCCATTTATTTTGGTTGATGCTACCTCATATCGACAACTTGTTGGCAATATCATATAGCTTATGTACACTAGCCCTAATATTTCATATGTAGTGGGCATGGTATATAGATTTATGTAGGAACCACATGAGTTGCAATAGAAAATAACTGAGTGTATTCTCCACTACATTCATGGTACTCATAGTTTTGGGATTCGCTATGGAGAAGGCAATGATGTTGATTTAATTGCTTATATAGATTCAGATTAGGCTGGTGATATTTAGAATCATAAGTCTACCTTAGGCTACAGTTTCTCTCTTAGTTTAAGACCAAGTAGTTGGTCATGCAAGAAGAATAATGTTATTACTTTATCTTCTATAAAGGTATAATATAGGGGAGTTGTTAATGCTACCACTAAGGCTATTTAGCTTCAATGTATTCTTATTAAGTTTGGTATTTAGTTTCGTGTTAGGTTGTGGAGCTAAAAGCTTCACTGATGCAAATAGGGGAGGAGGTTGCTGAAGGTTACTGAGTTATAGAGCAACCGGCGTCGGTCTGATCAGTCAACGTCGACAGGATTAGTGAAGAGAAGCAACTGACGTCGGTCAGGGATCGACCAACGTCGGTCACCTCCAGGCAGACAAGGACCGATGTCGGTCACCTGTGCGGTTCGAACTGCGAGTTTTATAGGCAGTTAGTTAATGAACCAAGTGTTTACATGTCAAGAGCCAAATTTAGACTAGAAGCTGTGGATCTAATTATTATAATTAGATGTCTAATTATTGTTTGCATGAGATCTATTTAAGAGACTCATAGGCTGTATTGTAAGGTGTGCTAGTTCGAGTTAAGCAAAGTTAGCTCCTTCTATGTGTGAGGTGAGCAAGGGTGTTCCTCCTAGTTCCACAACAGTGCCAAGGTGGGTGCTGGTTTGGAGAATCAGCAGGATTCTTCAAGTGTGTAGGATCTTGGTCAGCAGGTGTGCATGGCTTCTTTAGGAGATCTACATGGTAAGTAAGATCATTGATCTGCAGGTGTATGTGTGTGCATGATCCAGGTTTGCAGGTGTGCAGAACCAGATTGATTTGCAGGTGTGCAAGATCAGGGAGGACAGCAACACAACAGGGAGCAAAATCAGGTGGGATCTACTTGGAGTACAGTGTGTACTCAAAAATAGAGCAAAGAGGAAGGCAAGGTAGTTCCTTCCATAAGTAAGATCAGATTGGGTTGCAGTTCAGGGGAGATCTACTTGAAGTACGATTGTGTACTTGGAGTGTGTGGAACACTTGTGGTGTGCGTGGAGCACAGGAGTACTGGCAGTAGTGGATACTGATTGGTTGGAGGTGAACACCAACTCTGTGTTTGAGTTGTGTGTTGGGACCGTAAGAGAGAGAGCTTTGAGGAAAGAAGTACTGTACACTTGAGGTGTGGGAAGCCTCTGTAAGGTGGAAGAGTGTGGCGGCTCTTTATTGTATTCTTTTTTGTATGAGTATTAATACAAGTTGTGTATTGTCTCTCATATTCTATGTTGTTTCTGGTTTCTAGTTACTTGTTACTTCTGGTTAATTCCGCATCTTAAGTTGCTTGTATATGGTAATCAATTGTGTGCTTCCACGGGTTCCTAACATTTCGTTGATCAACATTCATCTTTTATGACAACCACAGTACAATTTATATTTGTAGGAATTTGGTCCTCCATCAATGGATCAAGCATATCGAGATTCACATGCATTTCATTAGGGAGCTTATCCATGAGAAAGTCATTTATCTCAACTACATCTAGACTACAGATCAAATTATTGATATAGTCATCAAACCCTTCACTAAAAGCAAGTATCTTCATTTACAGGCTCTTTTTGGGGTTTGGGCAGCTTTATTGTCCTCTTTTGGGTGGGCTTTTCTATGTACTTGGGTTCCTCATTAGGTCTTCTCACCAAGACCCAAATATGCTACCCACCTAAGGTAGGCTTAATGGGGGTGTTAGTGTAGGTTTTTATTCCATTTAATGGTTTTTCCCTCCATATGTTTATTTACCTTAGGTGTTATTTTAGGTCATTAGAGAAGATAATTCCACATTCATGAGGATGTGTGATTGTGTCTATATTCCACCTATATATGTATCTTTCCTAAAGCTATTATAGCTAATGATGTTAATGTTGATATTTCAATCTTTCAATTTTCGAGTAAAAAGCTTCTTTTGGCTTATGTTTGATTTTGCTTATACAAAAAGTAATTTTTTCATGCATCCAATCCTATCTAGTCTCGATCCTTAATTGTGGCCCACTCCAACATGACTATCCAACTTTATCTTCCATATTTGTATAAATATACATGTAGCATTAGTATTTATAAGGGACTCTCTGAATATGCTTCTAATTTAATATTTAATTATATTTGTTAAAGTCAAATATCCAATCTCTCATATCTAAGTTTTGAAATTATATATTTTTGAATAATCGTTATTTTTCAAATATCATATTCTTTTAGTTACCATGTTTATTTATTCTATTTATGCCAATGTTTGAATTATTGCTCCCAAGAAGCAATACAAATTGCTTGTGTTCATAGTCTAAATGAAACTATCATTTGTTGTATTGTCCCCTTTATAACCCCCGAGCTTTATTTAATTGTATTAGAGAATTAATTCCTCTTTCCTTGTCATTCTTAGTCATTCTTTGTCTTTGTATACCTGATAATATGAGACTTGGTTATAAGAAGCTTAGCATCAAAAAGTGTGACCCTTCATCCTGCCTCTTTATTTCCCACACTCCCAAAAAATGGCAAATAAATCAACACCTAAGATTTTATACCCAACATGGTGTTAGAAGATGATACAACGTATTTTGTAAAAATAATAAGATTATACATGGTTAAATAGTATGAATAGGAAAATACATATGATTAATAACTTTAAACAAATCCTACAATAGGTGCATTCTTCTTTGGAGCAACCATCTACATCAATGAAGAGATTATTTGTAAACCAAATACCATCTAAGTTTTTTTTTCAAAATAATGGTAAATGTGAACTAGAAAAATAATAAGGAAAACAATGATAAGCAAAGGAAGTGAAAATGTCATGAAGAGGACAATAATCCATGGAAGCAAAATACACAAGCATATTCATCAAAGAACTCACCTTCACATATCATCCCAATGATAAGATAAATCTCAACCATCAAGGTTTGTGATAAATGAATTTAGCCCATAATCAAACCCCTACAATATAATGCCCTAATTTACAAGTTCATGGGATTTTCATTAAGCACAATCGATTTGAAAAAATAGTTGAATATAAATTGGAAGATTTAAGTTACAAATCAAGTAAAGTTTCTTCCTTTGGATATTTTTCAAGTTACTTTTGATTCACCTAAAGAAAAATATGAAGTTTTCTAGAATGGATGATTATTCATAGCTCATGTTGGTTCATACATGAGGCCTTGGGATGAAGGTTTCGACCCAAAAACTAAATATCTTTCCATTGTCCTAGTTGGGACCTATATCTACGATCTTCCAACTAAACTCTAGATATATATTTTTTTAAACAGGTTGGAAGTCAACTTGGTGTGTATATATGCCTGGAAAAATACACCGAATTAAGTCTACTTATGGTTTATGTTAGAATCTATGTCACAATAGATTTATCAAAACCTTTACCCCTGGATATCAAATCTGAATCTAGGAAATGGACAGAGGAGGTCGATTAAGAAAAAAATTCATTCAAATGTAAGATTTGTCGCTAGCATGGTCACCTTGTAAGACACTATCCATAAATGAAGGCAAGATCAAAACAAAATAAAATTTGAATTTAAAGCAACACACACACACACACACAAGAATGCCAAGGTTTGGAACCATAAGAGGTAGACACCACATTTAGCTTCAAAGCTATTCAAGAAAAAATTAAGGAAGTTGATAAATTTGAAGAGGAAAATATTTCTTTGGTACAAAAAAACCTTCTCCTAAAAATCAAGATATAATTCAAGGCCTAGTCCCTAATTTTTGGGATTATCAGCCCTTAGGACTCTAACTTTTTCCTCAAAATAATCTAAGAGATGACAAGATCTCAAGAGATGATGATCTGAAAAAGAGGTTAGGATGGAGGAATATATAACACTGGAAGAGCAATCACATTCATAACTGAGTTGATTCAATCATGTATGAGTTAGATTGTGATGAGAAAACTTGCTTTTAAAACAAGTTAGAGGTAGAAGAAATAATCTTGGTAGGCCCCCTCTTTCAAACTCCTAGATCCTAAAATTGTAAATTAACATAAGCAAGGGCATCTAAAAACAAATCCTATAGACGCTTGAAAAATAAGATGATACAAAATACCATGTGAAGGAAAAGTAGGGCCCATCAAGTTAATTGGAGGAAGAAAAAGGAAAGAAAACATTATGGTGGTCACCAAAGTAAGAAAAGACTTGCTATTATTTTTTGAGGGATGAACCTAAAACGTGTAGTAGCGGGATGAAATCCCACTCTGTTGATAATCTACTAGAATTTGTGTGGGATAAATGCCTTGCATAAGCACATACTGTTAAAACAACTTATTTTAAACAAAAAACAAATAATTATTCATCTTCAGGAAACTTAAGGGAGTAATATATTTTCAATAAAATAATGAAGAATATTTGGCAAAATAGTAACTTTATAGCTATAAATGCAATTAGATCCTCTAGAGTACTAATAATTATTTGGAACCCACTCTCGGTATCTAACTTTCTTGTAGAATATTATGTCAATTGGAAAGGAATAATATTTGATGAAATCAACTCGGTTATATCCTTCATCCATCTCAACACATAAGGCCCAAGTACTAGACAAGGTAAATAAGTATGTTGTATGTCTTTAAAGGGCTTAGTCACACTTATCCTAATGATGAGTGGATCATAGGGGGTGATTTAAATGAAATTACCCCTCACTTGGAAAATTTTAGAGGTTGTATTAGACCCTCTCAATCCTCTTTTGACATTACATAATTTATTGAAGATATCTCAATTTTAGATAACAAGTCAAAATCCAAAAATCTCACTTCGACAAACAGAAGGCTTGGGATAACTTTGTGGTGGAAAGGATAGATAAATTCCTTTTAAGTTTAAACTAGATCCAATTGGATACTTTATTGGAATTTGAAATATTATTTTTTGCTAGCTTAGAACACTGGCCAATTAGTCTTTTGGTCTCATAGGAAGAGGCTACTAAGAGAAAACCCTTCACATTCGAGCTAATGTGGATGAAAGAATATTCCTTGAAAGGTAAGATAAATTAATGGTGGGATACAATAATTATAGGGTAAAAAATGTTTGCCCTTGCCAAAAAACTAAAGACTGTCAAAATAAGTTTCAAAGAAGTGAATATAAAAGAATATGGAATGATTTTGGATAATTTTTTTGTAATCTAAGTGATGTAGTCATGGATAGTGGATCTGGTTAAGGATGGCCATAGACCACATATCCCATACATCAACACAAAAAAATGACTGAATTACAACCTTGCACATGGAAACAAATTGAAACAACAACAACAAAAATAGTTCTTTTGTTTATTTCAAAAGATGAAATTGCATTAACACACAATATAGTCATGTTACGTAAGTTACAAATAAATGCAATCGTAAAACAATCTCAATGAGATGATTTGCATTCCTTTAATTTCAAATTTAACTCTCCCAACTCATTATCCATTCTATTAACCTATGGCAACCTACTCTCACAAATGTAGTGATGTGTTTATAGAAATACATGATTCACCTACTTACATCAATATTTTCAACTAACTTAACTACCCATTGATGCCAAAATTAATAAAGCCCATAATAAATCACTATGCACCATAATGAATAAATGTGCAATATAATTCCATTGTCCACAACACATCGCATGTTCTATAACATATCATAGGTTCCCTAACACATTGATATGTGATGTGTTGTCGATATTAGCTTTGTTATTTCCAATGTAGCTCACATCAAAAAGAATTATTAAGTAGTTGAAATAGATCATTATTTTAGCTATCAACTAACATTCAATTATGTGGTTTCATTAGACAATATTCAAACCCTTAAAAAAAACATGATGGCTTAGCGTGAATCCCATATTTGACACTAAATAGGTCATACCCTACCACAAAGTAGCCATGTGTATGTTTCAAAGTTTAAGGAGCTTTTGTGGAAAATTGTAACATTATGTCATATTATAATTTAGTAGATGGACTTGGAATGCTATCAATATGTTGCCTACAAATAATAGGATGTCATGGAGCTCTATATCATATTTTATAATTGATGGGAAAATTATAGTAATGTTACATGCTTTATTTCGTTAGATGATCTTGAAATGCTAACAAAATGTTTCTTACAAGCTGTAAGATACTACATAGGACTATATCATTTGTTTGAATTTTCATGTAAAACTATAACTACTCACCAATTTTTTATTTAATATATGAATTCCTAAGGTTATTTGAATATTTCTTGCAAATTGTGAGATATCACATAGCTTAAACTATTAATTTTGAAATAACAAGCTAAGAGGGGTAGAAAAAAATGACAGCCTAGAGACTTGGCAATACCCCTTAGATCAGTCAATCTTACTTACCAAGCACCCTCCCTCTAAATAGATAGATATATTCCCCTTGCGCCACTATAGAGATGGATATCTGGGGATGGCCATACCATATATAGTTGGCCTAATAAATATAAGGTTGAGTGCCTTAACCCCATATATAGAGAGGGATTTGAGTTCCTCTTATATATATAGAAAGAGAAAATAGGGGACCCCCTCCCCCTTGACCTAACCAAGCCTAGAGGTGGAGGAACCAATCTATAGGGCTATCACCTTATCTAGCTAGATCTTCTAACTTTTTCATAGTTCCCCCTAGTTCTTCCATCATCCACATCTCACGAATGAATTGCACAGAGAAGAAGATCCCCCAATGTCTATGGTGGCACCCCATATATAGATATATATTTAGATATGAGATTAAGTCTAAATAGGTAGGTCATCACGCTTCTAGGCTAAGCTCCACCATATATAGATTAGATAGGCTCTTGATTTCTGCTTATATACCCCATATCAAATCACTATCCCTAGATTTGCCATACACAGGGCACTCAAGTGGGTAATTTAGAGAAGAAAATCGAACTTGGAAGGGAAATCGAGTTGAGTTATAGTTCGAGCTACTCTAAGCAATCCTTATCTCTCTCTAGACTCTCTTAGATATTAATCTAAATGGCAGGCTTTCGATCGATTGATTACCTAATAATATATGGCAGGGCTTGGCAATAGTTAGGCTTAACCCCTAACCCCTAACTATATATATAGATAGGGGACCCAAGCCCCTACAAGCTTCAATCATTAACCATATCTATATACGGGGGGATTGGGTGCTTAACCATATCTATTTATCTATAGGGGGCTAGTTATACATAAGGGGGCATGTCAAGCCTTTGTAACTATTTGGGCATCATTTGAAATGGATATGCATGCCATGATTAACTTACCTTAGATCTACATACCTAATGCATCAGACCGAGTGACCAAAACAATAATGGGTGATCACCATGTGCCTGGTGCATGGTGAAGTATAATGTAATGCTCTATATGCACCCATTGGTTTTTGAGTCTCACTCACTAGAAAGATTGAATAGAGCTAGTTAGAATGAATTGTCTGCCCACCTGTCCTTGCCCTTGCTCCTATATATTGGATCCAACATCCTTTCTAGACCCATAGATTTGATTAGATCACCTATTTAGAGGGGTGGGGGTAGGGGGTGGGCATACCTAACATAGAATAGATTCCATACTCTCTCTATAGTCTTTAGGCTCATTGGTAATTTAGGTCGGCCCCATATGTAGATAGGTCAAGTGTTTGATAGTTCATTCATCTACATAATGTGGGCTCTCCCCTATATAGATAGATGGGATAGATGGCCCCATATATGGTTGACTACTCTCTCTTTTGGGCACTAACTGGCTTATAGAGGAGAGGGGGATTCTACAGATAAGGGGTTGGTATTCTTTGATATATAGAGATAGGGGAGATGGGGAGACATGGATAGGATAATTATTCTTGGGCTGATCTAACTACCCCCTTGGCCTCCCCATCTATATCAATATCAATTTAATCAATAATCTAATTTTAAATATAAGTCTTAATTTATATAAACACACACATATATATATAGACATATATACATACATACATATATACATACATATATATACATATACATACATATATACATACATACATATATATACACACACATATACATATCAGCTCAAGAATAATTATCCTATCCATGTCTCCCCCTCTCCTCTATAAGCCAGTTTATATATATATGTTGTACGTGGATCTACCCATTTTGATCAATAAAATAAAGCAAAATTTATCAAAATTGATACAAATATTTATTGATAGGAAACCAAAATAAAAAGAAGAACGAAAAAATCCTAGATATGTATAGATAGATGGGGTCATGCCATCACTCCACTATAGAGGGTTTCCAAAAAAAATATATGCACCCAACCCAACTAGATATATCTTATCTATGTCGAGGCCCCCCCACAGTATATATTTTAATTAGCACGATATAATTAACTATGGCTATGGGGATAATATAGATTCACTATGTCCAGGGTGGTACCCCCATAGTATATAAATAGAGTTTCATTGGCATTGGCAACCCATATATAGATATAGAGTTAAATTAAGAATTAGATTTAGATAGGGGGCATTTATGCTATCGTTCGAAGAGAGATCCCCTATCTCTATATGCACCACTCGCCCTATATATATATATATATATATATATATATATATATATATGGTATGGGGTTGAGGCCATGGATCTAGATAGGGCCTCTTCCATTTTGATCATTTATGCATGCACCCATATATCCCCATCTAAATAGAGGAGGGAACCCACCTGCCCACCCCATAACTATAAAGGGGGTTAGCCAAAAAAGGGGCCTAATGGATAGCTAGATTTAATATGAAAGGTGCTCGCCCCTAGATAAATAATATAAGATATATAAGGAGGCGAAAAAAACTCTATATGTTGGGGTCCTCGATCTCATCGAGAGTGTATCCCTACTCCCTATGATATATAGAGATATAAATAATGGGAAACCACCATAATTAGGGGAAAAAACAATCATAGTCATAGTTCCCTCCACTTGTAGAATATATAGATGCAACCAAACACAAGTCTTGGACATCTATCTTTGGTAAGAGCCATGGCCATATAGATATAGATAACATAACACACACCCAAAAAAAAAAACCTCACCCCCTATATATATGTGGGATAAGATAAAATATATAGGGAGTGGGTACTGCCATATAAAGTTTAATGGGTTCTTTAGTGTTCCTCGCTTCAATTGGGTGGCCAAACTCACTCTAGTAGGTTTGGTTTCATAACTAGCCCTAGCCATAGTATCATATCATTCTTAGTCCACCTTTCATTCAGATTTCCATGTTTCGGTCCATTCAGAGCTATGGGCTATGTAGTTTGTAATCGAGGCATTCATAGTGAGGCTTACAGACGTGGAGATAGACGTGGAGTCCATATATGTAACATGATCAACAGGGGTGTGATTGATGATTAGATTGAGGAGAGAAGTGATAATATTGAACTAAGATGGGTCTAACTAACTTTGAGGAACTCATTTTATAGTAGTCATAGTCCATCCCTACCAAGAGTCTCCTTAGGACCAAGACTATAGTGCACTACGGTGTATCATTGAATGTATAATGACCTCCATCATAGGGACATCACAGGTCAAGGTTAGAAAATGAAAGGATAGATCAAGGTGATTTGATGACTTTCCTATCTATAGTAATGTCATACTAGAGTTGGTTGATGTAGTCTATACCACATGAGGATTTACCCTTTCCCCTTAGTTAAGAGATAGTTGACTCATGACCGACCTGCCCTAATCAGAAAGGCTAATTATAAAGGCCTATACATTTCATTTTCATAAGGTAAGGAGTGGAGATTTAGTTTAATATCACTCACTACATGCAATCACCGATAGCCCTATCCTATCCATATCATACCATATACACTATGTAGCTTTGGCTCGAGAGGGTGACTCTCTATAGTCGGCACTCAACTGGCCCCCTAAGATCTATCCCTATAATGTTTTTTATAGTTTTATGTTAAATTACAATGATGTATTAGATTTTGATGCACTATGACACTAAATAAGATTATGTAACAACTTATATCAATGGTATGATAATCTAATAGATATTGCAAACCTCCTGAAGTGTTTCTAGAACACTGTAAATGTTTTAGCACCAAAGACTTACAACACTACTTGTTTTCACTTGACACTACTCTTATTTTTTGTTGATACAAGATTGCTAATGAACCCAAATGCTCATTCATCATACATAACCATGAGTTCCTACTCATGTGCCTTTTGTGAACTTGTTGAGAGGAATTCCATACTTAAAAAGTTCTACTACACTCATCCAAGTTGCATCTTCAAATTTTTAGCCTTCCACTTTATAAAATATTTTTTACACTCTTCTTTGAGCATATCAAACATCTACACCTTCTAATCAACTTATTCAAATTTTACACTTATGTTGTCTTCACTACCTTTTCCTTCATGATAAGGATACATGTCTTCCACATTGAAAATGTGTGAAATACCTATCCCTTAAAGGTAATTGATCTCATGTGCATCAGACACAAAGTTTCATAACACTATGCATGGTCCAATTTTCTTCCACTTCAAGTTTTTATATGTTTATTTCAGACATTGTTATTTCCTAAGGTGTGCTAAGACTAAGTCTCCCACTTGGTGCTTTAATTATCTTTTCTTAAAATCTAGATGCTACTTATATTGTGTTATGCTTATTTTCTATTATTTGTGTACTTGTTGATTTAAGTCATGCATATATTTAACAAAATATTTGGTTTCAACACTCTTCCTTCTCTCATATTTGATGTCATGCAATTCTATGACTTCACTTGGACTACTCCCATAAACAATATGAAATGGTGTCCTTTCAATGCTCCTTCTAATAGAACTGTTATAAGTAAACTTGACTTGTGATAGACTTGAATCCCAAATTTTTGGTTTCCCTCTAATAAAACATCGCAATAGGTTACAAGGAATTTTGTTAACTATTTCTATTTGTCCATCCATCTAAGGATGATATGTTGAACTAAACTATGTTTTGGTATTCAACTTCTTCTACAATATCCTCTAAACATTTTCTAAAAAAAATCTCTCTTTTAGACACTATGTTATGTGGAAATCTATATAGCCTCAGAACTTCCTTAAAAAATAAGTTTGCGATGTATGTAGTGTTACTAGTTTTCTTGCATACAACAAAATTTGTTATTTTAAAAAGTATGTCCACAATCACAAAAATAAAATATTATCCTCTTTGTGTTCTATACAATTGTTGACTACACCTCAATGCTTAAGTTTACTTAGGCTAATTTTGATAGGTTTTCTAATAATCCTATTTGGAAATGAAGCTTGCACTAAATTCCAAGTAACATACCCACATGGAAACATGCGTTAAATTTTGAGTTACAAACCAACATGGAGTTTATGCAATTGCTTGAATTTATGCAACCACATACATTTATTAGAGCCTTTAATCTCTATAAATGTAGGCCTCTTCCCTTCTCATTTATAGTTCGCACCCTATCCTTATGTTTAGTCATTTATTTTTTGTCACACTTGTGGTTTTTGACAAGTCTCCTTCAAGGCCCCTCTATTAGTACATTGTCCTTATATTGATTTTAATAGTTGCATGCCCTAATTTAAACTAATTAATGTAATACAATAATAACTTTAAATCTAAGAGAGACATGATCTTTAAGGTTTATTCACTTCAAGAAAATATTGTTATGTTTTTTGAAGAAAACAAGGCCCTCAAAGCATATAATGCACTCCTCCAAAACTTGCAGAACATGACTTACTCATTTGCACTTTTTAAGTCAGTGTTGCACTCTTACAACAACACTCAAATCATGTGGATCATTTAACTACTACACTTGGTTCACATTTAATACTTCCGACTCTAGCATGCATTCCTTAGATGTTCTTTTAGATTGTGATTTACTATACCATGAATCACATTGTGATCCTATGACATATATAGTTGTCTTTGTCATAAACCACACTTTTTTAGCTCATAATATAGATATTTTTAGCTCATTTAAGAAGCACAATAATGGTTTCAGATCTTGTATTATCCATGACACGTGTTATTATAACCAAGGTGTTAGAAAACATGAATAGGGCATTTAAGCTCTTCACCAGTTATTTATTCAGACTCTATACTCAAGCATGAGAGTCTTAAGTGATCCTAAAATTCTATCAGGCATGAGAGACCTATTCCTTCACTTGGGCATGAGATTCCTGAGTCATCCTCAGATTATATCACATGACAGACCTGAGCCTTCACTCAAACATGAGAGACCTGAGATTACTTTTATAAGGCTTACAAGACCTTTCCCTTCACTTTCTTCTATTAGGCATGAGAGTCCTACCATATTATTTGACTCATAAAAACATTAGAGTCTTGAATTTAATCCATATGTTTCCTTGCATACATTGTTTGTGCATATGGCATTGAATCACTTATAAGCATATTCTTTCACCATTTGTGTACATTTAGGATAGATTGATGATCGATTATGGTAGCATTATCAACAATCCATGCATGGACTCTTCCATTGCATCTTCTACACACCATTCATAGTACATAGCAGTGTTCTTTCCTAGAGCAAATTTTAGGTCTTGTGATGGCTTCTTCAATAGATAAACTACTCCTTATGATGATAAATTTATGGTGTCCCCAAAATCTATTCAATTCTTTGGTGTTCTTTATCCATGTGACAAATTTCTCACCATAAATAGTGAGATCCTTATGATGTATCTCCTGATTTTATGCCATCCTAACAACCTTTGGTGTATTTCAAGAACCATGCGATGGTTACGCCATCACCATTGTTGACATATTGAGAATTTTGATCCACCTCCCCCAATTTAGTAGAAGCTTACATAATGGTTTCATGCCTTGATATAGATGCACTAATGCAAAATAATAATAACTTGCAAGCCAAAAGTGATATGTTATTCTCTGAAGTTTTCTCACTTCAGGAAGATATTGTTAATTTTGTCAAGGAAAATAGGGCCCTAAAATCACATAATGCACTTTTTATCACAAAACTTTCAGAACAAGACTCACTCATTCATGCTTTACAAGTTAGTGTTGCACTCTTGTAGCAACACTATAATCATGTGGATCCTATAGTTATTGCACTTGGTCCACATCTAGTACTTACTTTTGACTTTAGTATAAATTTCTTGGATGCTCGCTTAAATTGTGATCTTCTAGACCACAAGTCTTATTGTGATCCTGCCACACCTATAATTATCTTTGTCAAAAGCCACAATGCTTCTAATCACAATGTTAATGTGTTTACCTCCCTTAAGAATAAAATCATTGGTTTGGGTTCCCAAATTCTCTACACTAGAGTTTACTCTAGTCTAAGTGTTTAAAAGTATGAACAAGGCACTGTGTTGTCTATCCAACTTGTTTACTGGATTACTCGTCATTGCATTTTCTATCGAGTAAGTTCTTCCACTCCTTCTTCAACACCACTATGTATGAGTTATGCACTAGTTTTTGTTTTATCTACACCACCAAAAGACATTGAGTGACATAGAACTGTTACATCAAGGCATTTATTAGATATTATACTCAGGCGTGAGAGTCCTAAACTATATTCACATTTTTCAAGAATGAGAGACTCCACCCTTCTCTTAGGTATGTGAGACTTGATATTATTATTAAATGGCTTATGAGACATTTCCCTTCACTCAAGTATGAGAGATTTGAGCTTTCTTTTGTTATACATGAAAGTCCTAACACATCATTAGATTCATATAGGCATGAGAGTACTAGATTTGGTCCAGACACTTTCTTGCATAACATCATTTATGCACATGACACTGAATCACTTGTAGGCATCTTTTTACACTATCTATGTTCATTTGGAATGGATTAACGATATTTTATTGTGGCATCCTCAACACTCCATGTGTGGACTCTATCGAAATGGTTCTTTCACTATTTAGTTGCATCTTCTGCACATTGTTCATAATGGCTAATAATGCTCCCTTCTTGGAGAAAATTTCATTTTATAGTGCCTTCTTCAATAGATACATTGCTTCTTATGGTGAGTAATTTTTGGTGTCCCTAACATCTATTTGATTTTTTTCTTTTTTTTGGATCCATGTGACATATTTATTAGCATCAATAATAAGATCCTTGTGGTGTATCTCCTACTTTTATGCCATCTTGACATCTTTTCATGTATTTCAATAATCATGTGATGGTTGTCCCATCAACATTGTTGACATATTGAGATTTTTCATCCACCTCACCTAATCTAACAATAGGGCATGTTAGGTACTACTTTTTTTAGTAAGACCCTTCACTGCATCTCATAATTTTTTGGTAAATATTATATGTTATTGTATTACCTTTTGGCTGAGATCCTTTTGACACAACTCTTATCCAAAGTGGTATTTTACTTTTATTGTACATGGGTATCTCATCAATCCTAGTGCTAGGACCCATTTAAGAGGTTTAGCCTTTTGTTTTTTGCACATACTCCCAGAGGGGGGGGGGTGTTAGTGTAAATTGCTAATAACACCTTAGTGCTTAAGTTTACTTAGGTTAATTTCGCTAGGTTTTCTAGTAATCCTTTTTGGAAATTAAAATTTAACTAAAATTTAGGTTGCACACCCATATCAAAACTTGCACTAGAGTCCAAGTTTCACACCAACTTGCATTTTTGAAATTACTTGTATTTATAATTACAAACTAACTACATGCATTTATGAGAGACTTTAAACTCTATAAATGTAGACCTTTTCCCCCTCTTTTTGTGGACATAATGGTGATAGAGTGTTGCAAATTATTTGTAATTTAATTTATCTCATAATGTGAATTGTATTGTTATGATGACACATTTCTTTAAGTGTGAGTTAGTTTTGGTTTGTTGATCTTGTGATTGAACTTTGTCCCCTTTTTTTAATATTTGAATTCTTTGTCTTTTGGTGCTCATTGTTTCCATCATGTCAAATATTGATTGTATTTCCTTCATATAATAAGGATATGTATTTATTTAGAATGTCAACTGTAGCATACATTTTTTGGTGACCGTTGTTGTCCAAGTATAACCCTTAACTAGTCACCACGGTACATCACAAATATTAATGTATAATAACATTTGGCCAAAAAGGGATTTATTATTTATTATGCTTGATTGATCCATCATAATTTATATTATGTTGTTATTCATTTGTGTTATGACACAAGTATTATAGGAATGTAATGTTACATGTGTTTAACTCTTATTCCTTATCAATCAATATTTCTTGCTAATAGTTACCCTTAATGTATACCATAATAGTTGAAATGTCATGCTATGGATGATTGAACTTTCTATGTGCTCTATTTTTGGATTGGTTCCTAATAAAAACAATTTTTTTTGGCTTTTGTTGTCTCAGAATTATTATGATAATCCCATGATCTGTAATTAGGCAGTGTCCAAAACTACACCAATTGCTCCATTTTTATGGATGCTGTATAAATTCCCAATTTCTCATTAATTAAATTGAAATTGGCATAATAATTAAAATCAACATTCAAAATTGATAGTAAACCAAAATCATGAGCCATAAAGATAATATGGAAACTAGGGTTGATAACGGAGTTCACCCGATCTAGGTTATGTCTTTGGGTCCTACTTAAAGGTGAAATTGATCGATCATTAATGAAAAAAAAACTTTGTACATCAATTATCCCTAGTAGGGGTTCTCAATCTATAAATAAATGTTTTGATGTCCACTGGCTCTAGCTTTGGCTACTGGCTCTAACTACTGGCTTTGGCTATTGGCTCTGGCTATTTCTTGTCTTTTACAAGTTTGATGTAATGTCTCTACCAAAAGAGGTCTATGCAATAACTCTCGTCTTGTAATTGTTACTCCAACAGTGAAGACATACAAACTTGCTTACTATGGAAAGGGCTAAGCTTCAATATTTCTTACTCTTTGTGCAAAGGGCCAAGCTATAAGCTTTCTTACTTTTTGTTACAAATAGAGCTCTCATCAAATTCTTCTGAAGAGCTCTTAATCAAAACTATTTTTCCTCCTAGATGGATGCTTGGATCCAAAACCTTGGAATGGAAGAGTTGCAATACAAGTGAGAGCTTGATTCTCAAATACTTGTAATGTAAGTGAGAGCTTGGAGTGATCTTGGAATTCTCTTGGAATGAGTTTACAAATGAGGTTCATGGGTTTATATAGTTTTTAAAAACCCACCAATTATGGATTTCTTATTATCCATCCCCATGTACAAGCCTTTATTTAAGCTTCTTAGCCTTATCTCCCAAAATGGGGCATAGAAAGTTGATGAGGGTTAATGGGTCGAACCGCCCTTCATATCTTGCTCTTTGGATAAACCTCCCATGCGTTTCTATGGGAGATATCTCAATTTCTATGGGAAATATCCCACATTTGTGGAGAAAGAGATATTCATGGTGTTAATCCCATTTCTCAAGCCTTAGGAAGTGGGATTTGTGTAAATCTTGGAGAATATTTGAAGTTGTTGTGGACACTCCAAATGTGAGGATTTCATTGGTACATGTGTCAATAATCTATTAGACCACGTGCATGTCCAATCATCGTACCTACACATTTTTTCCCTATTACCTAAAAACTTCAATAGGTCATAACTTTTGCATACGGAGTCCACTTTTCAAACCGTAAAATGCATTGGAAAAATCTTAACGAGCTCTTCACTGTGCATATAGTTTAGGGAAAATTTGAGACCATATAATTTGGTCATTATTAGAAATCCTCCTGGATCATCTCTTCATATTTAAACTTCTAAATATTTTGTGCTAATGTCGTATAATTTTCTATCTCATGTCATGTTATTTTTTGATAACTACATAATGTTTGTCCTTCTTGATTTGATAATTTATCTGTAACTCTATGTTAAGTAGTAGGTAGAGCAATCAAATGCTTATAAGGTAGATCAATCAAATTCTTATAAGGTAATATTTGGAGGATAACATTTGATTGATATTGTGACTAATACTCTATAATTTGATAGTTGGTTTTGTGTCCATGATCTCTACATCATTTACTAAATCTATCATGGATTTTGGTATTCGCCCTTATGCATCATGTAATGTTTTGTGCCTTTATTTTTTAGTTGTGATATATTTGGCAAAGAATTGTTTTAGTGAAGAATTTATCATTGAAGTATGTATATTGAACTTATATTGCAACAAGTATTTTCACTTGTATCCTTATGAGTGTTTAAAAGGGGTGTCTTTCCCTTATCTAATTGAACATTACTTACTACTTTGGAATCATCTTTGTACTCTCCTAGACCAAAGGGTATAAAAATTGTATGAGACAAATACTCATCTATGTTCTCTTGGATGTCATTTTCATCATCATCACTTTCATCTTCTTCCACAAATATCACATTTAGATCCTTTGAACTATCTAATCAAAAGAGATTTTGTATCTCCTCTTCTTTTGTGTCCTTTGTTATAACTAGATTTGGTTCCTTTTCATTTTTTTTGTTGATTCTCCATTCTCATATGTATGTATCATTTTTTGTGTTATGATTTATGATGGGGGTATTACCCACTATTAAAAAATGTCTGCCTATGGATTGCGTCCATCGCTCGGTCCTGCAATTTTGCATATTTTAAAAGGCTGATTATTTGTAGGACATGTGGACAAATGTACATTATCTTCAAACTTTATGCACTAATGCAAAGTAGATGATAAAAATTCCATTTCATGAATCCATGGTCTACCTAAGAGTTGGTCAAAATATAATGATTTGGCATGACATGAAACATAATAGATAATCTTAGGGCCTATAGTGATATCCAAATTAATTGATCCTAGTACTTGGAGAGGAAGGTTGTTAAATCCTATGATGTTCTTATATGATTTTTGAATAGAGTCCATATTGACACCCAATGTTTGTAGAATCATGGTTTTAAAAATATTTAATCTAGATCTATTATCTATCAAGACCTGTTTGATTCCCTTATTTAAGATTTTCATTTAAATAAACAATGAGAGAGTTTGATTTATAGTATATCGAGTAGGAAAGTATTCATTATCAAAATATAGCATGTCTCTATTATTATTTAATGTATTAACAAAAGATATGAAATATGTTGGTTCTATATCATTTGTTATAGATGTGTCAAGCAATGTGGCATATAGGATACCTTTGTAGATAGTTGAGATCTTGAGTAGCTCTAGTATGGAAATCTTAGCTATAATATGACACCCTTTAGTTGAATTAGTTGGTATCTTGAGAGGTGGAGGGTGATGATCCTTCATTCTACCATGCATTATGAGGCACCCTACCTCTTCTAGTTATAATAACATGGACTATAGAATACAATGTAAGCCTAGGATTAATAATGTGGGTTGGATTATAGCTACCACAACCTCAAGGTCTAGGGGGAGGAGGAACTAAAGGATTCATACATGCCTATTGAGATCTTAGATTTGATATTTAGACAATAATAATTATTAGGGATAACTAACGATTCTTCATTATTAATTTTAGCCTTAGCTTTATTGCACGAGTTTGACCCATTCTATTGCATGGTTGTGAAAGATATTATATATTTAAAGGAAACAACATGTGATGACGACAATCATAACTTGAATTAAAAGCTATAAACTTTATATATCCATGATAACCATGATTTATTTGTGTGAATAAGGGAAAATCACATATCAAATCTAAAATGATAGCATAGAAACATGAAACCCTTAGGGAACTATATACACCTCAATTTTACATGGTGTAACATTCCATGATATCCAATGATGATGCAAGGACCTCTATAAACAAAACATGATTTGACCTAGTCTTCTCCCCCATTTATGTATTTTACCACTCTTTTGGCCTTGTTAATGTGTCAAATTTGCATTTTTTAAGTATTTCCTTTAAAATTTGAATCTTTGTGTGGCATGGAAAAACTGTCATGATATTTCTTGCAATCATCCAAACCATTCGCACCACCATTGTGGTGGTTATAGAAACTACCACAACAAACTACATAAAAGAGATGTTTTTCCACCATTGCATATTGTTTGAAATTCACTCTCAAGACAAGCATTTTCACATGTTTTTCAAGTTTTATATTGTATTTTTGATGTTATTCTATTGCCATTGCTTCCCTAATATTTCAATACACTCCTAGTAATGTTCAAGTCACTTTTATCTACTTTCATGTTAACTCAAACAAGGTCTCAGTCAAGCTTCAGTTGACTCCCACGTGCAACCTCTTCTCTTTCCTTATAGATAATTCCTTTTTCCTTGATTTTTAGATCCAAATTTTGCATTAAGATTTGAGCATGCAAGTTTTAAAGAGCTATAGTTTATATTTTGTAACTTTTAAAGAACTCATCACAATTTATTTGGTAATATTTGGGTCACCCATGTGAATTAGAAGAAGAAACCCATGCTATTATAACACAATAGTCTATTATTTATGAGTAACCAACCACTGTTTAGCTGTCTATTTCTTCAATATGTGATTGTGTCTTCATCATGTTTTGTGCTACCTCTTGTTGGAGAATTCTTGGGTCTAATTGAGAAACAAACATAGAGTTAACAACCTGAGAGTTAACTAATTTCATCATTATCCCAATCTTTGATTCTACAATTGTCCTTTACATTGGTCAAGGTGGGGGATTTAATTTCTTTTTCGTGTTATTAATTTTTCTTAGACCAGATTGTTAGTAGGGGTTTTTGGAAAACCCATAAAAACATGCTAATGTGTGTTTCTATGTGAAGTAAGTTGCATGTTCAAAACGTAGGCATAATTATATAAATATTGAGTATTCATTCGATTCAAAATTACATGTTCATTTAGAAAATGTAGACTTTAATTGTACATAGTGGTAGTTCATGTCAAGTAATTAAACAAATGTACACAAAATGAAGTATACATTGTGCGTGGAACAAGTATAATTTTTTTTAGGTAACTCAGCATAAGATCTCTATATTACTCTATCTTTTATAACTCTTTTGTTTTACAATAAATTACTATATATAAAACTTCCAAAGCTTTGTCGCTTCACATTTTGTCTTTCTATTTCTATCTCAAATGAGTCTTTTCATATTCTATAATATTTAGGGATACATACATAGGTTAAATATGTGGACAAGGAATACATAGAGGGGAGGTTAGTCTTGTGTTAGTCCAATAAAACAAATTAAAGTAACACACTAAAATCCTAACCCTTTAGTCGAGACACTAGTGAGAGTATAGGTAACAAGCATGCATATAAAAACACAACTAAAACATAAAAGAAAACCTTCTTTTACCTTATTTGGAGCTCTAAATGGATTGTATAAATGGATTGCTCAACTTGTGTATCAAGAAATCTTCATCAATGGAGCTTTGTTAGCTTTACCTTTCCTTTAAACCTTGGCTTTGATTGCTTAGCTTAAGATTTGGGCATGGTAACATTACTTGTATGAGGCTTATGGAGTAAATCTTGGATAATAACTCTACAATATCTAAGCTTAGAAATGAAGGGGTACGACCTTTTATTTATAACCTCAAAAATTAATTCTTACCAAAGATGAGTTAAGGTCGAGTTTAAACATGGAATGGGTTCAAACTAACCCTAGGTGAGTTGAGACTAACTCTAGTTTAGTGAAAATTTGTCATGTAATTATGATATTCACTTTCTAGGTATGGCTCTCAAATTAGATATTTCAAGATATTTTCAAAGAGCTTGATAACTCATAAAGGCAATGATGAAAAGGCTTGATATTTTGAATTTTGGATTTTCCATTTTTAGATATTCATTAATTACTAATGGATAATTAAACCAAGCATTTAATCTTGTTTAATTAGATAATTTAGTTTGATTTGTATTTTTTCTCTTTCAAGATTTGACCAAGTACCTTGCTTCATGGGTCCATAGGCCAAACTGATAGTTGTTATGTCGTAAGGTGATTGGGGATGAATATGTGAAAGGTTATTGTTGTGTACGGGTTAGTATTCCAAATAGGGATTCCTCAACATGATTTTGAGATTTTATGAATGATGTGTGAACAAATTTGGGATGTTTAGTGATTTCTAGTCTTAATTTGTAATGGTTGGTAGGAATCAGTCTGAAGTCTAATCAAAAGCCAATTGTGATGAGATTTGGGTGTCTACATAATACATACAAAAATATATACATTATACAAATTGATATACATAGCATAATTTCCATGCATCTGCACTCTATTATTTTACAAACCAAAGTCTACTACCAACACTTTCCCAAACTTAAACAATTGTCTCATCTCGAGACAAAGTTACATGAAGTGTACCTTATACTAAAACTAGTAAAATTTCTTGTGTTGAGGGGTTGGTCCAAAAACATTACTTGTGGTAATCACTTAAGGTGTCGTTTACCATTTTTCACCTCTTACACACTACTTAGCTACCCGTTTTAGGTTTTCAACCATCTTGGTCCCACTCCTAATGCTTATGACCTTCCTTATAAAACAAATTCAAAAATCTTAAAAAAATTGACCTCGTAGTACCTAGAGAGAAGGTAGAGGCATAGATTGTGCTAATGGATATCAAAGAGGCTAAAAAGATGGTGATTATGGAGCTATTGTTGATGAATTTGCACTGATAGAATCTATTAATGAAGGTGTTTTCTATGAATGGATGGTTGACTGTATGACTTTAATAGCTTTCATTTATTAGAGCTCTTGATGGAGTTGGTTTAATGGGATGAATTTGGGCTCCTCAATGATTTATGTGATATAACTTCCCAAATTGAACAAGTCCTTCTTAAACATCTTCCAATTGATGAAAGCTTCCCACACCATATTGATCATAGTCTGCAAAGAAAATTGACACACCATTATATTTTGTATGTCATCATCCTTAGTTATTAAGAGGGTAGCCCTATTGTGTAACACTTTCTACTGAATTTATAATACTAGATCCTCCGATTTATCTACATGACTTTGTGTTTGAATGCTAATAAATGTATTATGCCACATCTCATTTTTCCATGTTTTTGGCTTCTCCATCACATTATATCTTAAAATAAGAGATGCCCTTAGTATGACATCTAGTTGATTAGATGTAGTCGAATGGTCCTCCATTATTGTTTTGGATTTATCTGCCTTGATGAACCCCAGGTTAGCTTCAATCTATGCATTGTTTAGTTGTTACTTCTAGTCAAACATGCTTCTAGCTAAGAGTTGAGATTGGAGTGCAACAATGTCCAATACTTGTTTGTATTCCTTTAAGAGCTCAAAGATAGCCTTTGTTTCTGCCTTCAAGTTATGACCTTGCATTCGAGGTTGTTATTACTTCGATGTAATGAGACAATATTTTGTAAGGTGGGATAGAAGAATTCAAAATTAATTCTCCTCAAACATGACTTAGTTTCCCATGACTTGAATGACCAACACAGGGCACATGTCATCAATGATTTACCTAGACTTGTTGAGGCGATAATAGAGTTCTACATTGTTCAATTTAAATTGGGTTGTGTCTTGTTCTCATTTAGATGCCTTTTATAAGATTGATTCATAGAACGTTATAGCTCCCTCAACATACTTTGTCAAGGATAACTTAGTCACGTCAAGTGAAGCTTTATGCAATATCATGGCCATAGTCAGTGAAGAATACACGGTTATTATTGATGATGGTTGGTATTAGATATATGCCATAGGGAGTGTGAATGTTATCCTTGCCTTAATGGTGGTAGAACATCCCATAACCACTGATTGGATATCAACCTATGTTGTGAGGCCTCAAATTGCGCACCTCCCTGGGTTGATCCTGAGCCTTGTGACGTGCTAGATGGTTTTTGAGCTTTAGTTATCTATACCTATTTAGCATACTCTATTTGTAGTTGGGTTATGATTTTAGCTTTATTATTTCACTCTTAATTCTCCTTGGATTGGAAATTGCCTTTAACTATGCCTTATCTACTTCCTTTGCATTCTTGATAACATCCTTAGCACTTGCTCTTTGACCCTTTGTTTATTATCTTCTTATTGATTTCATAGGGCCTCTTTATTTTTCTCCTTTGCCCTAGTTTTTACATTAGCCTAGACCCTTCTCTATTGTACCTGTTATGCTTCCTTCTATACTTATTCATTGTTCTTTTTCATAATTTCTTCTTCTTTGTTCTTCTTTTGTGAAACTTCTTTGCTTGTTTCTTCTGTTTCTATTCTTTTGCCTCCCTTTTTTTAGGTAGTAGCTTCTTCTTTATTTTCCTCCTCCTCCTCCTCCTCCTCCTCCTCCTTCCTTGTCTTATTTTTTGTTACCTGATGCACCTTCTCTTATGTTGTTTTGGCTTGTGTTGTTTCTTATTTTTTTATAATATCCTATTGTGTCTTTGGGTGTTTTGGCTATTGGTGTTCATTTATTTGAGCTTTCCATACATAAGCAGGGAAATTTAGATATAGAGATGGAGATGATTGAATTGGTGAATCATGAGGGGAAGGAGAGGGATAAGATGTTACCAATGTGTGCCTACTTACTGGTTCCTTTATATGGGTAGGTGGAATAACAACCTTCTTTAAGTGCTTATAGGCACAAATCATCATTATAAGTTGTTGTTATGTAGCTTGTTCTTCCTTGGACTTAATGTCCTCCAACACTAATGATGCAACAAATGAGCCCACATGTTTTGAAATAGAGGGAGAGGTCCTTGACATTGTGTGTGATATGGGTCTATGCATAAGTGGTTGTTGAGGGCTTACTTATTACTCTGTGCCTTGTGATGCCTCTAGTTATAAATGTGTAGTTGTTGACAAAATTTGACCCTGCAAGTCAAATTGGGACCCCTATAGGTAAAAAATTGATATTTAGACGTTTATATGGGGTTTAGTATTATTTCATAAGGTGTATTATAGGTTATTTGATGTCATTCTATATTATATTAGCCTTGGTCATTAGTCATTTTAGTCATTATGTTCTTTTGAGTCATTTTGGGGTTAAAATAGGGCATTAAATGAGTTGTATAGCCTCCTTGGGAAGTGTGAAGGTGCAAAAAAGGTGATTTCACATGACATGCATCTTATTATGCCTTAATAAACTATTATTAATTGAAAAGTGATAGGTTCTTTAGAATAAAGGGCATATTTCTTGAAAAAGGGAAGAGTTTGGCATGTGTACGACCCATAAGGGAGTGTGACATGTGGGGTAAGGATATGATATGAATATTAAACTTCATCATCCATTTACATTATTTAAGTACTCTATAAGTGTCAAAATTGAGCTAAAACCATTGTGTTCCTTCTTCACCCTTCCATACACATAGAACTAGTTAGCAGGTTTGTACTTGATACAATCAACAAAAGCAATTTCAAGAAAAATGCTCTTGGGGGTGTCTTCTAAACTTATTAAAATTAAATTTTATGTTTTGTTGTATAGTAATGGTGGTCTATTCTTTATTAACCATTCCTAAGAAGTTAACCTATCCAATTTACTTGTTAATCTGTGCACCCTACAGGTTTTGCTTTGGTTTGGATAAGTCCATACAATTCACTTGTTGATGTTATTTCTAGATGATGTTGAATCCCTCCTCAAATGATACCCATTCTTGGTTTCATGTTTTAAGGTGTTTGGATAGATCAAATACATCAAAGTTGTAAGAGAAGCACCATTATATGTTGCAAGCATATTTTAAGTATTTTTAGAGTCTCTAGGATTTGGTAGTGATTCTAAGGGATGATAATAAGTTCATTACCACATTTAAAATGATATTTTGATCTTTTCCCATTACAATCTAATTTTCCAAAGCATAATCCATGAGGGTGCAGTCACAAGGATCATGCAACCATTTTAGCCTATGACTGTCATACATAATTAGTCATGGTAAATCACATGTATGGAACCTGTATGTCATGTTCACAGAGGTGTGATGAAGGTTCCAAAGCCTTGGTGTATCTTTGTTCAACATGAACAATGATTAGGCATTCAAATGGTGAGAGGGTTTTTACAATCATGTTGAACACCTTCACACAGTCTACCATGGACAAATTCATCTACAGGTGCCATGGAGGGGAAATGTCATGTTAAAATGAAGTTTTGACTTGTTCTAAATATTTAAAAGTTGAAGGGGATCCATTTGAACATTTTAAGAAGATACAATGGTTATTTTAGGCTCATATATCATGGGTGTAGTTCATAATCCTACTCATTGCCTGTAAGTAACTGACAGACACCTTCAGGTATCCTCATAGGATCGATCATGTTAAAAGGGAGTGTATAAGCCAAATAAGGTTCTGCATGATAAATAAAGTCTATTTTCAATCCTTGAGAAGAAAATAAAACTCATAAGAAGATAAAAAACCATACACATTGCTTTCATTCCATTCACTGTCTGTAGACATGAAAATGACCACCTCTAGGTGATAACAAAGAGCTGAGGAGTTGTTTTGAGGCATTGAAACAAGTGATAAAGATTTTCATTTAAATCTTGGTAAGTGGAATTGATCATGGTAGATATAATTGAAAGTATAAATTGTAACATGGAAGGATAGATCACCTTGGGCATGAGATGAATGAGTTTTGGGGTCAAATCCCCAAAAGTGCAAAATAGATTTCTTTGATGTTTTGTTGATATTTTACAATAGGGATATAAGGAATTTTGATGCAACATAATGGCTTTGTTTTATATCATATATATATGACAAGGAATCCAAAAGGTTTTAGGGGTAGATTATCAATGGAAATTGGTTTTTTAGAGGCCCAAAGTTGTGATTTTATACACTAAATCCAGATAGTATTATGTATAGGTCTGAGTCTAAAAGAGACCTTTTTCACCCAAAGTTGTAAAATAGACTATACACCATGGTTGAGGGTTTTAAAATAGTTAAAGGAGTGTTTATGACCTAATTTATCATATAAATATGTTATAACACTATATTTCAAGTCTCATGTACACCTACAGGTGTCCCTTCACAAGAAAGTGTTGAACTACAACCAACCTAAATTGCAAGTTTGAGAAAGTGTTTCTCTCTTGTGGACCTAGAGCTTGGTGTTAACTTTGTTTAATATTAAAAATAATATGGATAGGTTAGTGTATTGAGTTTTTATTAGATAAACACCTTTATATTCCCCCTCATTTGACAATATGCAACTACAACCAACTGTAGATGACTGTATAAGGTAGAGAGTAAAAAGGTTAGGATTCTTGAGGTGGGCTTAGTTTGAACATGGATAATTAGGTATAAATAATTTATAATTAACCTAAAATATTAAAATAAGGTCTAACCACTATACCCAATTCATAATTCATGCAAAAAACACCTACAAGAGCTTTAAACAAGCAAAACACAGTCAAAGGAAGCACTCAGTCTTGACCAGGCAGAAAGTATGAGGGGTACATGAAAGGTCAGAGTGGTGAATAGATATTAAAACATATACATAATGATCATGAAAACATTTATATATTGTTAAAAATTTAAATAAATCATATATGAGGGGATCTAATCCAACATCCATAGTTCACACCAAAACACTGTGCACAGTCCCCCTTTTTGCATAGTTTGTCTTGAGTTTTATTAAAGTTGGGGGCTCTATTGATAAGATAAAGGGATAAAATTTGGTAGAGAACATATTTAAAAACTGTAAAACCATATAAAACATCCAAAATTTCTTGTTAATTAGGGGAAGTACCTTCTACTTTGTCTTAGATAGAGGGTACTTTCCCTTGTGCATAAAACTTGCAATTTTAGAAAAAGGAGATAAAAATATCGGTCAGGAGTTGGGTGAACATTTATAGAAGGTTTGTGGAGTTGTATAACAATTAAAAAAACATGATGAACCTTTATAAGAAGGGATAATCTCAACAAATAGTCTAAATCATCAAGTATGCACTCTGGTTTATGTAGGCAGGGTTTAGGCCTAAAGCTAAATGGAGAGTCATTTTCACTTCCACCATGAGAGGGGAATTATAATCCATTTGGGAATGTTTATATGGTTATAAAATATGTGTTTGAGCTATTTGGATGTAGGGAAAACCATGAAAAAGTCAATTTTGGACTTTAAGACAACTCAGGCCTATTGGAATGGAGAAGAGAGGTTGATAGGGAAAATTTGAATGCTCATATCTCCCTTGGCACCTTTCATGGAGATATAAGGAGTTTATGGAGGTTGATTGAGGTCATAAAATTTAATTTAGTGGAATTTATTTGCAATTACAATGTCCTATCTCTATGAACAAAGCTTAAGAGTGGAAATGGCCTAAAACCCTTGCAAACCCTTGGATAAAGACCTGATGAAGGAAATGAAGATGGTGAGCTACCCAAATGGCATAGTTTTCTCAAAATGATGATTGGAAGAGGTAGAATACTTATTCAAGATCCATTCCATTAGGATGAGTTGTACAGAATTTATATGGATAGGATAGGGTTTTCTTGACCTTTTTAAATGTGTTTTATAGGTTCTCGAAGGAGTATGAAGATGCCAATCACATAGAGGGGAAGCTTAAGACCTAAGATAAATCCCAAAGACAATTTATTTTTTTATAATAACTCTTAACTTCCTCAACCTTCTACTTCATCTCAGCTAGTCGAAACTAACATAGTGAGCATGATGGTGAGAAGTGTGAAAACTTCAAGTGGGTGGATTTTTATGGTATGCATGAGTAGTCTAAGGCCATGGAGAGTATTTAAAAGTGTCATCCACTCAATCCCATGGATTTTCATGAAAAAATTAAGCTAATTTTAATTCCAACTATGAGGGATGACTGAAAGAGGAGTTTTTTATAAGTACACGTAGTGATAGATCATTTCTAGATGATTCTAGATAACCAAGATTATAAAAAATACATGGAGAGGCATGTATGCAACCCTTAACCTTCATTCCAATCATTATAATTGTTCCTACTTAGTTTTGGGATGCTCAAATAGGGCTAAATCAAGAAGGCAATTTTTAAAGCTAGAATGAGAACTTCTACACCACATTTGAAGAGTTTCATGACTTGGGGTGACACTTGTGCTTCCTTAATTTGCATGATTAGTTTCAAATTCTCTTCTCATACACAATTAACTCATTTTATTATAATTACAAGTGTACTTGTGACCTTTGGACTTCTCTCTTCTCCTCTCTCTCTCCAGTTTTATAAGAACTAACCATTTTGGCCTTTGTAACTTATGCTCCAACTGAGTATGGTGAAGCCCTACTCATTTGCATATTAGGGATCAATAAATACTACTTATTTTTACCTCTTGAATGGATATTAATAGTGTGTTTTGCTTGGATTATTGATCTTGTTTAGTGACGACTCTTATTTCCTTAGCATGTTGTCTCATTCTCTCACTTATTGGTAGTTGGAAAGCTTTTTCTTACAGGTCATGTGAAGTGTTCTTATTGTCACTTGGATTTATAACCTTTTAGGAGATGAAAATATTTCCTCATCCAAGTAGCATAATGGAATCACCTCTAGGCTTGAGCGCAACCTAGGGAATGAGGTGAATCTCTAGATAGGGTGAGCTCCTTTGATTTACCACTTTGGATTGTAACTACTACTAAACTTAGGGAATGAAAAGGGAGAAGAATAACTGAAAGAAAATTAATATAGGGAGGTGATACACCAAATAAAATTATGACATCCAACCATATGCATATTACACTTAAAATCAAAGGACAAATTGAACATACACTTGTTGGGAAATACGGAAGCACACAATTGATTACCAAATACAAGCAACTTACATGCAGAATTAAACCAGAATCACAAGTAACTAGAATTCAGAAACAACACAGAATATGAGAGACAATACACAATTGTATTAATACTCTTCTAGAAGGAAATACAACAAAGAAGATTGCCACAGTTCTTCTTCCTTACATACCTCTAGGGCTCCCACACCTCTAGGGCATAAATAGTAAATCTTCCCTCAAAGCTCTCTCTCTTACGGTCCCAACACACAACTCAAACACAGAGTTGGTGTTCACCTCCAACCAGTCAGTATCCACTACTGCCAGTACACCAGTGCTCCATGCACTCCACAAGTGCTCCACGCACTCCAAGTACACAAATGTACTTCAAGTAGATCTCCCCTGAATTGCAACAACCTGCAACCCAAATGATCTCACTTATGGAAGGATCTTCCTTGCCTTCCTCTTTGCTCTCTTTCTGAGTACACACTGTACTCCAAGTAGATCCTGCTTGATCCTGCTCCCTGTTGTGTTGCTGTCCTCCCTGATCTTGCACACCTACAAATCAATCTGGTTCTACACACCTGCAAACCTGGATCATGCACACACATACACCTACAAATCAATGATCTTACTTACCATGTAGATCTCCTAACGTAGCCATGCACACCTATTGACCAAGATCCTACACAACTGAAGAACCCTTCTGATTCTCCAAAACCAGCACCCACACTTGGCACTATTGTGGAACTAGGAGGAACACCCTTGCTCACTTCACACATAGAAGGAGCTAACTTTGCTCAACTCAAACTAGAACACTTTACAATACAGCCCATGAGTCTCTTATATAGATCTCATCCAAACAATAATTAGACATCTAATTACAATAATTAGATCCACAGCTTCTAGTCTAAATTTGGCTCTTGACATGCAAACACTTGGTTCATTAACTAACTGTCCGTAAAAATTTTAGTTTTGAACCGCACAGGTGACCAACATCGGTCCCTGTTTGCCTGGAGGTGACCGATGTCAGTCGATCCCTGACCGACATCGATTGCTTCTGTTCACTAACCTGACTGACATCCGCTGATCAGATCAATGCCAGTTGCTTTGCAACTCAGCAACCTTCAGCAACCTCCTCCCTTGTTTGCATCAGTGAAGCTTTTAGCTCCACAACCTAACAATCTCCCACTTGGAGATAAACAACTGCACTGTACTTGTACCCCGTCTAATCTATTTCCTGACTTGTATCCCTCTTCAAGATGAATCCTGAAGACCAACTACCACACAACCCGTGGTGCACCTCCTGTCATCCAAGTAACCTACCGCATCCACATCTACAAACACATGTAGAAAAGATCTTGAACCTGCATAGCATGTGCACCTACTACTGGTCCCTCTCAAATACTTGAGAATCCACTGAACTGCCCTCCAGTGCTTCTTTCTCGAATCAGCTCCAAACTTTTTGACAGCTCCCACTGCATGGGAAACCCAGGTCTAGTACTCATGTACTTAACCTCATCATGTGAATCAAGACACTAATCATAAAACTATCCAACCCATCGGCATGCTCACTAGCTTCACACAATCATTCGGAGATAAAATCAACCTGTGATGTCCATGTCTCTAGAACCCACTCATGCCAAAGAATTTTGCTACTCAAAATTCCTCATGACATACCTTCTGAACTAACTTTACCTTTAGCTCAGAAAAAACTTTGTATGTGTAACCCTGCATGCAAACACACAACATACAATAACAAGATGATGTTGCAACTCATCATCCACCTGGTAAAGTAACCCACAGTAGTTACCCTGACATTGACTAAAGCCATGCTTTGTCCTCCACCTGTCAAACCTGTACCACTATCCTACAGCTTCCTCAAGACCATATGACCTAGCCTACTATCTCACGTGTCCGTTCTCTCTATTCTTTAACTAAGGTATCCATTCATCTCTGTGATTTCATACCGACTGGCAACCCTACCAAATCTCTCGTTTGGTCTTGCATCATGTTCATGCGATGCTCCCATTGTTTCCTGGATCCTTCCTGCTCTGCAGTTAGCAACTAGTATAAAGAAGAGGAACAATGAATTTGAGGCTTACTTAGCACTTTCAGTCCTCCATATGGTCATTTGAGACTCCTTGACAGCTTGCTGTCTGCCCAAAATCCATTACAGTGACCGACCTCGGTCACTACACAGTCTGCATCCGATTGACGTCGATTCCATGCACTTGTCCTGACTACCAACCCTACCGACATCGGTGTCTCCTGTTGCCGACGCCGGTCCTCCTGATCGACATCGGTCTCACTGCCACTGACATCAGTCCTCTGGATCGACGTCGGTCTTACTGCCGCTGACATCGGTCCTCATGATCGACGTCGGTCTTACCCTACCTAACATCATCGGCTTTGGTCTGCACATGACTGACATTGGCACCTGTCTGTTCGACATCAGTTCCTCTTGACCGATGCCAGTACTTGTGTTTTCCTATGAGTGATGACTTTTTACCTGTGAGCTTTCTTTGAATCAGATCTTTGTCCAAACTGCTCTGCTCAGAGTTACTCAGCCTTTTCCACTGATCTCTATCTACCATCTCCTTCATAAACACTAAGGCTTTCTAGTTCTTAAGCCTGTCAAACACATCTGACTTCCTCTTAAGAACATGCATCTCCTTCTTGCTCATGTGACCAAGCCTATAAAGCCACGTCTCCGCAACAGAAGAAGAATCAGTAATATAAGCAAGTAGATAAAGAGTACCTATTTGCTTACCACCAGCTAATTCAAGTGCATCCACTATGAGAGTTCTTGTGCATCTCTCATCACCCAATTTTTTTGAAGCAATTAGCCACATCTTCAAGACCGGGACCTGCATGACCTTCTTCAACACCCGTGTGTTGGTCGCCTATAATTTCAGCTTCTCTTTCCCTTTGCCAATTCTTTGACAAGGCACACCAGCCCCTAAATAAATCTTTCCAAAGTCTCCAAAGACCTTACCATGAAAAGATACTCTATTTCAGACTGCATGGAAAGAGGTAATAGAATCTATAAAACAAGATTTTACTTTATCCAGAGCATCCTGTGCAACAACACCTACAACATCTGCTTCTTCATGCTGATCTACTACCAACCAACAATTTATTTACCTGCTCTTTCTTTCCATAACACCGTAAGTGACCATTCGTGCTATTCAATTTCTCCATTCATAACTTACTTTCTTCTGCCATTGCTATACTTTCACTCAATCAAAAACTCCTGAGAGTGACCTGTAACCAAACACAAAACCTGCTCCCTGCAACCTTAGCTCTGATACCACTTGTTGGAAAATACAGAAGCACACAATTGATTACCAAATACAAGCAACTTACATGCAGAATTAAACCAGAACCACAAGTAACTAGAATTTAGAAACAACACAAAATATGAGAGACAATACACAGTTATATTAATACTCTTCCAGAAGGAAATACAACAAAGAAGATTGCCACAGTTCTTCTTTCTTACACACCTCTAGGGCTCCCACACCTCTAGGGCATAAACAGTAAATCTTCCCTCAAAGCTCTCTCTCTTACGGTCCCAACACACAACTCAAACACAGAGTTGGTGTTCACCTCCAACCAGTTAGTATCCAGTACTGCCAGTACACCAGTGCTCCACGCACTCCAAGTACACAAATGTACTTCAAGTAGATCTCCCCTAAACTGCAACAACCTGTAACCCAAATGATCTCACTTATGGAAGGATCTTCCTTGCCTTCCTCTTTGCTCTCTTTCTGAGTACACACTGTACTCCAAGTAGATCCTGCTTGATCCTGCTCCCTGTTGTGTTGCTGTCCTCCCTGATCTTGCACACCTACAAATCAATCTGGTTCTACACACCTGCAAACCTGGATCATGCACACACATACACCTACAAATCAATGATCTTACTTACCATGTAGATCTCCTAACGTAGCCATGCACACCTATTGACCAAGATCCTACACAACTGAAGAACCCTTCTGATTCTCCAAAACCAGCACCCACACTTGGCACTATTGTGGAACTAGGAGGAACACCCTTGCTCACTTCACACATAGAAGGAGCTAACTTTGCTCAACTCAAACTAGAACACTTTACAATACAGCCCATGAGTCTCTTATATAGATCTCATCCAAACAATAATTAGACATCTAATTACAATAATTAGATATGCAGCTTCTAGTCTAAATTTGGCTCTTGACATGCAAACACTTGGTTTGTTAACTAACTACCCATAAAACTTGCAGTTTTGAACCACACAAGCGACTGACGTCGGTCCCTGTCTACCTGGAGGTGACCGACGTCGGCCGATCCCTGACCGACGTCAGTTGCTTCTCTTCACTAACCTGACCGATGTCGGCTGATCAGACCGACCTCGGTTACTCTACAACTCAGCAACCTTCAGCAACCTCCTCCCCTGTTTGCATCAGTGAAGCTTTTAGCTCCACAACCTAACAACACTTTTACAATCCTCATCTTCTCACATCAATGTTATATTGTGAGGTTATGAATGAATGTGCAAAGTTAGGAGGACTAGACAAGAAGCCTATGAGGGAAATAATGAATATAATAAATCACTTAAACTATGAACATCTCCTAAAATACTTCACATGCCATGAAAGAAGAGGCTTTACAATTGAAAATGAGGTGAAAGAATGAGACCACATGTTAGGAAACCATAATCTTCACTAAACAAGATTCATTATCCAAATAGAGCACACTTATGAAAAGTTATGGAAGATGTAAAACATAATATTCTTATTGATAAATATGTATAAATTTGATCAGGGATTCACCATAATCAGGTGGAGCATCCATATAATGGCCAAAATGGCTAGTTCTTATAGAACTTATGAGAGAGAGAAGAAGAGAGAAGTCCAAGGGTCACAAGGACACTTGTAAAGATAATAAAAGGAGTTAATTGTGCATTCAGAGAGGGTATGGGATGAACCATGCAAGTTATATAGGTAAAAATGTCAATCCAAGTCATAAACCTCATGAAAAGTGGCAAGAAACTCCCCATTTTAGCTTAGAAAAATTGCCTGCATGATTAGCCCTATTTAAATGCCTTATAAATTATTAGGATAAGGTTAAATGATTATAATTAAGTTTAAATACATAATAATTTCCTATACATGCATTATTTTTAGGCTTGGTTCTTTGGAATCAATTAAAAAGTGAACCATCATCATCTGTTATCTAGAAAACACTCCTTTCATGCACCCTGCACACTTGGATCCCAAAAAGAGATCATTTGATCATGAAAATACATAAAAAGTAGTTAATGACATAAATTTCATTATAATCATCAAGGACACCTTAAGATCACCCCACTTGAATATCTCCACCCTTGTCACTAGCTTGTCCCATAGGCCAATTTTGACTAGCTGAGTTGAAGAATCTGGTTAAGACACTTAGGAATATTTTTAAGGCATGAAATTAACATGGGGGGCTATATTAGGTCTCAATATTCCCTATCATTTTATTGGTATATATTTAAACCTCCTACAACCTACAAGACATGTAAAACAATGAGAAAAGCCCTATTTCTACCCCCATCCATACGAGTCCATACAACTCAAAAGCACGTGAGGGAGCCTGAGCGAGTCCTCTACAAGGTCAAATATATCTACTAAGAAATTTGTGCCATTATATTGCATCAACAACTCCATTTCTCCAAACTGGTCTTGGCTGAGGGTTTAGTAGGGTTTTAGGCATGTTTTTGGTCTTAAGGTTGGTTCATAAAGTTTGGACATCCAACCTTCAAATGTTTTTCACAATAATTTTTTTTAGGTACCCTTATAAAATTGTCAAATTAATTGGAATCCCATCCAAAACATCATGAAATATATGAGTGCTTGAACCTGACCCTATTGAGTTTTTTTCTCATTCTAATAGGCCTAAAGTTGCCCTCAGGCCAAAATTGGCTCTTTCATGGTTTTATTGGCATTTAAATGGTTTTTACACATCTTTATTGTCCCCATAAACATATATCAACATGTCACAAGGCTCATATCATTCTCTAAGTGTGAAATACCCTCAATTTGGACATAGGCCTAATCCTTGCCTAGTAGTCATGTTTTAGGCTTAAGCCTAAAATGATTTTTTTAATGTATTTCTTGCATCTTGTCAGATAGAAAACATCTATTATAATTATATAAACATGAACAATTTTATTACAAAACTCACTAAGATTTAGAGGTGGAAGTGGCATCTCATTTGAATTCTAGGCCTAATTGTTCCTAGTAGATCTGCCTGCAATTCTGAGGATTTAGGACATCCTGTTGGAGTTATTTAATTTGTGAGGTGTATTTTATGTTTTTTTAGGGGTTTTTAAACCACCCAAACCTCTCTAAAATTTTAAAACAACTATTGGTTCTTTTTATTACTCTCTTCCTTAAAACTACCTACCTATGTACAAGGGGAAGTACCCACTATCTGAGACAAAATAGGGGGCACTTCCCCTATTTTTATAGGCATACTTATAAGCTGAAATATCTTATCTAATTATTTTTATAGACAAAAAAATAATTGGATAAGATATTTCAGCTTATAAGTATGCCTTTTACTAAATTTATTCTCCTGGTCAGGTCCATAGGCCTTTGAACTCATCCAAAACCAAAATAGACCCTTAATAATGTAAACTGTGTAGGGGTTTCCAAAGTGGATTGTGTATGTGTCTTTTTAGATCCCTCTCTCTATTTGTTTGAATCATTATGATGTCATTAGGTTTTTAAAATTTTTATGAAGGTGATCCAATCCCATTCAACACTTTGACCCTTCAATGAACTTCCCACATTCCTCTCTTACTCAAAACTATGTTTCATCTCTTGACTATGTTTTAAGTCTTGAAGGAACACTTGTAAGTCATTACATGTGATTCAACTCTAAAGTAAATGTATTAACCTCACCTAAGTTTCCCTTAATATTTTATTGTTCATTTGAATTAATATTCATGCAATGTAAGTATTCAAACATCACTCTCTATTCATTTGTCTATCATAGTCATAGTCAGCTGACTGTAGGTGCACATTGGGTCATAAGGGGGTTGTATATGTTTTTTTTTAAATTTAATCAAGGTTTATGAAGCTCATCATGGATATAGAGGGGGTTTATATAGGTTTAATTCATCATGATAACCATTTAATCATCTTAAATTCACTTTGGACTCACTTGACTAAGTTTTCCTTAGAGGACTGAGAACTCTACCTGTAGACTGTTATAGATGTCTATTGAGCCTCAACTAAGATGATCATGGTGTTTATAGGCTTCCTTGAACATTTATTATGATGTGTGAGGGATTTAATTCCACTACTAAAACTATAATGAGAACACTTCCAACTCTGCCAAACACTTCAACTCTGCTAAGCACATCAACTAAGCCTAACCTTTTAATTTGATAAACTGCTTACTGTGTTTCTATTTGAAAGAGGCACCTGTAGGTGCACTTGTGTGGTTAAATAAAGCATACCATCTCCTATGGATACCTTTCGGGTCATAAATTTTCTCCTTAGTATGACTTATACCAATCATACAATCTTGTATTAGGCCTTGAAGGAAATGGTGGTTGTAGGTACTGACAAGCCTTGGAAACCATTTCAACTTGAAAGATACTAGTAATATAATACTTAAGGCTTCATGGAAATGTGATAAGAATCATGTAATTATTTAAACCTCTTAAGGATGCCATTATATTTCATACTCTACAATGTGACCACTTCTTCAAGTCTGAGGACCAAATTGGTTGTAGGCGATTGTGCCTAAGTCACTTGTACAGACTAAATAATCCATGGTAAGTGAAAACCATCTTCCATGTGTTTTATTCTTATTTTACATGGAAATTATGTATCCCCTAGTGTAATAAAGACAATCAAACCTATTTTTGAGCATCAAATTTACCTAATAGGTCTAGAACTATTGTCAATTGATTTTGTTGTAGACATCACAGTGAGAAATTAGTGTTTTAAAGGGCAATTAGAGGGCTTAAGAAAACCACTCTCTTTGACTCAAGAACCTCTCCTCTTTGGAAATTTGATATAACTATGTGGAGGATTGAAGACAAGTATACTTTGAGGTATTGGGGCTCAATACAAACATGTATAAAGACACAAAAAAATGCTTGGACCTCTATTTTGGTAGTTTTGGGAATTTGTCCCAAAGTATCACAAATTTGCTTAGGAGGTCTTCTTAAGGTATTAATAGAATAATATCTTATAAAAACTATTAAAAATTATCACCAAGCATGTTCAATCCTTCCAAACTTTAGAGAGAGTTTAAAACATACATTTCATGCTTCCCTAACTGATGGCAGGCCGTACAACTGTTGTAGATGACTACTTTGTGCATATATGAGAAATAATACATCAATTCACTTCATCTTGAAACCATAACACAGGAGAAAACATTAGCAATTGAAAGAAATGATTGCAATTTCACTCCTTCACTGTTAGGTTGTGGAGCTAAAAGCTTCACCCGAATGCAAACATGGAGGAGGTTGCTGAGTGTCACAGTCGCTGACGTCGGCAGGCCAACCGACGTCGGTCAAAGGTCGATAAAAAACAACTAACATCAGTCAGGAGTCAGCTGACGTCGGTTACCTCTCGATGGACAGGGATTGACATCGGTCGCCTGTGTGGTTCTAGAACTGCTTGTTGACGAACAATTAGTTAACAAACTAGTTGTTTGCATGTTAAAGACTAGTTTGAGTCTTGAGCCACTTGTCTAATTATTGTATGCATGGGATCTATATAATAGACCCATGGGGATGTATTGTAAAGTGTAGAACCAGAAGAGTTCTTCTGTTGGTAGAATCATAAGGGTTCTTCCAGGTATGTAAGATCAGGTTGATCTACAGGTTGTTGCAAGATCAGGGAGGAGATCTACATGGGTAAGTAAGATCGGTTGATCTGCAGGGGTGTGTGTGTGCGAGGTCAAAGGTAGATCTGCAGGGTAGCAAGATCAAAGGTGACAACAACACATCAAGGAGCAAGATCAGGTGAGATCTACTTGGAGTATGGTTCGTACTCAATTGTATTGGCAGTATTGATACTGATTGGTTGAGGTGAACAATAGCTCTGTGTTAGCCATTTTTTGTGACCTGTATTGAGAGAAGATAACTCTTGAGTGAAGATTACTGGTATGCCCACGAAGTGGATGAAAGAGTGTGATCTCTTTATTGTAATTTCCTTCTGGAATGAGTTGAATATAATTGTGTGTTACCTCTCATATTCTGTGTTATTTCTGATTTCTAGTTACTTGTTACTTCTGGTTAAATTCCGCATTTAGTTGCTTATACAAAGGTAATCATATGTGCTCTTAATTCTGACAAGTGGTGTCAGAGCTTTGTGGAACCTAGGTCCTATCAATTGGTATCAGAGCTTTTGGTTGGGTTTACTAACAGGTTATATCAAATCTGGTTAGTGTTTGTTGATTACAGGTCACTCACAGGGGTTTCTGTTTGAGTGGGAGTATAACAATGGCAGAAAAAAGTAAGCTACAAATGGAGAAGTTTAATGGCAAGAACTATCAATTATGGAGGATGCAGATAGAAGATTATCTATATCAGAAAGATTTATACTTACCGTTGGGTGGGGTTGCATGCAAGCCCACAGATATGAAAGATGAAGAATGGGAGGTTCTTGATCGGAAGGCTCTGGGATCTATAAGGTTGAGCCTTGCATCATCTGTGATTTCCAGCTTATCATAGGCTAAGACAACGGTAGAGTTGATGGAAGCTTTGACAAATTTATATGAAAAACTCTCAGCTTCGAATAAGATATTTCTTATGAAGCAATTATTTAATTTGCAAATGTTGGAAGGTGGATCTGTACATAGTCATCTTAGTGATTTCCATGGTTTGGTAAACCAGTTAAATTCAGTCAATATTGTTTTTGATGATGAAATTAAGGCTCTCTTAATCTTATGATCATTACCTGAAAGTTGGGAGAGTTTGGTAATGGCAGTTAGTAATACTGCTTCTGCTTCAAAGATCTTAAAAGTTGATGATGTTGTGAGTGTAATCTTGAATGAAGAAATTCACAGGAAAAGTACAGGTGAATCATCAGGGAATGCTTTGAGTGTTGAAAGCAGGGGAAGGCAAAGAGAGAAGATCGAGCATGGGAGATCAAGGTCAAAGATAGGTAGGAGATCCAAATCTAGGTATGGCAGAATAACCTGCTAGAAATGTGGAAAGCAAGGGCACATAAAGAGAGATTGCTGGGTGAATGAAGATCAACATGAAGGACATGAAGAAGCAGATGTTGCAGATTTTGTTGCATAGGATGCTTGGATATGTTCTTTAGATAAAGTAGAATCTTGGGTTTTAGATTCTAATGCCTCTTTCCATGCATCCCCAAATAGGGAATTTTTTCATGAATATGTCCAAGGAGACTTTGGAGAAATTTATTTAGGGGATGGTAAGCTTTGTCAAATGATTGGCAAAGGAAAAGTGAAGTTGAAATTATAGATGGGAAACACATGGGTGTTGAAGGAGGTCATTCATGTCCCAATCCTGAAGTGGAATTTGATTTCTGTTGGAAATTTGGGTGATGAGGGTTGCACAGTAACTCTCACGGCGGACTCTTGGAAAGTTTCCAAGGGTGCACTTGTTGTAGCAAGAGGTAAGAAAGTAGGTATACTTTATCTATCTACTTGTATTACTAATTTTCCTTTTGTTTTATCTACTTCAGCTGTAGATTCGAAGATGTGGCTTAATAGGCTTGGTCACATGAATAAGAAGGAGATGCATGTTCTTGAGTCAAAGGGTATGCTTTCAGAATTGAAAAACATGGATCGAGATTTCTGTATGCAAAAGAAGAAAGTGACGTTTCTTGAGAAATCTGATGTTCGTGACAAGAATAAGAAAGCATTGGTTTTCAAAGAGAAGATGATGGATAGAGATCAGCGCAAGGGGCTAAAGAATTCTGAGCAGAGCAAGGTTGATTTGGAGAAAGTTTTGATCCAAAAGGAGCTCACAGGTAAAAGTCATCGCTCACAAGTAAAACACAGAGACCGACATCAGTTAGAAAACCAACGTCAGTGTCCAGACAGGGACCGATATCAGCTATGTGCAAACCAACATCGGTGACTCTGAACAAATAAACACCAGCATCAGTCAGGGGGGAACAGAGGTCGGTGATGAGGTAGTCACATGAAACTGACGTCAGTTGGGTGCAGACTGAGATGTGACTGACATCGATCACTGAGATGGATTTTGGGTGGACAACAAGCTATTAAGGAGTCTCAAGCACCCATATGGAGGATTGAAAGGGTAAGTAAGCCTCAAATTCGTCATTTCCCTTCTTTACACTATTTGTTGCTCACTGATGGTCAAGAACCAGGAAGTTATTAAAGAAGCAGAGCAGGTAAAATCCAAGAAACAGTGGGAGGTTGGCATGGATGAGGATGTGATTCCTTAGAGAAGAACCAAACGGGAGTTTTTTGGTGGAGTTGCCAACTGGAAAAAAGCACTGGAAGACGAATGGATTTTTAGGATAAAGAAGAGCGAGAATGGACACGTGAGATGGAAGGCCAGTGTTAGGGTGTAGAGCTAAAAGCTTCAACTGTTTGCAGACATGAAGAAGAGGTTGATAAAAAGCTAGAAGAATCAATGTCGGCAGCATGACCGACGTCGGTCAGATATAGTGCAGAAGACAACCGATGATGACAACTAGTCGGCCGACGTCAGTAGCACCAGGCAAGTAGGGACCGACGTCGGTCGCCTGTGTGTTCCAGAACTGCTGTTGACGAACAGTCAGTTAAGTGAAGCGAGTGTTTGCATGTCAAATGACTAATTATAGTCACGAGCTGTGTGTCTAATTATTGTAGTTAGATTTCTATTTTTGTATGCATGGGATTCTATTTAAAGACCTATGAGGCATGTATTGTAATCATTAAGAAGGCAAGTAAAAGCATTGAAGCAAGCAAGGTCAAGGAGATCTACAGGTGTAAGGTCAAGGAGATCAGCTGAAGCATTCAAAGAGGGATAGCAACTCAGGTTGTAGAGTTGTTGTGTTGAGCAAGAGAGAGAGGGAAGAAGGTCTTGAGGTGTGGCAAGCCTTTGAGGTGGAGGAAGAAGTGGCATCTTCCTTATTGTATTTTCTTCTAGTAATATCTAATACAAGAGTGTGTATTGTATCTCAAATTTTTTGCTGTCTCAAGTTTCTAGTTACTTAATCATTCTGGTATAATTTCGTGTTTAATCGCTTATAAAAGGTAATCAATTGTGCTTTCATTGGATAAGGGGTCACCTAACAGTTGGTATCAGAGCTACGGTTTGTAGGGAGTAGGGTATTGTTTTTTGATTACAGGTCATTCACAGGGTTTTCTGATTGAGTGGGAGTTCAGCAATGGCAGAAGAACATAAGCTACAAATGGAGAAGTTTAACGGCAAGAATTATCAACACTAGAGGATGCAGATTGAGGATTATCTGTATCAGAAGGATCTGTACTTACCATTGGGTGGGGTTGCATGCAAGCCCACAGATATGAATGATGAAGAATGGAGTGTTCTTGATAGGAAGGCTCTCGATTCCATAAGGTTGAGCCTTGCATCGTCTGTGATTTCCAGCTTATCACAGTGCAAGACAACGAAAGAGTTGATAAAGTGCTTGGTAAATTTATACAAAAAGCCCTCAACTTCTAATAAGGTATATCTTATGAAGCAGCTATTTACTTTGCAAATGCAGGAAGGTGGATCGGTACATACTCATCTCAGTGATTTCCATGGTTTGGTAAACCAGTTAGCTTCAGTCAATATTGTTTTTGATGATGAGGTAAAGGCTCTCTTGATTTTATGTTCTTTGCCTAAAAGTTGGGACAGTTTGGTTATGGCAGTAAGTAATTCTGCATCTGCTTCTAAAATCTTAAAAGTTGATGATGTTGTGAGTGTGATCTTAAATGAGGAAATACGCATGAGAAGCACAAGTGAATCATCAGGGAATGCTCTAAGTGCAAAAAGTAGGGGAAGGCAAAGGGAGAAGATTGAGCAAGGGAAATCAAGGTCAAAAAGGAGATCCAAATCCAAAGGTGTTACCTGCTGGTTTTGTGGAAAAAAAAGACATACAAAGGAGTGTTGGTTGAGAGATAAAGAGAATCAATATGCAGGTATTGAAGAAGCAAAGGATGCAAATATTGTGGTACATGATGCTCTCATACTTTCTTTGGATAGTCAGGTAGGATCATGGATTTTAGATTTTGGTTCATCTTTTCATGCATCCCCAAACAGAGATTTGTTCCATGAGTATGAACAGGGAGACTTTGGAGTGCTTTATTTAGGGGATGGTATGCCTTGTCAGATAGTTGGCAAAGGGAAAGTGCAGTTGAGATTACAGATTGACAACACATGGGTGTTGAAGGAGGTCATGCATGTTCTAATTCTGAAGCAGAGTTTGATTTCTGTAGGAAGGTTGGGTGACGAGGGATGCACAATAACCCTCACAGTGGACTCTTGGAAGGTTACCAAGGGTGCACTTGTTCTAACAAGAGGTAAGAAAGTAGATACTCTTTATCTATTTACTTGTATTACTGATTCTACTTCTGGTTTATCTACTTCAGTTGTAGATTCGAAGATGTGGCTTAATGGGCTTGGTCACATGAATAAGAAGGGAATGGACGTTCTTGATTCAAAAGGTATGTGTTCAGATTCAGAAAGCATAGATAGAGTACATTACAGAAAAAGAAAATTTGATGCTTTTGACTGGAACAAAGAAGCCTTGGTGTTTATGGAGGAGATGAAGGACAAAGATTAGTCACAGGGGCTGAATAAATCTGAGCAGGGTAGCATGGACAGAGGTTTGATCCAAGATGAGCTCGTGGATGAAAAATTTGTCACTTACAAAAAAATATAGGTACCGATGCCAGTGCTCCCATGGCACCGACGTCGGCCAGACAAAAACTGACATCAGTCATGTCAGACCAGCAGGGTCGGTAGGTCAGGCAGGAGAAGTCTGACGTCGGTCATTGGGACTGACGTCGGTAGGGGGGACACCGGCGTTGGCCAAGTAAACGACATCGACAGTCAGGGTCAGTGCAGGGAACCGACATCGGTCAGGAGCAGACTAGGAGATGGCCGAGATCGATCATTGGAACGGATGATGGGTGGATAGTTAGCTGTCAAGGAGTCTCAAACACCCATATGGAGGTCAGAAATGGTAAGTGAACCTCATATTCATTGTTCACCTTCTTTATATTGCTTACTGATAGTCAAGAACTAGGAAGATGGAAGAAGTAATGTAGGTAGAGTCCAGAAACAGTGGGAGCTTGGCATGGATGAAGAGTGTGAGTCCTTGGAAAAGAACCAAACAGGTATTTGTTGGTAGAGTTGTCAGTTGGAAGGAAGCACTGGATAGAGGGATGGATTCCCATATTAGAGAAGAGAGTGAATGGACACGTGAGATAGAAGGCTATGGTATATGGTCTTGATTAGATTGCGAACAATGGAGGTTTGACCATTGTATTTTATCTTTACCAGGTTGGATAATATTAGCTACATTATCCTGTTACTGTATTGTGTTACTTGTTGCAGGGTTTCATATACAGGGAGTTTTCTGAGCTAAGGGTAGAGTTGGTTCAGAAGTGTGTCATGAAGAATTTGGGAGTAGCAAAATTCTTTTGGCATAAGTGACAGGTATAGCATCACAGGTTTGCATGGTGGTTGGTCTTCAAGAGTGACTTTGAAGAGGGATACAGAGCCAGAGGATCAAAATAGATGGTGTACAGGTACAGGTACAGTAGCAACTGTTTATCTCTAAGTGGGAGATTGTTAGGGTGTGGAGCTAAAAGCTTCAACTGTTTGCAGACACGAAGAAGAGTTTGCTAAAGAACCAAAAGAACCGGTGTCGGTAGCATGACTGATGTCAGTCAGATACAGTGCAAAAGGTAATCAGCGACGACAGCTAGTCGGCCGACGTCGGCAGCACCAGGCAAGCAGGGACCGACATTGATCGCCTGTGTGTTCCAAAACTGCTGTTGACGAACAGTCAGTTAAGTGAAGCGAGTGTTTGCATGTCAAATGACTAATTATAGTCACAAGCTGCGTGTCTAATTATTGTAGTTAGATTTCTATTTTTATATGCATGGGATTCTATTTAAAGACCCATGAGTCATGTATTGTAATCATCAAGAAGGCAAGTAAAAACATTGAAGCAAGCAAGGTCAAGGAGATCAGCTGAAGCATTCAAGGAGGGATAGCAACTTAGGTTGTAGAGTTGTTGTGTTGAGCAAGAGAGAGAGGGAAGAAGATCTTGAGGTGTGGCAAGCCTTTGAGGTGGAGGAAGAAGTGGCATCTTCCTTATTGTATTTTCTTCTAGTAATATCTAATACAAGAGTGTGTATTGTCTCTCAAATTCTTTGTTGTCTCAAGTTTCTAGTTACTTAATCATTTTGGTATAATTTTGTGTTTAATTGCTTATAAAAAGGTAATCAATTGTGCTTTCGTTGGATAAGGGGTCACCTAACAGCCAGGGGATATGGTCTTGAGTAAGCTGCAGGATAATGGAGGTTTGACCATTATGTTTCTCTTTACCAAACTGGATAATATTAGCTACATTATCCTGTTACTGTATTGTGTGCTTGTTGCAGGGTTACACATATAGGGAGTTGCTGAACTAAAAGTAAAGTTAGTTCAGAGGTGTGTCATGAGGAATCTGGGAGCAACAAGATTCTTTGACATGAGTGTGTTCTAGAGACATGGAAGGTCACAAGTTGATTTTGTCTCCACATGATTGTGTGAAACCGGTTAGCACGCCGATGGTTAGACAGTTCTATGAACAGTGTCCTGATTCACATAATGAGGTTAAGTGCATGGTATGTACTAGACCTGAGTTTTTCCAAGTAGTGGGAGTTGTCAGTGAGTTTGGGGTTAATCCGAGAAAGAATCACTGGAGGGCAGTTCAGTGGAGTCTCAGGTATTTGAGAGGGACCAACAACAGGTGCACATGCTATGCAGGGTCAAGTTATTTTCTACATGGGTTTGTAGATGCGGATGTGGTAGGTGATTTGGATGACAGGAGGTGCACCATAGAATTTGTGGTGGTTGGTCTTCAAGAGTGATCTTGAAGAGGGATACAAAGCCAGGAAACAAACTAGATGATGTACAGGTACAGGTATAGTTGCAGTTGTTTATCTCTAAGTGAGAGATTATTAGGTTGTGGAGCTAAAAGCTTCACCCAGATGCAAACATGGAGGAGGTTGTTGAGTGTCACAGTCGCCGACGTCGGCAGGCCAACTAACATCGGTCAGAGGTTGACAGAAAGCAACCGACATCGGTCAGGAGTTGGCCGATGTCGGTCACCTCCAGATGGATAGGGACTGATGTCGATCACCTGTGCGATTCCAGAACTACTTGTTGATGAGCAGTTAGTTAACGAACCGATTGTTTGCATGTTAAAGACTAGTTTGAGTCTTGAGCCACTTGTCTAATTATTGTATGCATGGGATCTATATAATAGACCCATGGGGTTGTATTGTAAAGTGTAGAGCCAGAAGAGTTCTTTCGTTGGTAGAATCACAAGGGTTCTTCCAGGTATGTAAGATTAGGTTGATCTGTAGGTTGTTGAAAGATCAGGGAGGAGATCTACATGGGTAAGTAAGATCGGTTGATCTACAGGGGTGTGTGTGTGCGAGGTCAAAGGTAGATCTGCAGGGTAACAAGATAAAAGGTGACAACAACACATCAAGTATCAAGATCAGGTGAGATCTACTTGGAGTACGATTCATACTCAATTGTACTGGCAGTATTGATACTGACTGGTTGAGGTGAACAACAGCTCTGTGTTAGCCATTTGTTGTGACCTGTATTGAGAGAAGATAACTCTTGAGGGAAGATTACTAGTATGCCCACGAAGTGGATGAAAGAGTGTGATCTCTTTATTGTAATTTCTTTCTGGAATGAGTTGAATATAATTGTGTGTTGCCTTTCATATTTTGTGCTATTTCTAATTTCTAGTTACTTGTTACTTCTAGTTAAATTATGCATTTAGTTGCTTATACAAAGGTAATCATATGTGCTCTTAATTCTGACAAGTGGTGTCAGAGCTTTGTGGAACCTAGGTCCTATCATTCACTCTTCCTTGCAAGCTGAGTTGGTTGGCTCATCAAATAAACTTCCAAATATGAAACTAATCATGGATAAAATTAGATAATTTATTAAACCTCCTCTATAACTAATGTTAGTGGTTGAGTTATATGGAATTTCCTAGAATGAAGCAAAACCCATAGGGTGCATGAAACAACTAGCAGATTTGCACAGTCAACTTCATGAGGATGGTTAATGAAGCACAAGCCAAAATTATTTGAAATTATTATATATAAATTAATGTATATAAGTTTAATTTAACCTCCCCAAATCATTTTCCTTGAAACATCTTGAGTTGTCTGAACCAAGTAAAAACCTGAAAGTCACTTCTGCTTGTCAAGAAGGGTGAAAAGAGAGATGAATGGTTTTGAGAAATAAATAGCACTTAAAGATAAAAATAAACATGGAAATGAGATTTGGAAATCTAAAGAGTCACATTTAAACCTTTTCTAAGTGGAACATTTCCCAAGTAGGTTGTACAAGTGCCATTTTCTTCTCCTTTCACTAGAAAATTGCCTTTTCTTCTGCATAACCTACCATATTTTAGTTGTGTCAGTTGGTTAAGACTAAAGTGGACATATGGGTCATTATATCAGATTTTTTAACCTTCACATTTCCCAATAAACCCATACAAAGCCTTAAATGCACCCTTATTGACCTCAAAATGACCCAAAAATGGTATAAGAACCAAAATAACTAATGACCAAGGCTAGTACAACATAAAGTGACCTTAAATAACATGTAATACACCCAATGACAATATATTATACCTCATACAATCATATAAAGTTAAGTTTTTACCTATAGGTTCCCTAATTTGACTAAAAGTCAAATTTAGTCAATAAATTGGTGACTCATAGGGGTAGTATGCCTGCTATACTAACTAGACCAGTAGCCTTATCAGTCCATTTGGCTTAGGAGTCATCTAAAGCTAAGACAAACAAGAAAACTTTCACCATTGACTACAAATTTTGATCAAGACAAAGACTACTAATGACTACCTCAACCACACAAAGTTAAGGACACACACAACAAGGAAAGCAAACACACACACACATGTACTAAAGGCACTTAGGGGCATCAGAGAACAACCTATTATATATGACCATAAAAATTAGCATACCTCCCTCCTGGATCAAAATGGAAGTTTGAAACTCTTTTTGCTTCATGACATGAAGGATTTAGTGAGGCATGTAGCTTTTTGATCTCTAACATTAATGCCTCCAACTTTTTCACAATGTTTGCCAACTTCATTGGCATGATATTCAATGAGAACCAAGTATACCCAAAAAAATATGCCAAGGAAATGAACTCCTTTTGCATCCAAACAACCTCAAATTTGTCATGTGGATCCTCTATTATGACCCCTAACAGTGATTCAACAAGGCATTCCTTCTTGTCTTCCATAGTGTTCTCAATAAGATTAGTCTTCCTCTCAACTACAAGTTTTTATATCTCATCAAGGAGCTTTGAAAATTCTTCCCAATCTTGGTCATTATCCTTCATGGAAGACTCTTCCTTCACCTTGTCATAAACTTGGCCTTCAACTTGACAAAGCTCTTCCAGATCTTGAAAGAGCTCCATTTGCAGCTTCCAATCATCTTTATCTTCTTTATCCTTTAGAACCACTACCTCTTCAATATTGAAATGGTCATCCACAACCTCATGATCAAACATGGAGTCTGCTTCATGCCGCTCTTTCTTCAAATCTTGGGCACATTCCTCATGGATACACATCCACTCAAATATGGATGTAAGAGCTTGTGATTTGTCCTTTTGTTCACCAAGGGGAGACCTTATGATGATCTGTTCTTTATAATTACTCATGAGGTCTTCTTGATCAGCCATGAATTGAGCTTGTTCATCTTCACTTGCTCTTATCAAGATAGGCTCTTCCTCTAAGATTTCCTCTTTACCATAAAGAAAGCATTCTTCATTATCAACCAAACAAGGAGATTTAACATAAGAAACTACCTCTTCTTCATCACATAAGACCTCTTTAGGGCTTTCAAATTGAACCTCAACTATCATAATCTGATCTTATTTTTCAAGGGCTGCATGATATTCAACTTCCTTCATGGTGATGCCAAGAGTAGGGATCTTGAAATTTGTTGACTTAGCCCAATGAGGTTTCCAAGGAGTTGCATTGTCTTTAAGTAATAGTTCTGAATTTTCTTTAACTAGCTACTCTTCTTTAGGTTCCCACACCATAGGTTCATGAAAGTTAAGAGTGATGGCATGAGGACAAAAGGAACTAGTTGGTGGAGGTGGGACATAGGGCTCAAAATTAGATTGAGAATGCAAAGTAAGAGGCTTTTTGGGAAGCTCTTGAGGAAGGAGAGATGGGGTGTGTTTAGGCATAGGATCTTCTTTTGGGTCTAAACATTCCATCACACCTTGACTTAGAAATTTCATATTTGCCTCTAACTCCTCTATTTGCTTGGATAGGTTCTCTTGGAAAAGCTTTTCTTGAAGTTGATATGCATCATTATGAGGATGAGGAATAAAAGAGGGCTGCCATGGAAAATAAGAAACATCTTGAGGAAGGGTGGGAGAGACTTGCAAAGGATTAACTTCATTTTCCACTTCATACTCCTTAACAAAGCTTCTATCTTCTTTCTTTCCCCATGATTCCACTATCTTACTCCAACTTAGGATATTAAGATCAGAGGTCTCCTTTTGAGGTGGTGGGGATGCAATGTGAGATGGCAATGAGGGCTTGAACTCCACCTCCTTTTCTGCTAACACGAACTATTGCATATGCATATTAGCTAACTCAATTTGCCTATCAAGATAAACTTTAAACACAAGGCTAGTCTTTTCAACTCTCTCCTCCACTTGATTTGGAAAAGGATGACTTTGGCAATTTTGATCAGGCTTATGAGTATGGATCATAAATGACTGATAGAAAACTTGGGGAAGTAGATATGAAAGTTGATAGACTTAGTAAGGCTACCTCTCATGAATGTTTAGCTTATCCTTCAAGGATGCAATCAAACCAATCACATCTAACATCTCATTTGTGAGCCTTTACCAATTGGATCTTTCAATAAGTGCCCACTCTCTTTTGACCAACTCTAATGCTTCTCATCATATGAATAATATGATTAGAAATCTCTAGACCACATCCCCTTTGAGTATTAAGATCTAACATATACCTTTCATAACCCAAGATTGTCTTCTTGAAGGTGAAAATGGGTTGGCTTGAGGAATGGCTAGGTTGAGTAGGAGAAAGGCATGGAGAAGGCTGATTTTAGGACTGATATACTTCATGCATGGGCTAATAAAGATCATATTAGGGCTGATGAAGGTCATATCGAGGTTGCTAAAAATCATGACAAGATTGACCAAGGACTTCTTCATATTCATAGGGACTGGCACAAGCTCAGAATGTCTCACCAACTTGTATAGAGAAAAACTCAACACCAAAGTTAGCCATGCAACTTCATTGAAGGTAAGAAAATAAATAAATTCATTGTTAACAATATTCAAAGGATAACTTGGGCTGCTTGTCCAACTAATATATCATCAGAGTCACCATTGACGCTTGAATAGATGCCTCCAAATGTTGATGTGTTGAAGGAAAACACCGAAAATCCTTCAAATCTTTAAGTAAGAGTCCCACTAAGCATGCCAAAAACTATTTTCACTTGGATTTACACCCTTTGAGGAGATGCAAAGCTCTTTTCATCCAAGTGGCATAATGGAATCACTTATAAGCTTGTGGGAAACCTAGGTAATGTGGTGAATCTCTAGATAGGGTTATCTCACTTGATGTATCACTTTATATTATAAATACTACTAAACAATCTCATACATGCCTTTATATGCATTAGTTATAAGGCTAGTCCTCTGGAATCAATTAGAAAGTGAACCATCATCATCTGTTGTTTAGAAAACACTCTTTTCATGCACCCTACACACTTGGCTCCCAAAAATATATAAGTTACTAATGTAAATCCATAAAAGGTAGTGAATTACATGTTTAAATTCCTATCATGGCCTTAGAAGCATCAGGTACACCTTAAAATCATCCCACTTGGAAGATCTCCACCCTTCTCACTAGCTTGTCCAATACGCTAGTTTTGACTAGCTGAGTTGAAGAATCTAGTTGAGACACTTAATAATATTTTAAAGGCATGAAATTTACATGGGGAGTTATCTTAAGTCTCAATATTCCAACCCATGCGATTGGCATCTCTTAAGACCTCCTCCAACCTGTAAAACATGCAAAATATTGAAAAAAACCTTGTTTATGTTCCCATACGTTCGAGTTTGTACAAATAAAAAGCATGTGAAGGAGAATAAGTGAGTCCTATACAAGTTAAAATAGGTTTTTTAAGAAAACTATGCCATTATATTTCATCACCAACTCTATTTCTCAAAACTAGTCTTGGTTAAGGGTTTAGTAGGGTTTTAGGCCTATTTTTGGTCTTAAGGTTGGTTCATAAAGTTTGGACATCCAACCTTAAAAAAATTCACAATAATGGTTTTCAAGGACACTAATAACATCTCCAAATTCCTTGGAATCCCATGTAAAACATCATGAAAGATATGAGTGCTTGAACCTGACCCTATCAAGCTCTTTTTCTCATTCTAACATGCCTAAAGTTTGCCTCAAGCCAAAATTGACTCTTTAAGGGTTTAATTTTCATTTAAATGGTTTTTAAACATATATATTATCCCCATAAACATGTCTCAACATGTCACCAATCTCATCTCACGCTTTAAGTTTTAAATACCATCAATTTGGACATAGGCCTAATCCTTGCTTAGTAGTCCTATTTCAAGCTTAAGCCTAAAATGAATTTTTTAATGTTTTCCTTGCATCCTATCAGATAAAACACATATATTATACTTCCATAAACATGATAAATTTTATTATAAAACTCACTAAGATCTAGAGGTGGAAGTGGCACCTCATTTGAATTCTAGGCCTAATTGTGCCTAGTAGACCTACCTGTAATTATGAGTATTTAGGCCATCTTGTTGGAGTTCTTTCCTCTATGAGGTGTCTTATATGTTTTTTTAGGATTTATTTAACCCCCCAAACCTCTATAAAAGTTTCAAAAAACTCTTGTTTATTTTTATTACTCTCTTCCTCAAAACTTCCTACCCATGTACAAGGGGAAGTACCCCCTGTCTGAGATAAAATAGGGGGCACTTACCCTATTTTTCTAGATAAAAAAATAATTTTATAAGTTCCTTAAAATTATAATGATTACTTGTACTAAATTTCAGATCTTGGTCATGTCCATATGACTTTAAACTCGTCCAAAACCAAAACCAACCCTTAATTATGTAAACTGTGCAAGGGTTTCCAAAGTGGATCATGTTTGTATCTTTTTAGATCCCTCGTTATATTTGTTAGCATCATGATTATTCCATTAGGTTTTATCAATTATGATGAAGGTTATCCAATCCCATTAAACACTTTGACCCTTCAATGAACCTCCCACATTCCTCTCTTACTCAAAACTATGTTTGAACTCTTAACTGTGTTTCAAGTCTTGAAGGTACACATGTAGGTCATTACATATGATTTAACTCTAAGGACAGTGTCTTCAACCTCCCCTGAGTCTCGTTGAATCCTTTAGTATTAATTTTGATTCATATTCATGCAATTCAAGTGTTCAAACATCACTCTCTAGCATGTTGTCTGTCATAGTCACAATCAACTGATTGTAGGTGCACATTGGGTCATAAGGGAGCTGTATATGATTATTTTGATTTACTCAGGGTTTATGAAGCCCATAATGTATTTGGAGAGGTTTTATATAGGTTCAATTCATCATTCTAACCCTCTAAACATCTTACATGCACTTTGGACTCACTTTACTAAGTTTTCCTTAGAGGATTGAGAACTCTACTTGTAGACTATTGTAGATGTCTATTAAGCCTCAACTAAGATGATCATGGAGTTTATAGGATTCATTAAACATTAAGTATAATGTGTGAGGTAGTGAATGACTCTACTAAAACTATAATTAAAACACTTCCAACTCTACCAAACACCTCAACTCTGCTAAGCATATCAATTAGGCCTAACCTTTCAATTTGACAAACTGCTTACTGTGTTCCCATTTGAAAGAGACACCTGTAGGTGAACTTTTGTGGTCAAATTAATCATAACATCTCCTTTGGATATATTTTGGGTCATAAATTATCTCCTTAGTTAGTAGTACTGATACCAATCATGGAAACAAGACCTAGTCTTATAATCTTGTATTAGGCCTTGAAGGAAATGGTGGCTATAGGTACTGACAAGCCTGAGAGACCATTTCAGCTTGAAAGATACTAGTAATATAACAATTAAGGTCTCATGAAACTTTTATAAGCATCATAAAATTATTGAAAACCTCTTAAGTATTCCATTAGCTTTCATACTCTACAATGTGACTACTTTAAGTCTGAGCACCAAGTTAGTTGTAGGTGACTATGCCTAAGTCACTTGTATGAATTGGTTAATCCTTGGTAAGTGAAAACCATCTTCCATGTGTTTTATTCATGTTTTCCATGGAAATTATGTATCCCCTAGTGTAATCAAGACAATTCAACCTAGTTTTGAACATCAAATCTACCTAATAGGTCTAGAACTATTGTTAATTCATTTTGTTGTAGACATCACTGTGAGAAATCAATGTTTTGAAGGGCAACTTGAGGGTTTAATAAAACCACTCTCTTTGACTCAAAAACCTCTCCTCTTTGGAAATTTGATATACTTATGTGGAGGCTTGAAGACAAGTATATTTAAAGGTCTTGGGGCTCAATACAAACTTGTATAAAGACACCCAAAAAAAGTCTTGGACATCTGTTTTGGCAGTTTTGGGAATTTGTCCCAAAGTATCACAAATTTGATTGGGTGGTCTCCTTAAGGTGTTACTGGCATAAAATAATATCAACACTCTTCCAAATGATCACCAAGCATGTTCAATCCTTCCAAACTTTAGAGATATTTCAAAACACACATTTCATGCTTCCCTAATTGATGGCAGGCCGTACAACTAATGTAGATGGCTACTTTGTGCATTTACTTACTCTCTTGGATATTGAAGTGGCTCTTTGAAGTTGTACTTGGAATTTGAGATGATTTAAATACATATATGAGCAATCATAAATCAATTCACTTCATCTTGAAACAATAACACATGAGGAAACATCAACAATTGAAAGAAATGACTACAACTCCACTCTTCCTTGCAAGCTGAGTTGGTTGGCTCATCAAATGAAATTCTAAATGTGAAACCAATCATGGATAACAAGATACAAGTTAGTTAACATCCTCTAGAACCAATATTAGTAGTTGAGTTGTATGAATTTTCCCAGAATGAAGCAAAACCCATAGGGTGCATGAAATAAGTAGCAGATTTGCACAATCAACTTCATAAGGATGGTTAATGAAGAACATGAAACAATTATTCAAACTTATTATATGGAAATTAAGGTATATAAGTTTAATTTTACCTACCCAAATCATTTTCCCTGAAACATCTTGAGTTGTCCATACCAAGTAAAAACCTAAAATTCACTTCTGCTTGCCAAGAAGGGTGAAAATAAAGATGAACAATTTGGATTATAAAATAATGTTTACAAATCAAAATAAACATGGAACTTAGATTGGGGAAGTTGAAGAGTCACATTTAAACCTTTTATAAGTGAAAAACTTCTCAAGGAGGCCGTACAATTGCCATTTTCTTCTCCTTTCACTAGAAAACTACCTTTTCTTCCGCAAAACTTACCACATTTCAGTTGTGTTAGTTGGTTAAGACTAAAGTGGACACATGGTGTATTAAATCAGATTTTTTAACCTTCAAATATCCTAGGAAACCCATATAAATCATTAAATGCACCCTTTTTGATCTCAAAATGACCCAAAAATGATATAAGAACCAAAACAACTAATGATCAAGGTTAGTACAACATTAAGTGACCTTAAATAACATGTAATACACCCCATTAAAATATATTATACCTTCTATAGTTGTAAAAATTCAATGTTTTACATATAGGTGCCTGACTAAAAAGTCAAATTTGGTCAATAATTTTCTTGGTGTGTCAAGGTTGAGTGAGTTAGTCTATTCAAACAGTGTCATCTTAGGCCTCTTGTTTAGTCTTCCTATCCTAAACATTCATCACAACCTCGTAATTAAATATTGATGTGATAAGATGTAGATTGGAGAAGTGTATGTTTAGTTAGTGCTGTGTTCTCATGTGTAACATGCAGCTGGTTGGTAATTATCAACTAATTTGGTGTATCACCTCTTTAGGATAGTTTACTTTTAATTTTATCTCCCTTTTCCCTCACAAGCAGAGGTGTAATAGCGGTCTACAAGTGTTACATCAAGGGATATAACCCTATCTAGAGATTCACCTCATTCTTAGGCTCACCTATAGCCTAGAGGTGTTTCAATTATGTCACTTGGATGAGAAGAGTTGAGACATCTCCTCAAAGGGTTCAAATCCATGTGACAATAGTAGTTTGTCCTATAGATGATCCATCTACCATTATGCTTTGGAATATGGTTGTCATTCGACATTTTATCTCTTCTTCCTCTACAATAATATTGACTATGATTGAAGCCTTAGGTGTGGGGATATCAACCATTATAATTATTGGGATGTTTTGGTGCATTTGACAAGTGCACACTACTTTCTAAAAGAAAAAATATTTTTCCTCTTCTTTCTCATATAATTTCATGCCTATGTCTTCCAACATAGATTTGTTAAAAAAATACTCAGTGATGCCACGTTGTGCAAGATCATATTGTGAAGCAATCTTTGGCACATTTGAGTCATTGAGCTAAGGGTTGGTTGCATGAGTATTCTTATTTTGTGAATGAGGTGGAATTGTCCTCTACATTGTCACCTCTCTTTTCCCCTTGATAGTCTTTTATGGAACCGTTGTTTCCTATGGATATGCCTACACTTTAGGTTATGACTACGTTAGACATTATTATGGTAATGGATATTCCACGCCCAAAGGAATAAATCATAGTGGTTGAATAGTTATGGAAACTAGGGCTTTCTGTCATAGGACTTATATCTACACATCCAACATGGTGATGAAAAAGGGAAACAAAGTGATGGTTTCCTTGATCAACTCATTGAATCTTATTTGAATGCCATCATGTATCTTTGTAGTGACTACATGTTGTCCCAAGTATTGTAGGATTTCTTTGGGCATAGAAGGGTGATAAATTAAGATACCTTAGACCTCCACCCACCAGACATTAAATCGACTGAAATGCTTATAATACTAACCTATCCTAGTTTATGCAATATTAGCAAAGGTGGTTACAGGCCAGGAATTAACATCATATGCTACATGACTGTCATTAGACTTCCATTATGTGAAATAGAGGATTAATACTAGGAACAAGTATTGAAAATCTTATGATGTGTCATTAATGACCTTATCAATTTTTTTGATGAGTTCAAAGATTAAAAAATCTATCCATTTAAAGTTCTAATTCTGCTAGACCATTTAGTACGCAATATTGATGACCCCCTTGGTAACCTACTTCACATTTTTTTGTAGTTTTCCAAATTGATTGGTAATACATTCAAACAATACTTATATCACAACATCATTCACTGAGTCAATAGAGATCCCTTTGGATGTACTAGCATAGTTTTCTTTAGTATCCGAGTGAATAGGAGGGGCCATGATTTTGTATAGTAGGATGGATTTGACTTCATGTTATAAGTCATGTTGTCATTTCACTTATTATTGGGTTGATGAAAATGGTCACATCCTTAGACAAATAGAATGTAGCTTCATTGTATCAACTCAACAATGTCATCAATGCTTCATCTAATTAACTAAATGTGGGGAGCTTAATGAGTCACTCTACATCTGTTTCTTACATCAGATGTGGAAGAGCTAAAGCTTCTAGTTATGTTTTTATAGCTTGATCTATGGTAAAAATATTATCTTCCACCACATCAATAAAATTGAATGGATTTGGATCATGGTACCATTTTTGCCTCAGTGCAAGACTAATCCCCATTTTTTCTTTCTATACATCTATCAATGGAATAAAAAATTGTGACCAATTCATAGTTGTTACTTTGTAGTCTCTTGACAGATGGATGCAAATAAAATTCATGTTTTTGACAATTTTTTGCTTTGGTGAATGAATCAACTCAAATCACAAACGTCTCTTACTTATAAAGGTTGTAATGGCAATTCACTCTATATCACCTTTCTTATATAACTTTCCTTCACTCTACTCATCAAGCACTTCACATTCAATAGTGCTAATCTTTCTTCATGTTGTTATTATCTTGATTTGAATGGTATCAAATGTTTTTATGTGACCTTGGTCCTTTAATGGATATGTTTAATGTTTTAGATTCTACCATTTTTTAATGTGACACACCACCTTTCTTGTTCTAAAACTTCCTTTTCTTGTACATAATAAGAGTCTAACATTTTGATATGATTAGGGAAAGATAAAATCTTTGAAATTCTTCATCATTAACCACTTTGTAAATGAATATTGATTACCTATCCTCCATACCACTTTTGTCACCGCTTCACTCTAAGACTTAATTTATTGATCTCATGTTGAATCCTCTCTATATTATTCCTTAATTATTGTGCTATTTTCCTTTGATACTCTAGGTTTTTGAATTTTCAAACTATGTTTTGATAGCCTATGATATAGAGATCACACTATACATAACTACACTATAAACCTACAAAAGGATAATAAAATTAGTAAATGAAACTAAAAACGTAACTACATGGTGTTATTCAACACCCACTCAATTTTTAGCCTAAAATTAATAGAGATCATTGGCGGTAAGATTTAAGCCTACAACCATTTACATACTCCAAAATAATGGTTCCTTAAAGGTACCTTAATGCTATTGTCCCCTACTGTGATACTTCATGGATGTCATAAGGTCCTTTCCAACAAATGCATAATTTACCTAGATGTCATCGAAATATATTATTATATAATAAAAATATCTGCTCTAGATAAAACTCTTTAGATAAAAAATTATGATCATGCCATGCTTTTTAAATTTGGTTATTTATTTATTTTGTCTAGCTCACTCTCTACTAAGTTTCTTTCATGCGAGTTAGATTTAACAACCTTCCCTGAAGTGAATCCTGATGTCCTAGCCTCATTATCAATGCAATACACAAACTTAGAACCATATATTCCATAGGCATAATTATTTCTAATCCATAGACCGATTAGAAAGGAGTGAATCCTATCACACACTTATAATAGGTCATGTATGCACATAGGATCATAGGAATTTAGTCCTCATAATCATCTCACTACACATTTCATATTTTTATAAGCATCTTCTCAAGTACTTTGTTGGATGGCTATGCTTGTCTATTGGCTTGAGGATGATATGTTGAGTTTTTGTGGTGTAATGTCATAAATTATTTTGTTAAGGACTCAATAGTACTATTTAGGAAGTTTGTGCATCTATAGTTGACCAACTTCATTAGACATCCAAACCTAATAACGATGGTTTCATATAAAACTTGGTTGCATATCTTGCACTACAGTTAGGTGTCACAATAACTTCTACCCATTTGGTGAAGTAATATGTTACAATAATTATATACCTAGCAGGAGTGTGTTTATTTGGAAAATTAATGGGTATGACAAAGTCAATTCCTAATTACTCAAAAGGTTTCATTTCTAACATTAGATTCAAAGGCATTTCATCCCTTTGATTTGGCCTTCCTATTCTTTAATAAACATCATAATGCTTTACAACTCTGTGTGCATCCAAGAATAAGGTAGGCAACCATAAGCCATTCAATAATATATTCCTCTTAGTTTATTTACCTACAAAGTGTTCTCTTATGATTTCCTAATGTACTTATTCCATCAATCACAATCTCTCATGCTCCAAGGATACTTTGTGTAACACATCATCCTTACCAATTTTTTAAAGAAAGCGATTGATAATACTAAAAAGTATGGCTCATATGACCAAATATATATATTTTTAAATAATCTATAAGAAATACTCCTTGTTATAATAAATTGGCTATGTCCCCCAAATTATATAGAATTGCAATGAATCTGAATAGGTGTGAATTCAGTGACTCCTATTGTAATTCTTATGGATCCTTCCCATTACTTATTCGGCTAAGATGATTTGGTCCCACATTTTCCCTTCTAGGTTTCACATTGATATTAAATTAAGATTCCTAGAGTAACATCAACCACTTGGATATTAGTCTCCTAGCATAGGCTTATTCCCTAGGTATCACAGAACTTAGTGGTCTACAAATAATTCAAATGGTGTTGCTAAGAGACAATCCATGAATTTCTAAAGTGAAAACAACATAGCCAATCCCTTTCACTCTAATTTAGTTTAGTTATTTATGCTACTAACAATATTCTACTTAAGAATTGAATGGGGTGATCCAAACCTATGACTCTTGGATGTGCCAAAATAACTCCCATTGCAGTTACTGAAGTGTATACATTCACATGAAATGGTTTACTCCAATCAGGGAACACCAATATGGGAATCATTACCAAAATTTATTTCAAATCCACCTAATATGTTTGACATTCATTAGTCCACTACAAATTTGTATCTTGCATAATAATCTCTTCATTGGCATAAATATAGATATGTACCCTTTTATGAACTTGTGATAATAACATGTATGTCATAGGAAGGATCTCATTTCAGTAGAGCTTGTAGGAGGTGGCATACTCACAATGATTGTGATTTTAGCTTAATCAACTAAAATCCCATTATTACACACTATGTGGCCTAAGAGAACATAAAACAATGTAAATAACAAACACTTTTCAAATTAAACACAATGTGCATAGCTTTACATCATTCTAACATGAGTTACAGCTTGGATAAGTTTTATTTGAACTGAGAGAGTACAACCCAGTCATCAAAATAGACTTTCAGGATGAAATCTTTGAACACAAAGATCACAACATTAGAAAAATAATAGGAGCATTCTTGAGACCAAAAGGCATTACCTTGTATACAAAAGATCCATGTTTTGTTAAAAATGTGTTTTTAGTGCACAAAGATCACAAACTTAGAAAAATAATAGGAGCATTCTTGAGACCAAAAGGCATTACCTTGTATACAAAAGATCCATGTTTTGTTAAAAATGTGTTTTTAGTGCACAAAGATCACAAACTTAGAAAAATAATAGGAGCATTCTTGAGACCAAAATGCATTACCTTGTATACAAAATATCCATATTTTGTTAGAAATGTGGTTTTAACTCACTAATCAGTGGCGATAGGTATCTAATGATAGCCACTAAAGCCATCTATGAAGTAATAGACTTCATGCCTTGTGACTAACTCTAGAATTTCACCTGTAAAGGGAATTGAAAAGGGATCATTAACACAAACATCTTTAAAATACCTATAGTCCCTAAAGAATTTGATTTCTCTTGACTTTTTAGGTTGCAACATAATTGGACTTACCCATTCAGACTTCTCTATGGGATAGATAATCCTTTCTTCTTGCATGTGATCAATTTCAGCCTTCACTTTAAGATTAATATTGAGATTTAGCCTGTCTAGTCATTTTTTTAATAAGCTATGTGCATTCCTTGAGCTCTATATGCATTTATCCCAATCAAGGCTCCACACCCTTAACTTATAATTTTTTTTTTGGGAACACATATTGTTACTCTCATAATAATTACAACCCTTATGATATTTATTTTTGTGTCCAATAGTCACCCAATGTCTAAACCTTTAATGTAGACTCGGTACCAATGTTCCATACTAATTTCTTTGGTGGTTCTTGAGATATCTTATTGGACCTACTTGTCATAGAGTCTTGTGGTATCTTTTATCCTTCTTGTTCCTAAGTGTTTAAATTTCATAGATGGGCATCTTTAGTTTACTCTGTGATTTTGGCATTTGGTTCCTCTACTTATAACTTAGGTTCAAAGAAACCCTTCACTAGGTCATCATCATTGTCATTTGATTATGTTTATTCTCCATTATCTATGATTATATTTTAGGGTTTTACCAAAAAATATTCTTTCTATTTATTGTCCTTTTAATTTTTGATAATTACATTTAAATATCTAGTTGCTTCTTCATGCGATGTGAAGTTCATCATAGTGCATAGATATTTTTCTTGCCCATGACATAGAAATATTTTTAACTTCTATAGAGTGTTCTACACTATAGTATTCTCATCCTCAAACACAAAGGTTTGAATAAAATCCTACTTATGGTCAATTTTTAGTTTCTCTCTTGCATTCTTGGTGCATGCATTATTCTATTAGAAGAGGTGATAGAGTAAGTTTTAATCTATGTACTCAATATCTGGGTTTTACACCCTGTGAAGACCATATATTAACACATTTATGAATATATATTTCAAGAGACTATGCCTCTAATAAATATGGCCACTAGTTTGTGATCACAGGTTTTATTTGAAATTGAACTCGCAACAACTTGTAAGCATATTTTTAGTGTATTTTATTTGACTTGTGTACTACCCACCATGTCACAATAGTGCCCTTAAGTGCATAATTCAATGTGATAACCTATTGATCTACATTTGAAACATGTTTCTCTAATAGATAAATAAATTGGCTTAAATCCTTGGTTGTAAATTATTGAGGTAATTGTTATTTTGTAGCAAAAACCATTCTCATTGGTCTCACCTCATGGTTTCCTCTTACCAAATTCAACATATAGGTATTTAAATCATAGCTCACCAAGGACGCAACTTCCCACAGTAGAAGACCTTCCTGAGTTGGTTCAATGTAATCCATGTCTATCTCACCCACTTGATATATAAATTTACTTTGAAGCTTGTTGGTGAGTGCATAAATGGAGACTTACACTCGCCTATATGGAACTGTGGACCTTGTTCTTTTGTTATTACAGGTCTAGATGAAGGTTGCTCTATTTGTTGTAATTTATGAAATGGTTTTATCTTTGGATCAAAAAAATTGAACTCTATAGCTCTTAGTGTGTTGTGCTTAGGATCTATATCAACTCAAAACCAACTGTTATCCTCACAGTCAAAGGGTGAGTTAGGTTTTTTAGGAATGATATAAGGCTTGATTTTAGCTATATTCATAGGTTTGATAATAATCTTATCCCCTTAGTGCACTTACAAATTGATTTTGTATTGTTTTGATGGTAATTTTCCCATCATATACCCACTTTTTACCGATCAATGTAGGGAATTATGTTTCATCAATCATTATCTTTATGACCTCAAACTCAGCTTGCAGATGTAGATCATCAAATTTTATTTCTACATCTTCTAGTCGCCTAATAGGTTTTACCCATTTATAGTCTATAAGACTCAATTAAATTGAGATTTGACTAAGGGCAGGTCATCCAATGGCTTCCCATATTGACTGAGGGATCATATTTACTGCACTTTTAAAGTAAAATAAAAAAAATGGAACCTTGTATCTTTCTAATTTGATATCCATTCAAGAGTCTACATGCCATGGTTTATTGGTCTTTACATACCATACCATCTTATCAATGTGACACTACTCTCTCTGTGCACACTCTAACAAATTATGCATGACATTTGTGATGTTTTATGAGATATGCTTATTTTTCAAAGTGTTTACCAAATTGAGTAGATATGTCAAATAAGTAACTACTCCATCTTGACTCATAATGCCCACAATTTCACCATACATTTGTGCATCAATGAATACAACATCACTCTTCGACACAATATAATGTTGTATATTCTACAATATCTGGGTTGTTTGATGCATCAAACCCTTTTATCTTGTAGGATTAAGATATTTTTCCTAGTACACCTTTATGAATTGTTGATCCTATGTCATCTCGAAGAGTTGTAATCCTTATTCTGTATGTTGGTGTTGAGTGTTTACTTATATGTATGTAAAATCCCTTGGGTGAAAATTCATCATGTTTACATTTCACACCAATTTTTAATTTCTTTATTTTTATAACACATGATAATATTTTGTTAGATGTCCTAGAATAATGTAGACATGACTTTGCAGATTGGTTAGATAATTTTGTGCAAAATGGTTATATTCTCCACATAAATAATAGATGATCAATTATCGACACTATCTTTCATCTAGTTTAAAATTACCTTCTTGGTATTTACCTCAGTACCCACCTATATATTCCCCTTGTATCTACTTAAAACCCCAACATTGTTATTATTGACCATCATATCCTCCTTGTCATTGCAATGAATCCCAGCCATTTTACTATTGACTATCATATCCACCGTATGGCCCTTATGGAGAAGATGGAGCCCATCTTACTTTTTTTGGACATATGTAAGGTTCATAAATATTGATATTAAGGATATGGTAGGGTCCATCATGTTTTATATTGTGGAGATTGTGATGTCCATCCTATTGAGTCTTGAGGCTGATATTGAGTTGTATTGATCATTTCTACATCTAGGATTGGAATTCTTGGTTTCATAGTAGGGATATGCTATAAAACTACTATGAAGACATTTTTAGTGATGTCTTCCTTCAAATTTCAGATATATTTTTAATTTTTATCATCATGATTGTGCCACTTGCAAAAATTGTAGTATAGACTCTATGATTATTGGGCATACTATTATAAGAGATGACATTTTGTAATCTCATGCCCTACTACTTGACAGATCTCATAGAACTCTATTTTGATTTTGGGTAGTCATTATCTTGGTGCCCCTCTTTTATATACTCCATACACCATAATCCTAGTTCATGCAACTCACCCATCTCACACAAAATAATATTTAACATCGCATCAACTTTCATAGTAGACTGTAGACTTTCCCCAAAGTCTTTTGTGTACTCCACCCAGAGCACAAGTGCTCTAGCATCCGCATTGTAAGTGAACTATGTTTGATAAATAACAAACATAATTCAAGGTTTAATATCTTAAATAAACTATATAACCTTATATGTATATTGATATCAAAATCCCACTCTATTCATATACATCAGAGAACCCACGACTATAGTCCCATACTAACTCTCCTGATTTTTACAAATTCTTTTAGATTTTGTATTTTTCTAACTCGTACGTTTATTCATTTTAAATTATCTTATCAACTAGTTTTTAACATCCTAAAAGCTTAGTTTTGAAACATCTATTTTTTATATGAACTCTATAGGTATTCCTATTAAGGCTCCTATGAGCTCACACTTCTTTGCATCAACTGTAGTTACATTTTTAATCTAGCATTTCTTTTCACATGTTAATAGGTATTGTTTAGGATCAATAGACCCATCATATAGTGATAAAGTGACAACAAATCATGTATTAATACCTATGCTTATTACATTCACACCTAAGACCATTGGCTGTTGTGGACTAGACTTTACCAATGTCTTTAGATTTGTTACGACCTAGAATCCAGTCTTAATCAATTTCTTCTTATCCAACACTTTATTAGTGTCTTCACAATATTTTCTAAGTTTATCTATAAAATAATCAAAACACATACTATGTTTACCAAATTTTTCACTTTTTATTTTATTTTCTATTGATAAATGAGGAACAAGGGATGTGTACCCGTGAAATGAATGATCATTATCTGTGACTCCTACTTCATTTGAATTTGAACTTGCTTCAATCTTGCAGCTTAACATAACTTATTCAAAAGATTGTTCATTATCTTCTCTTAATAGTATTATCCCTCATAATTATGATGTAAAACTAGCTTCTAACTGATCTAACTAATCCTCTTCTCTCTTTGCAGTCTCTTCCATATCCTTTGAATCCCTTTTCGAATCTATGTCCATATTTGCACTCTCATTTGTAACTTCTCTTCTTTCAGTCCTATAATTTCCTTATCTTCATCATCTTCATAATATCCAACTCTTCCTTAAGCTCCCATTCCTTATTTATATTCTAAATTATCTACTCTACTCTTACTCACAACTACATTAGGATTATTCTATTATTCCATCTTATTTGTTATTATAGATCTCACTATAGTCCCAAACTTTGCTTTTCATTTTGCTTCTACATGTCCTCCATATTTTGGGATTAAGTTCAAGTTTATCTTCTCAATTTTTAATCATTCACTTCATTATCACACACATCCCCCTGATACTCGAAGTGATTACTACATGTTAGCCATAATAGGCACCATGGCATTTTGCACAACCACCATTTCAAGCATGATAGGTAGTCACTACAAAAAAATTCTCCAAATACCTCTTATAAACAAATCATATACAAATTTGAATGCAATGCAACCTTACACAACAAACTCATTAATATATCTATCAATGGTGCTCTTTAGCTAATGATTTATTACACGTGTCCAATTAGTGTCCATAATTTTTAGCTTTTAAATATTTTCCTTAGTCCATTGGAAGTGCTCTGTTTCTCTCAACTTGAAACAATAGTAATCAATTCTTGACAACCATGTAGTTAGCAACCCAAGAAATTCACACCAAAATGTTTTAGATATCTTTCCATGTATATGCTCACTTATAACCTATCTTGCAAAGCTTCCTATCTTCATTGCCTCCTCTTATGTGAAATTGTGAATTCTCTCCTCCAACCATCACTCCAAATATCTCTGTCTAGTTAACAATCTCCACATGTTTTAAAGTTCCATGCTTACATTACCATTGTTAGCAAAGGTTCCTAAAAAATCCATCAAAACATGTCAATGCATGTTTTTCATACAAAGTAAGCTACATGTTCAAAACTTAGGAAAAATTATAGAAATATCGATTATTCAATTAGTTTATAATTATGTGTTCATTCAAAAAATGCAAACTTGAATTATACAAAGTAGTAGTTCATTTTAATTAATTAAACAAATGTATGTAAAACAAAGTATACATTATGCATGGAACAAGTACAAAAAGACATTCAAGTAACTCATCATCAGAACTTTGTATTACTCTCTATATTTTAGAACTATTTTCCTTTACAAGCAATCACTATATATAGAACTTCCAAAGCTATGGCACTTTGCATTAGTTCTTTCCATTTCCATTACAAAGGAGTCTTTTTGTGTTCTATAGTCTTTTTGGATACATACATAGGCTGAGGACATATAAAATATATATACATTATATAAATGGATATACATTGCACACTTGTAATGCATATACACTTTGTGATTTTACAATCCAAAGTCCATTAACAACATAGATCTTTTATTTTAATTAAATTAGTTTGCATACAAAAAGTACCAAAAATAATTCAGCTTGCATATTCTTTGCATTGAAAAACTGCTCAATAATTTGTAGTTGCATTGATATATAATAAATTTGAAATAACAATAACTTGCACAATAATTTATAAATAGATAGGTAAACATATCATTCATTTACAACCAATAACCTCTTTCAATTTTAGCTTCTTGCACGCACACACAGACACACACACACACACACACACACACACAGACACACACAGACACACACACACACACACACACACACACACACACACACACACACAGACACACACACACACACACACACACACACACACACACACACACACACACACACACACACACACACACATATATATCACACAAAATGCAAACAAACAACCCTCATACACACTTGCATAGAAAATCCAAAAAGATAAATTACTTTAGAATCATTTTATCTCCCTGCATGTTAGAAAAAATAATCCAAAGCATGTGCACACATGCACACACATCATAATTGATTAGTTGTATACAAAATCATTAAATAGTCAAAAATGTAATATTTGTATATAGATGAAGCATCCTCAAATTAGATTTTAGAATCTATAAATTCCATTGCATGCATACAAAATATGGACTATAGGTTTGATTTTCATTTGCATATATATAGTTAAAAGCATATGTCAATATTTCATTACATTAACATTATAATAACAAATAAAAGCATTCATTTATAACAAGCATTGTCAAATTTATACACCTTCAAAATTAGAAAACAAACAAAGAACAACAACTACATAATTTAGTTTTAATTTAAGTTCCATTAGTAATTGCATGAACAATTACTACATAAAATACAAAAAGAGAACCTTTACTTTCTCTACTTGTAGTACTTTCATTTCTAGCAATGTCATAGTTGCTTTATCATTTCAAAAGCCTTGTTTGAATGCAAACGATCCAACAAAACACTACCAAACAAAAGTTTCAATTGTAAAATCAGAAAGTACACACTTTGTAAAACAAAATAAAATTAGCCACATGCTTAAAAATAATAAACCAAGCAAAAAAATTAACTCCTTACAAACCTTCAACAAACATTTTCCATGCTCTTTAATGATGCTTTCTAAATAAACTCATTTACATAGAGCACAAATGCTTCCAAGAGTATCAACCCCTATACCCATAATTAATATCCAAAGTGAAATATAATCTAAGCTTTAACTACAAGTATTTTTCTCTACTTCTCTACCTAACTTAATCGTTAGCTAGTTGAATGCTCTTAATGTGCAAACTAGATTGATTGAAGCCCAACTAGTAAGAAAAAATCACCTTTTAGCCTATAGAGCCCATAACCTACAAATTTTATTCTTTCCTCTTCATCCTCAGGTCTAGCATTATCAAATTTCATTTATTTCATAGATGACATTGCCTGAGAAATCCCAACTCTATATATCTAACTAAATTACTAGAGGCATCCAACCACAATATAACTCATTTCCAAAACTCAGTATAGAACAAAAACTTCATTACTTTGTCCTCCTCAACTTTAGATATTTTTTGGAGGCCATCACACTCAAATAAGATACCCTTAATGAGCATTTTGACATTTTTGAGCTATTATAGTTCAAACATAAACATCCCCTACCACTCACTTCTCAAAACCTTGTGTGAGTAGCTTGTCCAAACTAATTAGGTCTTCTATCTCTTTTTAGTGAAATTCCTTAACCAATCTGACCAAATTTACCAAACTAATAGACAACCCATCACATCATGTTTTCATCAGTTGTCTTAGCCAAATCTCAGGAAGTCAAGTGCATAAAGGTTATCATCTCACTTTTCGCATGTACAAATATAGTGAACTTGATGTGAAAAGGCTATCCATTTGTATTTCCTATTTTTTCTCTTTCTTCCATCCTTCTGTCCTCTTCTATTTATTTTTTGGGTATTCATACACCCCCCATAATATGTTTGGACATGGGTTTGATAGGACTTTCAACCTTGAAGCTTATACAAGAAGACTTTAACCTCTAGGTGCACCTTATTTTTTTAGTCGTAATAACTCATCTAATTAGAATATGGAGAACCAATCTCCTCCCTAAAATTCATCTTATTTTGCCTTGCAAACCAAATTATGTGTAGTGAGTCAGGAGTTATAGGATTCTTTAGAAACCACTAGTAATTATTGTGACTCCAATGACTTGACTATTACCATATGAGGTGGTATCTATCCTCTAATCGTGATTAGACCTCACAGTAGTATACTAAGCCCTACCATCAAAAACATGATAAAATTTAAGCAATACACTATGACAATTCATCTTTTAGAAGATGGGTTAAGTATATTATAACTACCTCTAACTCCTTTAAACATTAATCAAAATACTTTTGCACCACCTGAGTATCCCATAATGACTCCTCCAAAACCATCCAAGACAAACTAGTTTATCACAAGATACCAATCCTTTCCTTCAAAGCCTCCCATGAGAGAAGCTCCCAAACCCACCACCAATGCCATACTAAATGAGCTCATCTCCACCTTGGTGGGTCACATTCAAGATCTTAGAGTAATCAAGCCTCTCTTCAAAATTATCCTTTTAACTAAGGGGTGACCTCAAACCTTAACAATCAAGGTCATGCCTCTTCTACTACTATTCTAGTGGCATCTTATCAACCATGCATTATCAACCTACTCTAACTCCAACTGGCTATGCACCAAATCAAAACCCTGGGGATCTCCTTACTTTGCTGGCACCCAATTATGACACATCAAACATACCCCTATCATATCAACCTCCTACTCAAGTTCCTATTGGAGGTTCTTTCTCTTACCTTGCCCCAAACAATGTGGAGACCATCACACCACCACACATGACTCCTCCAAAGTACATGCCAACCAACATGCCACCCATGTATACTCCATTCTTGTAAGGATTGACTAATACCCCTTTCCAACTCTCTACCATTGTAATATCACATGTAATCTAAATCCACTCAACTGAATAACTATTTTCTGACATATTATCCTTCATCTACTTAGTTGACATCTTTCACCCTTTATCATTTCATGCCTCCTTCTTATCCAACTCCTCTCCAACAAGCCTATTATGACACACATTTGGTGGATTTTGGCACCATGGGGACTTATGTTGAATACCTAAAGGAACCTCTCAATCACAATATATGAGGGGTTCTCTTACCACATCCCTAACATGAGCTCCCTAAATACAAAGAGTAGGGATATCTAAATGTACATTTTAAGTCATATTCTAAAACCATTAGAGAGATTCTACCTTGGGATGGGGTAGTATCTATGATATTTATTAATTATTTAGAAGGAATTTATTTAGATTTGTATTACCACCTCCCCAAGGCTTCCATCCATTCATTATACCAAATCATGGCTAAATTTGTGAAAGCATTTGACATGAATAAATTATTTTGAACCAACATACATGAGTTATTACATATCAAACAAGAACCTAATGAGTCTGTTTCCCACTTTATTTCAAGGTGGTGGTAAGTACTATACTCCTCTACTAGTGATCCTCACATGGACAAAAGAGAGTCATGTGATCTCTTCTTACAGTCTCTTAACAAAGAAAAAAGGGAACATGTCCACAAATTTACCTATAGGTCTTACAAAGAAGCACTAGAAAGCGCACTTAGGATAGATCAAAAAGCTATAGATAATGGTCATAGAACCTATGGATCTAATGGGTGAATTATCTCCCCTAACCAAAAAATGAGGGTTACAAAAATACCAATCAAAATAACCCCAATAACTAATGTCTTAAGATTATAAATTGAAACCACAATGCTACTACAAATAATATGATGGACTAAAATAAAAAGACAAGTATTGTAAATAATAACTAAAACCAAGCCATGGATAATAACAACCAAAATAACAATGGAGGTGCAAGAAACTAAAACCCTCTACCTAAAGTTCACGTAATTGATTTTAATCAACCACCACCTCATGATAATTATCATTGAAATTAATTTCAAAACTAATACCAAAATGTTGACCAAAATAAAAATCCCTACTTCTAAAACCAATGTTTTTTATAGAAATAAAAATCAACAAAGGTTTGGTCAACAAAACCAAAACCAAAGGCCAAGGGATTATGATCCCAATGTCTATTATTTTTTATAGGATCATTATTCATGACACTAAAGCATGTATGGAATTTAACAACTTTATTGAAGGATTCCCTGATGATGAATGACAAACATTTATGGACACGTTCTATGGAAATGTAAACACAAATCCCTAACCCTCTCCAACAGGTCTTATAGCACCTCAAAATACCAACTTACGCATCTATTAAAACCCTTTTCCCAATCATCAAAATCGTAACATCCAAAATCAACCACATGAAAACCCCATTAACTAACCCTTACCCGGTGGAACTCATGGTGTCAAATCCTCATCCTCTTTACTATATAATTGCAATGTGGTCCCTCAACCAACAACTTAGGGAAAGACTAGGATGATAGGTGTCATTGAGTTAGAAACAAATGAAAATGTAAATATCATCACTCATACAAGGGTTTTCTAGCCATAAACATCTCATCCTAAATATATATTGGGGGCTAACATTCAAAGCATCCCTAAGCCAATGGGAAACTATGATCTTGTTGTCAACCTCACAATTAATTTTCCCCACATTTATTTCATTGAACTCCTCAATAACTCTCTTGCCCATCACTTAACGTTACTTGATTCCTTAGGTTTGGGGCATTTGGATAGTGTTACACCTCCTCCAAAAGTTGAGATAAACCATATATATCTAGACATGTATCCACTTAGGTAAGATTTAAGGGATGTTCACTACTTCTTCAACCTTATGTGCCTACCTCTAGATGATCAAATGGCTAACAAAGAAGATATAGGCTTGCACTTTTAGGTTTGGATTTAAAATAAATATGTTAAGAGATCAGTAGTCAATAATGAGGATGTTGTCAATATAGCTCCATTATTATATCTCCAAATACTTGGATATGGAGAAACAAACTCTTCTATGACTAGAAACATCTTGCGGGCTATGATAGTCTCATATATACTTCAATTGGAATAATTGTGTTACCTATCACTTTGGATCCCAAAGCTATGCTCACAAAATTTTATTTCCTAAATAAAGACACTAACTAAAATATTATCTAAAGGAGGAACTACAATATGATCTAAAGGAGGCCTTAGATCTATAGGATGAAGGCAATCCCTTCTATCTTCTTTCAAGATATCAGATTCTTACACATAGGAAAGGACTTTGTTACCCAAGGTGATCTAAAGTTGTTTGAATTTCATGAAACAAACCTTAGGAAAAGAATAACACTTGACTAACTTTAAGTTACCTAGTAATGATGTAGTGAAACCCCCTCCACCATCCAAAGATAGAGCCCATTGTGACCTTGATGTGTGTTTTTAAATCAAGATATGAGAATCTTATAGCCTCACCAAGTGAAAAAATTGAGGACAATGGCACAAAAATAATAGAGCAAATGGGTGAGAAAAAATTCACAACAATGCTAGTCATCTAGACCAAGTCTATGATTGAAATCATTTGCATCCTAGAGAAGGAAGAATCAATCAATCTCCCATTCGACTTGCATGGGTTAGGATTTATAGTTCCCATAGGCCTCTTAGATTATAAAATCTTAATTTCACCATTGAATTCCATTATAATGACATGGTAGAGGTTTTGGGGTTTAAATAAAAATGTCCATGTAATCAATGGACACCTTTTTATAAAGGGAGAAAATGTTATTTACACCCTAGGGCAAAGAATGAAACCATTGACCTTATTACCAATATTCAAGTGTTTGAAGAAGGAAATTACACTTAACCTAAGACAATGTATATATTATATTGATTTTGAGGAACAATAAAAAATCCTTAAGTTTGGATCTTCTCTCTTCTTTAAGGAGGTAGAGGGCCATTAAAATATTCTCACCGAGTTTTTTTCAAGTTTTCACCTTCACTTGTTTGGATACAATAGGACATGTGAAATTGATAATGCTTGACGATGAGTATTTATAATAGCATAATAACATTCACAATCACCTTATCCAAGTCAGTGACCCTATCCTAAGACTCAATAATAGAATTGATAAAAATAAAAGGGAAGGTCAAAATTTCAGACCTAATTGGTAACATAAGACTTTCACAATGAAGCTTTTCGAGTGTGCATATTTGAGGGCAAGGAGTTTGATGAATCTATGAAATCTCTGCCCCTAAAATGTTACTTCATTTAGATCTTTAATTTCACCTTGCCCTTTATGTATCAATAAATAAATCATAATTATTATATTGTTTTTGTATTTTGGTTATTTTCATTGTTATTTTAGCTACGAGTCCATGTGATGAAAACTTTTAAATGCAAAATATCATTTCAAATTTCGTATTACCCTTTTTCCTTTTATAAAATAATATCAACATCATCATAAAATTGGATCCATATCTTGGTTCTCATGGGTGTTATACACCTCAGTTCCGTATACTTTTGTACAAACTTAGAAACTTTAGTATGTTGCCTTGTCTAGAGGGTTTTCCATGACATAATTTCCCTTTTACGATTTCATTTAAGGAAAAACACAAGTATTCTCAAACCAGGTAACAATATCCACCTATCTTGGTCATTCATTATGAACCTTTGCATATTACCAGTTGCATTGGGGCAATATTTGGGGATAAGAGCCTTCCCCCTCCCGAAAAAGGAATGACACTATACAAAATCAAGCTTATGAAATTCAACATCTATCTCCCTTCACTAATCCTTGGTGATGATCCCTTACATCTTATTGGTTACATGGGGTTAGAATTTGAGGGATATGCCCTTACCCACCTATATTTAGTATTTGATGATGATCTCGTGCATATTCCTAGCCACATGAGACTAAGTGTATAGGGACACAAAAGTAAAAGTAAGAGAAAAAGTATTGAAAAAGTTGTATAAAGAAAAATCAATAAAATCCCTAAAGTTTTTGCTTAGATGTCTATGATAAGAGGATAACCTACCCCATTTTACCAATTTTGTCTTGGTTGGCCATATTTTAATCTAAGTCTAGATGAATCCAATAAAACTAGTGTTTTTTTAGCTTAACAAGAATTACAATTATCCCCATCGCTCGTAAGGATTAGGTATACATCTTATTGCTTGTGAATTTTTAATTTACAATTTATTCTTTTATTATTCTTCATATTTGGCCTTCCCTTTATTCCCTACTATAATTTGAATGTCGTTTCTCATGTGAATAAACTAGCTTGATCATTACTTACAAAACAATGGTTAATGCATTTGTAGTTTTTAAACATTCATCATATCACATTTGCATAATTTTTTTTATCACACTCAAAATTATAAGCATATCCAAAGCATTTTTACCAAAACAAAGATCCATAACAGTTCATCACATTCCTAGCCGTCTATGATGTTTAAATTTAAAATCATACACAAAGAAATAAAAGAGATGCTAGAAAATGTTAAAGCCAAAACTATGTTGTATCCATATATATAATCAAAGGTTTCATATATATAGATTTTTAGTACAGTCACATCCATAATGAGAGGGCAAGTCTGGTTCAAAAATAAAAAAAATGTAAAAAAAAGAGTAGTCCTAATCCTAAATCATAGTCAACCCTATCATTGGACTCCTCTTGAGGCAATATGCGTAGGTATCCTATTCCTCTTCCTTTAAGAAGGTATGAATGCAAAGTTTTGAGGGATTTGACTCTTTCTCCTATGTTACCTATAACTCATACCTACCTAGGAAGCCTCTCCTCCCACCATATTTCTGTTGGAAGAGACTCATCTGCATCTCACCATGAATAAGCCACTACAAGTATCCACTTAAGACTCTTATCCTACTACCTTAGCCTAAAGGCAAATGTTTGCTACAATCTGATTGATGAGTTCCCAATATATATAATAAATACGGGAAAATATTGTAATGTATCTAGCCACATTTGTAGGATGACATGGATTATTAAGGAGCTAGTCCCTACAGAGTGTAGTGCCCACATAGAATAATTCAACCAAAGAATCCTTGATCAACCACCTTCACTCCATAGTGGAATTTGTAACACATAGACATAAGTTATAAACTCAATAAAAAACAAACTCAATAAAGTAACAAAACATGCTAGACTGTAGTAAAAATTCAAAAAAAGAAAACAAGGTGCTAACTCCCTTGGATTTCCCTCACGTAAGTCAGGGATTGATTCCTCATCAAAAATCATATCTACCTCCTTCCCACCAATGAGCTTGTCTCCTATAGGGCCCTATAATTCAATTATTGTTTCCCCTTCCTCCTCTCTTTTAGTTGTTGTTATTATGGGTCTAAGTATGGTGGGGCCTATAGTTGTGGCTATGAGTATGGCTATGGTTGATGTTGTTGTTGACCATCACTAGGTACTCCATATGCCACATGAGCTACCAATGTGATAACCTACATTGCACCCCATATTCATGTAATAGGTTACTTAGCATCATGTGCTCTTCATATTTATCATCATCCATCAACCACTATAGTGATAGGAGTCCTAAACATCAATATATGCTACCCCAATTTCTAGAGTCATGCATTCCTAACCTCCTACTCTCATATATAGAATACCTGAGGAATGGGTAAGTTGGCTACATATTGTATCCCAAACTACTAAGGTACATTGTCAATAGGTTGTGACTTTGCCTAATATTGTTCATCATACACTTGTTATGCACTCTCACATGCCATCAATGTGATAGCCTCATATCCCCACTAACTATGCATCCCTTGATAAGGCAACACTATCATATATCCAGTTGTCAAGTTTACTACTTCTTGTGGCATGTCCCTAAAAAGTGCCATCCTTGTCCACCTGAAACCCTTAATGGATCTTTCAACTCTAATAAACACACCCCTCTAGCATGGGATCATATGCTCATACACCCAATACATGTTGAGTGTTGGGAGGCTAATAGATAGGGCACCTAGCCGTGAAATCCAATATATGTCCATGTGGGTCCTAGATAGTACATCTTGCACCCAGGAAAATCTATGAATCCATTCCTCAATGTTCCTGACTACTAGATCCCAGATGTAGAGAACATGACTAGTCTCCTTATATCTCATAGACCATGAAGCCAAAATCTTGATGATAGCCTTGTAGAAGTTTGTGATCATATCCCCATCAACCCCTACCAATATAATTCCTTACTTAACACCCATATTAGGTGTATTCAAGTCCCTAAAGTAATTTGTGCATATTTAAGCCTCTTCTCTATTATTAGCCTCTCAGAATGTCACCATCCTGATTATACCTAGTAGCCTCAATATCTTGTATAAATCAACTAGCGTGATAGTTCATTCTTTGAGAGCCTCAGGGAACTATAAAGTGTTATGGTCTGCATCCTAATAGGTAAAGTGGTCACATAAAATTTTCCCATTGGTGCAACTATCCCCACCTATGTAACACTCAATATCCTCACTCAATCTAAAATGGAAGTCTCCTCTACCTACCACCAATGAAATTTGCAGCCTTAAAAGCCACTCCTTCACCCTATCCCTGCTCCACCATATATAGACCCCATGTAAACACAAGAAAAATAATTTGAGTTAGTTGTTTTACCTTTAAAAACCTTCCAAATTAAGCTATGGTGAAATAATTACTATGTGTAGGTGGTAGTTATGAAATCATTGCAATAAATTATGGAATTGAAAGTCTTTGCAGACTGATAGTTACACAATCATCACTATGGTTGTGTAACCATCACACCTAAATGGTAGTTCTTAAACCACTACAATGGTTTTAGAGATTGATAGTTCTACCTATTGTGCCCTTCTTCCCAAAAACACTTAAAATGACAAAACACAACATTTGCCTAGCCTACAAACTACAACAAATCCCCCTGCCCATGAAATAAATTTCAAAAACTACTGATCTTATGACATTTTTTCAATAAATTTTAAAACTTAAAGACATGACAAAAAATTGAGATAACTAACTTATGTTTTCACCTTGCTTCCTACCATCTTTAATCCCGTTATCCACTTGTTTCACTCTTTGATTTGACTATACTCTTGCATAAAACTATCATAGAGATTATAGAACTCAAATTGGCAAATAATAAATGACTTCCAAAATTTGAAAGTTTTTAATATATAATTTAGTTTATGGCCCTTTTATTTTGAAAAAGTTTTCATTTTTGGAATTTTTTTCCTACAAACTATGTTTCTCACATATTATTTTGAATTCATGAGTTTTTCAATGCTAAACTAACATTGGATAAGCCGAATGCCAAAAATTGTAATGTTTTTATTTGCCATAATTCTATTACAAAACATGTTGTTTTTCTCATTTTAGTCTTGCAGGTTTACACCTCCTCACATAACTCTGAGCTTAGTCCCTCAATGAGATGATTCAAATAGTATTTTCATCCTTAGATAAATTGTAATAAATACTTGTCCATATTTTTATTAGTCATCATATTTTTTGCTTTCATCATTAAATTTCACTTGATTTTTGTTTTTTTCTCGTAGGTCATAAAGGCACCTTGGATAGCTTCTTTGTGCCACATAAGTAAGTAAGGCAAGTTTCATAACCCTCGTTTTCCTTTTTAGTGTGCCACTACTCAAGAAAAACACCTTCATGAGTTCTTAGCAAGGCATCTCCCTAAGGGGGAAATATGCATGCACCCATATTTTACACCATATAATATTTTGTGGTAGTTGTTGATGATGAAAGAATATCCATAAATAAAATATGCTTACACTTGTCTGCTCCCTCATTTATGTCTTTTGCTCCTTTTATGTGCTTCTTAATGCGTCAAATTTTTATTTTTTGAAGTCTTATAAATTTGAATGGTTGCAAAATAACTATGACATTTTATGTAACCACCTTGGTGGTTTGTTTCAATACCGTATTAGTTGTACAAATTGTTTTGGCGATTGTGTCACAACACCTACATAAAGCGATAATTTTGTCACCATTGCATGTTATTTGAAAATTTCACTTGAGACACATGTTTGCATGTTTTAGCTCATGTTTTTAATATTATTATATTTTTATTATCTCATTAATATTCCAATACACTCCTAGTCACATTCGAGTCAATTTTAGCTAACTTTAAGTTAACTTCAACAAACTCTCAGTCAAATTTTAGTTAACTCCCACATGTAACCTCTTCTGTTACCTTACAAATAACTATTTTTTCCTTATTTTTCAAATATGAAAAATTGCATTAAGATTTGAGCACATAGATTTTAGAGAGCTATAGTATTCCATTTTAGATTTTGAAAAACTCAACCGAAGTTTCATAATAATCTTCTGGTTACCCACATTAATAGAAGGAAGAAACCCAAGAGATTGCACCACAATACTCTATTGTTTGTGAGTAACTAACCACTATTAAGTTGTCTCCTTCAATATGTGATTGTGTCTTCATAAAATTTTGTGCTTACTCTTGCTAGAGAATTCCCAAATCTAATTGAGCAACAAACATAGAGTTAACAACTTGGGGATTAACTAACTTCATCAGTAATTCAATAGCTTCTTCTCCAATTGTACTTTGTATGGTCATGTTGGGAGATTTAGTTTCTTTTTCTTGTTATTAGTTTATTTATTTAAATATATATTTTGTTTTAACTATATTATTTTTCTTACAAAAAATTCATATAGGATATACCAATAATAATTCATCTTGTATACTCTTTTCATTGAAAAATTACTCAATCATTTGTAGTTACTTTCATTAACAACATATTTAAAAAAGAAATAGATTGCATGTTAAATTGTAAATACATAAGTAAACTTATATTTAAATTACAAACATTAATGTATTTAAATTTTAACTTATATCACACATATATTTACACACAACACAAATAAACAAGTCTCGTACACACTTGCATAGAAAACCCCAAAAAAACCCAAAAATAGAATTTGCATTTAGAATAATTGTTATCTCTGTAGACACCGCAAATGTGTCTGCACCTTGGTTCTCCCCCCTTGTCCACCTCAAACCCACATCCTAACCCTTGGCCTTAGTCCCCTCCACTCATTTGATTAAAATAACTTTATTTCAATTAAGTGGCCCCCTTTCCACCTCACCCTTGCTACCTTGGATCCTCCCTTGAATCCCTCCACCTTCCTCTTAGCCTTTATTACGCCAAATCTTCTCATTATCTTCCTCCCGCGCCCATTTAAGCATCCTCATGACCGTTCTTCCCACAATCCCTCGCCCGGCGGCGTGCAAAAATGGGCAGAGGCTATTTTTAGTCTCTGTCCCCATTCTGCCACTGCCGACGTCGGCGACCCTTCGGCCGACGTCGGCGATACTGCCGGCGTCGGCAGCCTTCAAGACTCCTTTCTGCATCCATTCCACCCCCCGGCCCCTTGAGCTCGCAAACAGAATTCTCTTGGCGTTTTGGCATTCCTTTCTTCTCCCTCTGAACCTCGTGCAACAGCAGCAACAAGTGCAGGGATTCTTGAGCAGAGATTTAGTCTTCTGTGGTCTCAACAACAGCTCTTCCACTCTTCATTCAACAAGCTAAAAAGGTAAGCACAGTCTGTTATTTCATTTCATTTCTTTTCTTTAGTGTTCAGTTGTTTGGCATCTGCTGTCTCCCACTCCCTCCGTCTTACTCCCTGAGAGGCTGAAAAGCCTTCTCAGGCCCTGCCCTCTGTCCATCTCCCTTTCACCTGTCATCCTTTCAGTACAATCCCGGACAACTCCCTCATCCCTCCTGCCAACAAAGACCCTATACAGGGCACCTAATCAGAACCAGACCATTCCCCAGTCCATTCAAATTCATCCCTGAGCTCTGCCTCGAACCTGTTCACAAACCAGACCTGTCCACAGTCCAGAAACCCGACCAGACCCGACTACAGGCCACTGCCCCGACCGACGTCGGTATAATAACCGAAGTCGGTAGACCAGGCAACCAAGGACGGCAACATTACCGACCTCGGCGACTGTCATCAGCCTGACAACTCTTTTCAGGTAACCATTGATCTTTTCTTTCATTTCTAATTTGTTTATCACTCCTATATTCTGGCATTCTGTATTTCTTTAGTCTTTTATTTGTCTGTTATCGGTGGGTTGACCTCCCTTGAGGAAGTTTTCACACTTTTGGGAACAAGCTCTCGCTTGGCAACCCACTACCTATCCATCTAACATCTTCTTGTCCAAGTTTCTTTTTCCTTGCAGGTGTCATTCCTCCACAGCCAAAGAGGGGTGCTCACAAACGTCTGGATTACGGTGTGCAATCTTTATCTAGGTACTTCTAGCCTTGTCCATTTCTTTAGTTTCTTTATTCATCTTCTGAATGTAGAAAGTGAATTAGCGATAGAAACATTCTGGCACGCCCGGTGGGACCTTAGGTTCTTCCTCGGGTTCCTCTTCCTTTCATTCATTTAGGTGCATTAGGCTCCTTCCTTCTTGTCTCTTTCTTCTATTCCAAAAGACACTATAAGTAGGACTAAAACGAATCTTTCCTCCTTGCATTTCTAGACTAGTCTAAACATCATACTCTCAACCCTTTCTCAAACTTGTCTTCATAACAAATCTCACATTTCAACTTGGGCTTAAAACGTATCGCACTTTCATTTCTGCTTGTGCTTGCATTAGTCCACATCTAGTAACTTAAATCCACATATTGAATAAATCATAGACACTTGATGTTACACTACCAAACCACATGCACTAAAACGAACATAAAACTTACTTGAGACAAGGCCCGACTGGGATTTCATCCCCCAGCAGATACCTTACCCATCCCGGTGACCCTACTTGGATTTCATCACCAAGGGGGAAGCCCACTCCGTTCTCTGGCGGAGGATAAACTCTAGGCGAGGTATATCTTGGCTAAGCGAGACCATCTAACCACTGGAATCGTGAAGTGAGGGGAGCTTGCTCCTTAGCACCAGGCCACGTACCAGACCTAACACAGATTTTTGAGTGCCTAAAACAAGACCTGAAACTAGCTCTAGACTGCCTCTTTTAGGACCTTTCTTACAGCCAATCTCCCCAAGCATTCATCTAAGGCATAAGCCACAAGATTCTAAGGTTAATTCCTAGGATTTACCGCTTAGGCTTGTCTGTCTCTCTCTGTTCTTCTCTTCTCATCTGTTTGTTTGAGTGAGTGAGGACGCTTTCTTCATTGTTTTTCAAAGAATCTTAAAATCTTTTGGTTCTCTGGAAGACACAGTCACCGGCATCGGTTCTGTCACCGACGTCGGCTTTCCTATCTTACCGGCATCGGTTATCTGACCGACGTCGGCTATCTGCCTTACCGACATCAGTTTTTCAACTGACGTCGGTCTCTGTCACTGTCCTTTTTTTTCAAAACCAGCAGCCTGAAACCTATCCCGTCTCTATCAAAGACTCCATCCTGGTTTTCTGAAATAGAAAAACACAGTTTCTGAAACCTGAACCTCCTTTGCCTTGCATGGTTTTGACTCGTAGCCAAGCCAAAGCTCTTGTCAACCACGCTAGCCGTCAACCACTTCCGTCTACCCCGTCCGTGACCAAGCCTACAATGGAGTTCAACTCAGAGACCGAAAGAAATCCTATTCGTCCAACCCCGCCGCAGACTCCTATTGTCCAAGAAGGGGACCAAGACTTCGAATGATTCTTGGACCTCAACGTCAAGGCCTTGCAACACTATCTCGTGCATAGCCGAATGCGAGACTCCTTGGGCAATCCAATCTACGGAATGCCAACCTCTCTTGCCGCAACTACGGCTGTATCGACGGCATCCGTAGTTCAACCCTTGGACACTCAAGCCATCGCTTCGACCACCGACCAGACTTTGACAAATCTTCTAGGTGTGGCCTCTCCCTCTATCTTTGGGCCCACTTCCACCGGGGTTTCGGCCCCCTATCAACCTCAACCCGCTCAACCACTATCCACTCCTTTTCAAAACCTTGTCGTCTCTATTCCGTCTACCTTGGCCCCTATCAACACCAGGGTGGCTTCTTATCCCTTGGCCCCCATCACCACAGTCCAGCCTCTCGTGGCGACATCAGGCCTAGCTATGCCTTCTACCCAACCACCTTTAGCCTCTTCATCCATCCCTACGACTAGTTACCCCTACGTTGCACCTTTACAGGGGCAACCGACTACGTCGTATGCCTCCCCTAGCCTCTTCCAAATGCCCTACAACTTAGGGGGGGCGCCACCCGTCAATCCATCGGCAGACATCATCAAAATGCTGATGGACAAGATGACCAGTCTAGAGACCTCTGTTTCCGGCTCACGCAACGCTCTCTCATATGAGCAGATCTGCAACGAGCCCATTCATCCTTCTATCCCAATCAGACCATATCCTAGCCAGTGGGAGCTTCCGAAGTTTTCTCTCTTTCAAAGCAAGGAAGACCCCCAGCAACACTTGCGGGCATTCAGACATGCCTGTTACCTCATTTCCCATGATGATGCGTTGCTCTTATGCACGTTTCCTATGTCTCTCTCGGGTGCTGTGCTTGACTGGTACAGCTCCCTTCCTAGCCATTCTCTCTTCTCATTCACACAATTGGCCCAGCTCTTCCTCGATCACTTTTCCATCAACATAACCAAGAAGGTATCGATCACGGACCTCTATTCTATCCAATAATTCGAGGATGAGTCCATAGCTGACTTCGTTGCTCGATGGAGAGGCCTCATCAATCAACTCTCCTTTTCCTTACCCCAGGCCGAGCTTATTAAACTCTTCTCCCAAGCCTGTGCCAGACATATTTCTTCTACCCTGAGGGTTCAAACCTTCCGCACCTTCGACGAAGCCTTCACGATGGCCCGCAAACTTGAGTTGCGTGCCATCGAGGAGAATAAAGTCAAGTTGCGGAGCAAGAATTCCAGCTCTAAGACCAATGACTCTTCTTCTGCTAAGCCATCATCATCCAATTCTAAATCCAAGGCTTCAACCAATCTCATGGTTGTTAGACCTTCATCTTCTTCGACCACTCAGCCTGAGCCATCCACATCTGAGAGCGCCACTCGCCAATTCCAGCAAAGATACGTACAACGACGGTATACTCCTCTCAGAGAATCATACACGTCTGTGCTGGAAAAGCTTGTTAAGCAGGGGGTCCTTAATCTCCCTCAATCCCGACCTCCTCCACAATTTGATCCCTCACACGCCATCCCTGCGTGGTATAGGGAACAAGACTTCTGCAGCTTCCACCGTGTTAAGGGACATGACACGAAAAATTGCAAAACTTTTAAGAACATAATCCAGGACATGCTTGAAAAGGGGGACCTCATCTTAGATAATCCTAATGCACCCCTTAATCAGGCCATTGACATCTTCAAACAGCCATTCCCTAATCATCCGCCAACTCAGAACAATGTCCAGACCTTAATTGACGACAATCATGAACACAATATTCGAACAGTCAATACGGTCTCGCCTTTTGTCCCCAATCAACCTCAAGAGGTTAATCCATCAATCAGTCCATCACATGTGGATGAACCTCTTTCCCTGGCTACTTCTCCATCGACCTCTCTCATCTTAGAGGACACCTCGGCTTTACCAGCACCACCGGTCTCGCCATCCTCCTTTCTGCTGCCTATGGAGGACCCAACCCTTCCTACTCCTGAACCGCAAGTGGAGGGCACCATCATCCCTACCCTTTACCCGCTTGAGGAGCCTCGCTTTCCGGATTCTTCTCCACCCAGGGAAGAACCTGTCTCCCCTTTGTCTCCATCTAGATCTGTCATGACTTCACCATACCATGCGTCTAATACCACTACACCCATCTCGTCTTCAACCTCGCAACCATCAACATCTTCTTCTCAGCCATTTTCTCGGTTAGTGGAGAAAATTGAACTTTTCCCTCCGAGGAAAGTGACGCCTCAGGTGTTGTGGGAGCGTCTTAAAGCCCTTCAGCATACCCGTGCCCTCTCATCACATACTGCTAATCTTCCCAAGGCAGAATCTCTTCAGACTCTTGACAAAGACCAGACTCTCAAACCTCAACCAAGCCCGTCAAAACCGAAACCTGCATCTCTCTCGTCTAAGCCTATCAAGTCACTTGGCGTTCGTCCTGTCTCCACCCTCACTCACCCGCAAGTGAAGGTGGACCTAGCCCAGACCTTGACTAGTAGTAGTCTTCCAACTAAGTCAAAGGAGACTGCCAGACCGCCGAAGCGAACGCCTCCTTCCCCGTCACCATTGCCATCCATTTTGGGGCCCCATCCTTCAACCCTGGCTAGAATCCTTCCCACCTCGGCCTCCTATCAAAACTCGTTGCCTCCTTTGCTTCCTCTGCCTACCTCCAGCCGTCCTTCTCCCAAAAAGGCGGTACCAATCACCAAGAAAATGCTGTCTCTGCCTGTCACCGCACCATCAACCCATAAGGTGGTACGGAAACCTCTTCCAACCTCGCCAAAGCAAAAGTCACTGACCTCGCGCATATCAAATAGCACGGACCCTCTAGTGGGCTCATACTCATTGATATTGCGCTGACTTTTGCAGACCTCTGACATAACCCTTCCACCCATCAAGCCTTTCCAACCTCTCGGGTCCAAGCCCTCCTGGTTCGATGACACAAAAATTTGCTTATATCATCGTACACCAGGACATGATACCGAGACTTGCTATGCCCTCAAAGCCGTCATCCGCCGCTATATGGAGAAGGACACTCTTCTCCTTGAGGACACTCTTGACCAGACCCCGACTCCTTCCCATCCAACCTCTTCAACCACGTCAACATCTCACCAGCAAGACATGACCCCTTCTTCGCTTCCCATTTTCGAAATCAATGCTATCCGTATAACCACTAGGTCGCAAAAGGACAAGGCGAAAGAAAAAGCCGCCATTCCTTGGACCTATCCCTTCGTCAAACCACCTCTTGCGCCCAAGCCTAAAATTTCTATCCTTGGCGCGTCCCAGCCTTCTTCATCTTCTTCTTCTGGGCCAATTCACGACTCCATGCTGAAGCAGCTTCACCAGACACCTGTAAAGATGTCTCTTTATGACCTTATCCAAACCTCGCCTCAGCACCGTCAAGCCCTCATCCAAGCCTTGCAGGCAGCGGAGGTCCAACCCGAGGACCCCCAACCACTCGCTGCCCTCGTCCATTCTTTATCTCCTGTCGCCTCCATCACATTCAGCGATTTTGAGATTCCCACATCTAACACAGAAGATCAGGATGCCGCCCTCTTCATCACTGCCTATGTTGATCGGACACGCATTAAATGCGTTATGATCGACGGCGGCGCTAGCATCAAAATAATCTCTACCCATGCCTTTGACCAGTTGGCTCTTCCCAAGAATTGCGTCTCTAAAACTGACGCGATCTTACGCTCTTTCAACGACACCACCGCCACGACCATTGGCACAGTCATCCTTCACATTCGCTTTGGTCCACGCACAGTCCCAGAGCTCTTCTATATCATCGAAGGAGAGTTTCGATACAACATTCTACTGGGACGACCTTAGATCCGTGCCATGGCCTGTGTCCCCTCCACCCTGCACCGTTGTGTGAAGTTTGAGCATGACGGGCAAGTCCACACCATTCCCGCTGACCCTTCACCCTTCAAGACTTGCAACACAACCTACCGTCCCAACGATGTCCTCATTCCCATCAAGCCATCAACTCCGGCACCGCCTCCATCTGCGAAAGCCTCGACCAGTTCGCAATCGGTGGTCGCCCTCACCCCTCCTCTTCAAACGCCGACCAAAGACCCCATGGAAGACATCTTCCAACGACTATCACTTGGGGAATATCGCTTGTTGACCCTAGACATGTTCCAAACTCCGCAAGAGTATGGACGCCTTCATCTCAGTCCTAATTACGACCAACGGATCGAGATGGTCGTACCTTATGGTCCTCCTCACCTCCAAACCAACTTTGTCTATGGGGGGCTCAATCAAGCTCCTACCAACGGCAATTCCCTCTCTTCACCCCAACCTTTCACATCAGATTTCTCATTTCTTGGCAACCCCGCCTTCACACACACTTACCTTTACAGGTGTGCATGGAAGGGTTTTGGTTTTGGACGTTATGAGCAGGGCTCCCATCAGCCCATCGAGCCGCTCAATGATGACGATGCCAAGAAACGGTATGGCCTGGGATATCATGACCCCACTCAGGCTCCTTCTGACCTTTGTCCCGAGCCAACCATTGACCAATCTCCTCCAAACTCACCCATCTCTCCTTCATCACCTATGGAGTCGGTGGTTTCCATCCCTCCTAGTTTTTTTTTCCATAAACACCATCCACCTGGAACCCCTAACCTATCAGCTCAATGGGGTGTCCAGGTCTCTCCCTATCATCTTTCCTAACATGATAGAGGATGAGTCGGCAACCATTCACACTGTCCACTGCGTTGACGATGATGCCATCCTTTCCTACATGGGTGCCGATGACTCTTTCATCCAGCGTTCCCTCCCTTCCGAGACCCAAGTTATGTTAAATGAATCAACCATTGACATCAACCTCCCTTCTTCCGATGTTCCTCACGTCTTAAGGATTGGCCAATCTTTAGACACTCAGGAGCAGCTTGACTATACCCAATTCCTTTCCGACCATAGCAAGGCCTTTGCCTAGACTTACAGTGACATGCCTGGCATCGACCCCACCATCGCTACCCATAACATTGTCACCAAACCAGAGGCTAAGCCTGTTAGGCAAAAGCTTTGAAAGATGCATCCTCGCGTTGCGCTCCTTGTCAAAGAGGAGCTTCAGTGCCTTCTTTCTGTCTCCTTCATCCAGCCCATCGATTATCCGCAGTGGGTCTCTAACATCGTCCCAGTTACTAAAGCAACTGGGGGGATTAGGATCTGTACGGACTATCGCGACCTTAACCTAGCCTGTCCCAAAGATGACTATCCTCTTCCTAACATTGACCAGGTTGTTGATCTCACGGCCGGCCATGAGATGCTATCTCTCATGGACGGTTTTTCAGGATACAATCGAATCCTGATCGCACTGAAAGATCAACACAAGACTACCTTTATCACTCCATGGGAGACTTTTTGCTATCGAGTCATGCCTTTTGGCTTGAAAAACGCTGGTGCCACATATCAGCGCGCCATGACCTACATTTTCCACGATCTCCTCCACAAAATCATGGAGGACTATGTGGACGACCTTCTCGGCAAGTCCAAGCTTCGCCGCGACCACTTGACCATTCTCAAAATCATCTTCTCTCGCCTTCTTCAATACAATGTCCGCCTTAACCCCAAGAAATGTGTCTTTGGGGTCCTCTCAGGCAAGCTTCTCGGCTTCATCGTTTCCTTCCGTGGCATCGAGATAGATCCCGCCAAGATCCGTGCTATCCTCGAAATGCCACCCCCGACCAATCTCAAGCAGCTTCGCAGTATACAAGGGAAGCTCCAGTCCATCCGCCGTTTCATCTCGCAGCTTTCAGACCGCTGCCAACCTTTTCATCATCTCCTTAAGAAGGACGTCTCCTTTAAATGGGATGAAGACTGTCAAGAGGCTTTTGAAGCCCTCAAAAGCTATCTGGTCTCTCCACCAGTCCTCGTTCCACCTAAAGACGACCAACCCTTCTACCTTTATATCTCTGCCACCAACCATTCATTAGGTGCCATGATCGCGCACCGTGACGAGCATCATCGTGAGCAAGCGGTTTACTACATCAGCCGAACACTAGTCGACTATGAAACTCGGTATACTCATACCGAGAAACTCTGTTTGGCATTAGTCTTTTCCGCTACCAAGCTCCGCCACTATCTTCTCAACCAAAAAACCTTTGTCGTCACTCACACCGACCCTCTCAAGTATATGCACTCCAAGCCATATCAGAATCAACGTATGGCTCGGTGGCTCATGCTGCTCGCTGAGTTTGACCTCGAATTCATCCAGTAGAAATCTATCAAGGGGCAAACCATCGCTGACCAACTGGCAGATGCCCCTCTTCCTGACAACCAACCTTCACACTGTGAGTTCCCTGACGAATATGTCGCCACACTTTCCATCGATGACACAGTCTACCAAATGACCATGTTCTTTGACGGCTCCAAATGTCAACTCGGTGGGGGTGCAGGGGTCATCCTCATCCCACTCGAAGGGGAGCCCATGCCTCTATCTTTCAGGCTTGACTTTGATTATACCAATAATATGGCCGAATACGAGGCCTTAATTTTCGGACTTCAGACTGCCCTTTCCCTCCACATCAAGTCTATCAACATCTTCGGCGACTCGCAGCTCGTCGTCAATCAAGTTAACGGTTCATATCTCTGTAAAAATGAAGTTTTGCAGAGGTATAAGAATTGTGCTGACCTTCTTTTGGCATCTTTTGACCATTATCTCTTGCAGACTGTTCCACGCTCTACGAACAAGTTTGCTGACACCATGGCTTCTCTTGCTTCGCATATCCCATCTTCATCATCGTCATCTCAACTTTTTGTCACGGTGCATCATGTACCCTTGCCTTCATACATCTCCCCTCACATCGACCATATCAACACTATCAATTCTAGCCCATGAGATGACTGGTATAAGCAACTTGTGGACTACTTGTCTCTTTCTGTCACTCCTCCCAACCTCTCTAGCAATGCGCGGCGAGCTTTCATCAAGCGCATAGCTCGCTATACCATGCTAGGGGGTCTTCTCTATAAGCGAGGCTTTGACGGCCTCCTTCTTCGCTGTCTCACCTCCACTGAAGCTCCTCAAGCCATACAACAAGCCCACGATGGGATTTGCGGTGGACACTTCAGTGGAAACTCGGTTGCCAAGCGCATCCTTCGCCTGGGTTATTATTGGCCCACCCTTCATCAAGACTGTAGCGACTATGTTCGGCGTCGCATCAAGTGTCAGCAGCACTCTAACCTGCTTCATCTCCCCAGCCACGCCTTACAAGTCGCTCAAGATTTATGGCCTTTCTCTCAGTGGGGCTTAGATCTCATCGGTGAGATTAACCCTCACTCGTCTCTTCGTCATCAGTCCATCATCACTGCCACTGAGTATTTCACCAAGTGGGTGGAAGCCATTCCTCTTGTCTCCACAAAAGCCGACAAAATTGTCGACTTCATCAGTAGCCACATCATCTGTCGTTTCGGTGTCCCTCACAAAATCATCACCGACAACGGCAAGTCCTTCAAAAACAAGACTGTCCAAAAACTATGCGACTCATTTGGCATCAAACTCAGCTTTTCTTCGCCTTACTGCCCACAAGCAAATGGGCAGGCTGAGGCTTCCAACAAAATTCTGACTAAAATTCTCATGAAGGTGGTCAACGACACAGGAAGGGATTGGCACATTCATATTCCCTTCGCTTTGTGGGCCTACCGCACTAGCATCCGAACCTCTACGGGTGCTACTCCTTTCTCCCTCGTGTACGAAACAGAGGTTGTCTTACCTCTCGAAGTACAAATCCCGTCTCTTTGCATCTCCCTACATGACATTCTTTCCAATGATGACTTTTGTCAAGATCGCTTAGCTCAACTTGAGTTACTCGACGAGCGCCGTCTCGCAGCCCTCAATCATCTCCATGTCTACCAAAGTCGCATAAAGCGAGCCTACGACAAAAATCTGTGAGAACAAGATTTCAACATCAGAGACCTCGTCCTCAAAGAGAATCAGCACGTGACCAATATGGAGCGAAGTAAATGAGGCAAATTCGCCCCCAATTGGCTTGGACCTTTTATCATCACGCACAAGTATGGGTCAGGGACTTATCGTCTGTCCTCCCTCGACGGACGGCCAAAACCTGAGCCTCTTAATGCGTTGCATCTTCGACCATTCTTCTGTTAGTCGAGTACTCGTCTACTTGGCACATAACTTGAGCTCGCCCCTTGAGCAATCCTCATCCTCTTAATCCTCATTCCTTTCAACCCTATTTCCCTTTAACAAGTCCTCTACAACCCTTTTATGATGCATGGATGCTTTGTCCTAATAAAAGGGAGTCCTTGAACTTTTACAGTCTTGTTCGTGACTCAAAATCAAAAAATCAGAAAATCAAGATGTCAAAACATAATCCAAGGTCACAAAATCAAATCAAAAAGACAGACTGCTCCCTCAAAGGACAGCTGTACTATCATTGCTGTAGCTAATAGACTGATCCCTCGAAGGACAGCTATTCAAACATTATATCAAGCAAAAATATAGACCACTCCCTCGAAGGATGGCTATGACTAAATCTTGCTACAAACAACAACTTTTCTTAGAAGCTTCCCGCATTGATCAGCTTCGAAGCATGACCACTAAATCAAATGACATCTCTCTGTAGACTTCCCGCATCGATCAGTCTGCACCCAAAAAAAAAAAAAAAAAAAAAAAAAAAAAAAATCATGGACTTGACCTGTAGTTGTCTCAGGGTCTCCTATAAAAAGGGGCAAGGTTATTCCTGCTCTTAAACTGGGTTACCCTATCCTCCTCCTATTACCTGCTCAAGGGACTTCGAGCTCACTTTAATGTCAAAGTGATTCGATTACCGCTCTAACACAACACTGGTCAACGACGTAATGCATAAACGGGGCTTTTGTTCTAATAACCCCTATCTATGCTCCCTTTCTGGTCCTTGTCAATGAAAGAGCAATTCGCCTTTCACTTTTTCTCTACACTTTGGTCACATTTAACCACATCAATTGTTGACTCGAACCAAGCTATTTTTCATCCTCATGGCATCAGACATCATCCTCGTCCATTTCACATAGTTTCTATGGACACCAATACACATGGAAACTATCGACCAGACCCAATTTATGTTAAGCATAAACCAATACTTGCTGAAGCATAAATAGACCACCATTCATTTTTAGCATACATCCATCACGACTATGGAAACTTGCTAGGGATGAAAGACTCTCGACCAATTCTACAGAATACACCATCTGTAGCATCATCTTATCCTCATCTTCCCCTCATCATTTCGACACTTGACCACATCCAATCATCGACCAATCTTCTCAATTCGTCCGAACTACATTGGTCTGAGGCCCTATGACCAGGGCTATGTAGGCAGCACTCAGATAACACATCCTCTGAGGTTAGCTCGACCACCCCCGTTTGTTCGTCTCTTTGATGGACAAACCTTCTCTTCTGTGACTTTGATCACACTCAACTCCGTCAACTTTGACCAAGACCAATCATTTTCTTTGACCATTCCTCCCTTTTAGGGAGAACTACATTGGCCTGAGGCCCTTCACACAAGGGCTATGTAGGCAGCACTCAGATCACATGATGTTTTCTGAGGTTAGCTCGGCCACATCCTTTCGTCCATTCATCCCCTTGACCAATGACCATTGGAGATCATGCGTATCTCCTTCGACCTTCGACTACTTCCAAGCCAATGTTGCCTTGGTTGTTTTTGCATGTGTGCTACCTCACGGTTGGTTAGCAGAATTGTCCGCAGACTATTTTTGACCCTTCGCAAGTATAGGATCGCAAGCCAGTTGATCCCTACTACTTGTGGCATTTTCGTGTTTCTGGGAGCACTTCCTGAGCCTGGGATACCTGGAACACGACAACCATTTGGAGCTTCAGCTTAGATTGAGTAACCCGATCAGCAGACGACTAAATGCTGGGGCCCAGTTACTTCAATTTTGGCACTCCTTGACCCTCGACATGCGACAATTTGACCCAATCATCCTGTGAAGTGGTATACGCGCAATTACGACTATTACAGCATTTTCACTCACACTCTTGTATCCATCTCTCTGTCAAATCAACACTCGATCTCCAGTTCCCTTCTCTCGACTATCACTTTGAGGGGGGAACACCTTATCCTTTTCCTGGGGCAACCAACTCCTGTTTTTGTCTTGCAGTTCGTCAAGAACAACCAACTCCTGTTTTTGTCTTGCAGTTCGTCAAGAACAACCAACAAGACAAAAAGGGGCAAATGTAGACACCGCAAATGTGTCTGCACCTTGGTTCTCCCCCCTTGTCCACCTCAAACCCACATCCTAACCCTTGGCCTTAGTCCCCTCCACTCATTTGATTAAAATAACTTTATTTCAATTAAGTGGCCCCCTTTCCACCTCACCCTTGCTACCTTGGATCCTCCCTTGAATCCCTCCACCTTCCTCTTAGCCTTTATTACGCCAAATCTTCTCATTATCTTCCTCCCGCGCCCATTTAAGCATCCTCATGACCGTTCTTCCCACAATCCCTCGCCCGGCGGCGTGTAAAAATGGGCAGAGGCTATTTTTAGTCTCTGTCCCCATTCTGCCACTGCCGACGTTGGCGACCCTTCGGCCGACGTCGGCGATACTGCCGGCGTTGGCAGCCTTCAAGACTCCTTTCTGCATCCATTCCACCCCCTGGCCCCTTGAGCTCGCAAACAAAATTCTCTTGGCGTTTTGGCATTCATTTCTTCTCCCTCTGAACCTCGTGCAACAGTAGCAACAGGTGCAGGGATTCTTGAGCAGAGATTTAGTCTTCTGTGGTCTCAACAATAGCTCTTCCACTCTTCATTCAGCAAGCTAAAAAGGTAAGCACAGTCTGTTATTTCATTTCATTTCTTTTCTTTAGTGTTCAGTTGTTTGGCATCTGCTGTCTCCCACTCCCTCCGTCTTACTCCCTGAGAGGCTGAAAAGCCTTCTCAGGCCCTGCCCTCTGTCCATCTCCCTTTCACCTGTCATCCTTTCAGTACAATCCCGGACAACTCCCTCATCCCTCCTGCCAACAAAGACCCTATACAGGGCACCTAATCAGAACCAGACCATTCCCCAGTCCATTCAAATTCATCCCTGAGCTCTGCCTCAAACCTGTTCACAAACCAGACCTGTCCACAGTCCAGAAACCCGACCAGACCCGACTACAGGCCACTGCCCCGACCGACGTCGGTATAATAACCGAAGTCAGCAGACCAGGCAACCAAGGACGGCAACATTACCGACCTCGGCGACTGTCATCAGCCTGACAACTCTTTTCAGGTAACCATTGATCTTTTCTTTCATTTCTAATTTGTTTATCACTCCTATATTTTGGCATTCTGTATTTCTTTAGTCTTTTATTTGTCTGTTATCGGTGGGTTGACCTCCCTTGAGGAAGTTTTCACACTTCCGGGAACAAGCTCTCGCTTGGCAACCCACTACCTATCCATCTAACATCTTCTTGTCCAAGTTTCTTTTTCCTTGCAGGTGTCATTCCTCCACAGCCAAAGAGGGGTGCTCACAAACGTCTAGATTACGGTGCACAATCTTTATCTAGGTACTTCTAGCCTTGTCCATTTCTTTAGTTTCTTTATTCATCTTCTGAATGTAGAAAGCGAATTAGCGATAGAAACAATCTCCTTTCATGTTATAAAAAGTCATCCAAAGCACAAATTAGAAGTAAAAATCAGAATTAATTAGTTTCATATAAAAAATATTTGCATACAAAATCATAAAACAATCAGAGACATAAAAAATGCATCTAGCTTTTCATCCACAAATTAGATTTTAGAATTCAGAAATTTCATTACATGTTTACAAAATATGAACTGTAGGTTTAGTTTCCATTTGCATATGTAAATTTAAAATTATATGTTAGTATTTCATTACATTTAAATAATAATATTAAATCAAAACATTCATTTCTTGTAAACATACTCAAATTTCTACACCTTAAAAATAAGAAAACAAATAAAAATTGACAACTGCATAGTTTAATTTTAATTTTAGTTTCATTAGCAATTGCATGCATAATTATTCCACAAAAGAACAAAAAAATAAGCTTTAGTTCATTTAATTTTAGTACTTTCATTTTTAGAGATAACATGATTTTTAATCATTCAAAAGCCTTATTCGAACACAAACAATCCAATAAGACATTGCCAAAAAAAACTCTAAATTTAAAAATTAGCAAACACACACTTTGAAAAATCATAACAAACTAGCCACACGCTTCAAAAATCAAAACCAAACAAAGCAAATAATTCTTCCAAACGTTCAACAGATGTTTTCCTCATTCTTTAGTAATGTTTATAAACAAACTCATTTGCACAAAGTAAAAACATTTCCAAGAGTATCAACCTTTGTAATGGCAAGTAACATCCAAAGCCACATAAAATCTGAGCTTAGGCTACAAGTATTTTTTTCCACTCCTGTACCCAACTTAATAAATAACTAGTTGAACACACTTGATGAACAAACTAGATTGGATGAAACCTAATTAACAAAGCAAATTCATCTTCTAGCCTGCCAAGCCCATAAACTACAAATTTGGTTCTTTCCTCTTCATCCTTGAGTGTAGTCTTGTCAAAATTTATTCACTTCATAGATGAATTATTTAGGCAAGCCTAACCTGATAGATCTTAACAGAATCTTAGAATCATCCAACCATGATTTAACCCATTTCTATAACTTAGTATAGACCAAGAGCTTCGTTGCCTTATCCTCCTCAGCTCCAAATATACTTGGGATGATATCACACCCCATTTTATTGTGACTAATGAGCATTTTGACCCAACTAAGCTATTTTAGTAAACACACAAATATCCCCTACTTCTCATTGTTCAAAACCCCGTGCGAGTAGCTCATCCAAACCAACCAACCCTTCTAGCTCTTCCTATTCAAATTCCTCAACCAAATCAACCAAATCAATTGACCACCCATCATATCATCTTTTCATTGGATGTCTTAGGTAGACCTTGGGAAGTAGAGCACATGAAGGTTAGCATGCCATTTTTTGTGTCTATAGAAACCTAGGGGTTTCCACGCTAGAAAGAATGATCAAGTTCATCAATAGTTTTTATCTTATTTTGTATTTAGTGTCTAAACAATATTAATTTTTTAGTATTTTAGATTATAAAAAACATTTCTAAATTATGTAGATATAAATGTAAAAGTAAAATAAAGATTGATTTATTGCACTTGATATTTATGTAAATAACAAAGAGGATAGATACCACTTAACTTATTTCAGCTATATTATATTCTATGATAGTGTCCACTCATCAACAATGCCCTAGAAGGGATTTGTGGTTGCTTATATTAGGAAAACATTTATTAGAACTTGAATGGACAAATTTAGTAATGCATAGATGCCTATGGTATTTAGATTCATTTGTTTCCTACTAGAAATGTATTCTATGTTTTATCTAGTCTATTTCATACTACATCACTACACCTACCTATTAGGAGGGTTATTGTGTAATTTAAGAGGTGTAGTCCTTTGTCCATATTCTTTCGCATAGATTCAGATTTATTCTCATTTACCTTGAAACCCTAGCTCCACTTTCAACACTATCTTTGCCTATAAAAGGAGTTTAAAAGATGGGTTGGATAACCCCAATAGCCCATGCTAAATGGCTGAGCATTTCCTACATTCTAATACTCTAAAGAGGGCTTAATTTGCATGCAAATCTAATTGTGTGTGCGCTAAATAGTGATATGATATAATATATCAATCCTATGTGGATTTGGATACTAGACGACCTATGATTTTGACCTTAAAATAATATTAAGACTTGGCTTGGAGACAATTCCCTTAATGGGTTTTTAGATTTTAATACTTAGGGCAATGCTTCAAGGATGTGAAAATGTATTTCTCAATGTGTAAGTGGCTTTTCAAGTAGTGACCAAGTGAATAAGACTTTAGCTAGTTTTGTATATATAGTTAACTCTTTGGTTAATTTACCTCTTAATTGATGTGTGAAACATGTGGGCCAACCCAAAATAAGAGTTTAGTTTTTGAAAAATAGTTGTTTGTATTAACTTGGATGGATCTATGAATGCTTATGATATCAATATCATTCTATTGTTCTTAAGTTTATTCGAGGAGGATACAATAATGATATGGAAGATGGCAACAATATACTCATGTTGATTAATATTTATACATGTATTAAGGACATCTTGTATGTGAATGACAAAAAATTGAGAACCAAACTCATAGATGGATAAATGTTTTGGAGAGAATGTTAGCAGGAGTCATATATGTACACACAAGTCATGTATATGTAGGATTGGTCAAAACTAACATTATCAAGTGTTTAATACCAAATTTATATGTCTAAAACTATCAATTAGATAGTAAGGAATAATGAATTGGATTTCTAGGCATATATCTCTCTTATAAAGTTTACTAATTTTTATATACACTCTCAAATGTAATAAAATAATGTTATTTCTAGAATCACTATTTTATCATTATTGATTATATTTCACTAACACATTAAGCTCTATAGTTAGTTTTTGTCCACCAAATTGCATATTTAATTAAAATTAATGGTATCTTACTAGTTCATTTCACTCTTGTATGTCATATCATATGAGGTCAAAATATAAGAATCATGGCCTCGAGACTCATGATCCCTAATATTATCTTCCTCATCACTTCAAATAACCTCAAAAAATGTAGGAGAAAATTTAAGATCCATTAAAAGATATACTTTATGAAGCACTCAAGAAGAAGAGGGAGTTATGTCACAATTCACAAATATTCTCTCACCATTCATCCTTGAGGTTGCACCCAAACCACCCTCAGGTCTTTTGAGGTTCTGACACCCTTCAAAGTACAAGTAAATTTTGACATTCCTCAATTTGAGGAAAATTTGATGTCGATGAACTGGATAAATGGCTTAACCATCTAAAGTTATATTTTTGTGTCAATAATTAGTCTAATAATGAAAAGATAATATTCATACTATTGAAACCTTATTTGCATGTTATAAAGTGGTGGGAATCATATTGTATTCAAGATGAAGATGAGGGTGAGTTGAATCTCAATGAATCACCATAAAAAATGTGGGATTTTTTTTTGGAGGCTATCAAAGAAGAATACTATATAGTAAATAATTATGACTACCAATTCAAAAAATTGCACCAATTGTGCAAGGGTCATGATCAAATAGTGAAAGAATATAGTAAAAAATTTCATGCCTTGTTAACATTTTTTTTCACTCAAATATTTTAGTTATTTTAGATATTAAATCTAGGAAGAGATGAAGAGACATCAAGACACTATCGGAAGCCTATCGGTATGTAATAAAGATTAAGGAAAAATTCAAACATAGATATAATAAGTATTATTTTCTTGATGACAAGTCACATCAAAATAAAGGGAAGATTACCACCATGCAACAAGGAAAAAATGTACCATTGTAAAGGTAAGATAAGAGGCAAAAATAGAAGGAAATGCCACAAAAATAAACTAGAATGTCATACGAGAACCAAAAGAGAAGTTACCAAAATACAAGAGACTGTTGAGATAAAAATAAAATTATTTTATTAGAGTCATGGTAACTAAACAAAATAAAAGCTTCAACATCCATTGTGGAAACCTCATGTGTTCACATAGAATGGGAGAATATTATTCATGTAGATCCATTCTCCCCTATCATCACTACACAAGAAATGCCTCCACCAAAATAAGATGCAAAGTGTTTTTTCCATTCAAAGATGTGGGTACATTGAAATAGTCTAAAATTCATCATAGATATAATAAGTAAGAATAATTTGATCTCTACCAAGATGCTAAATCTAAAAATAACTCATCACTTGCAACCATACTTTGTTATATGGGTTAATCAGGGTAGAACATGTGAGTTGACAGTGTCACTTGCCCTATTTTATCAAACCATTCAAATATGAAATGGGGTACGATGTTTCACACTTTGGTGTCTATGATGTGCTTCTTGGACAAACTAACATGTGTTAATTCTAATTTATCTATGAGGCCATACCAAATAGTGTCATTATCACTCTAAGTTCTAATCACTACTACATACTAGAGGTAGCCCTAACTAAGTCAATAGTCCTAATAAATGTGAAACAATGTCAATATGGGATTGATCATACCAAGAAATTTATTCTACCCATGATCAAACTTGAGGAGAATAAAATAATTGTAGCAACCACAAGTACTACCATAGTAGGCTCAACAATGCAACAATAGTAGATGGATTAGATGCTTTCAGAATACACATATGTCTTTATTGTGACCAATGCTCCCTTATTTATTTTGAATAAATGGAGACCAATTTTAAAATTGAGATACAAACCTATTTCCAAGATTCATCCTTATCCTATTTTATCCAAGTCATGAACTAAATTAGAAGGTATAAGAGGAGAAATTAAAATTTCTCCTTAAATTAATTTCACTAGGTTTCCACGGTGCCGTTAAGAATTAGTTGCAACTAACTTTGAATTTAAATGATCACACACTTAGTCTTTAATGTATCTTCTTGGATCCTTAAAATATTTGGTGGCCACACATATCCTAAGTTTAGAACCATTTTTTATTTCATGCCACATATATGCCTTTGAAATGAACTAACTTGATCATAGTTCAAAAATGAAATTAATAAACCAATGCATCCATGTAATCCTTATTCAGTTTAAGCTTTAGTATAAATCCATGAATCCATTGGAGAAGCCACATATCTTAGTTCCTAATATCACTTATTTAGTGATCATATTTATTAATTTAAAATATATGGTCACGTGTTGGATTATTTGTTTTGTGTAGCTATTGAAGGACACATGAAAATATCAAATGAAGTTTATGACTTAATGTATCCATAGAATTCATTGTGACCACTTTATACATAAAATATCTTTGTGAATCCTTGAATGCATGATAATTAGATAGATACCATGTGTCTCACTTTGGGTTGCTTATATTTTTAGATGTTATGCTTATATCGTTAGACTTTTGAATATAATTATGACTTGTTTATCTCTTGTGTGTAGGTAGAGTAACAAATGCAGATAAAGTAAAATCAATAAACCAATCCATAAGCGAGCTTAATTTTGACTTTTTTTGAAACAAAAAGGATAATTCCATGATCAGGTGAGTGGGTGATTGTAGGATGATCACCACATGTCTTATTTAGGGTGACTATAGGATGATCTATGTTTTATTAATGTCTCGATATTCAACTAACAAGTTTTTTTGTTTGTAGGTAAACATACAAACATCAAACCTATGTGAATTGGGATCAATAGATCATTACATCCACATATTTGATAATTCATTAATTAGAACTATGTGAACTCTGTGTGCCCATTACAGTGAAATAATCAACAACCACCATGTGTCTTAATCTTAGCAAAAATGATAAGGACAAAAGTGATGAAGACTTTGACCCCATATGCCAACCAATGCTACAAGATGTTTCCATATGGACATATGATGTATGAAGGGGTGAATCAATTATGATAAGTGTGACAGTTAAGAAAGATTAATAAATCAATGTGTCTACATAACACAATAGATCATTTGAAGACTCCAAATAACTCTATGACTGTATTTTTTAACCCAATCAGAGGAGGACACTTGTCTCACTCAAATTGGACATGGTAAAGGTAAGATATGACAAAGATTTAGATCTCAGTGGACACAACCAAATGAATAATATAATGCATCAACATGAAGGAAATTCATATCTAAGTGAACATTACACTTTGTACACTCTGTGACCATGAGAGTACAAGATTTTGACACATGGATGAGTAATATTTTATGTTGAATATTAAAGCTAAAAAAAGACAAAAATTCAAACCATGGTGGGAATTTTAAGGGATAATTAATAACAAGATAAAGAGCCATTGTTTTTTTTTAATTAGAAGGTTTTTTTAGGTGGTATGATATGACAAAGTCACCTTTTGAAATTTAAATTGCAAAAGAAATGCATGCAAAATTAATACAAGCCAAATTGTTTGTAAGTAACCACCATTGCTAATAAGTTTTTAAAATGAAGAGATGAGAGAATTTCAAAAGTTCAAAGAGGCTAAGTGAATTGGACATACACACTATAATCATCATATTTTCTTCAAAAACACGAGTATCATTGAGAACACAAAATGGCCCAAATGGTAGCACCTTCTTATTCAGGCCCTCCTCAAGAGTTTAGGGACACCATATTCACCCCACATTATTGAACATGAAAATTATAATTCCCTATTCCACTAGGTAGGAGAAACCTGTGTCATATACCACATTTTTTTAAGCATGAATTAAATACTTGTAGTATTTATGACAACATTACTATCTGATTTTATTTATAGCTTAATATATCAACTGTTATTTATTTGACGATAGTTTTGTGGTGTGATATTGATGTCTATGATAGATTTAATTTCTTGTGGATATAAATATCTTGATTATTCAGATGTATCAATTATGACTATCATTAGAATTGAGACATAAGTATAATGGATGTCATCTTCATGGTTACAAGTACCATTGAAGAATGAGCTAGGCACATGGAAGGAAGCGTTTATACATGTATAGATGGGTAAAGTACAAGTTATTTTTTTTATAAGGTTCCACCATCCCTTTTCTATTAAGTTTTTATTATAAAAACACATATTATTTGTAATTTGACATTTCAGTTTCAACGACCAACATTGACATAATCTAGTTATACATGCAGTTCATTTTATTGCTAATCTTAAGGCATATTTTGTTGTATTATGCTTTACATTATTTTGAATAACTTGTTGATATTTATGTTACCGCTTGTTGATATTTGTAATATTGCTTGGTGACTTACTTGAAAGTTTAGTGTGGTTGGTAATGCTCAGAAAAATTATTTTTGATGGTCTTTTAGGTTGACTTGGTGATAAATTTAGACTCATGTATAAATTCATGCAAGCAAATATTAATCCTTTCATTAGATCTTGATTAATATCAAGTTTATCCATTTTATTAAAAAGACATAAATTAGGTCAAAGGCATATTTTTTTTAGTTTTGTTGATTATTGTTGGTCATTATGCTTAGTTTTGTTAAAATATAGGCTACATTTAAGAGACAACAATGATTTTATAGGGTTTGATGGACTTCATGGGTGAAATAAATAAGGAAAATTTGGAAATTAAACTAGGGTTCAATGCAAGTTGATGCAGAGCATTTTTCAATTTCAACATATGATTGTATTTATGAATTCATCTTGATCATTTTGGTCTTATATTGGTGTTAGAAGTCCTATAGGGACCCAAGGAGGGTGTTAGAATATTTAGGTGTCTTTGTGATGTATGTTCATAGGCTTGGGAAAGTTTCCCACAAAAACATCAATTTGAAAATTTGAACTATGTTATTAGCTTTGGGAGGTGTTTTGTGATGTAGCACATAATCTAATGTTTGTAATAGATTATTAAGGTCATATGTGGTATTATATAGATGTGTGGATGTAGTTTAAATGTACAAGTGTAATATAATTTCAAGAATGAAAGGTGACTTGTAACTACCCCTTCATTTATGGAGGTGGCCAAGAAGAGAAAAATTTGGTAGTTACATGCTTTGAGGAATGTAAAAGTTGAAATACACGTTATAGAGTCATTATGCAGAGGATAGTAGGATAGTAGAGGATTAGGAAGTAGTAAGTTCAAGAAGGATAAGAAAAATGAAGCAAAGGAATAAATTTTAGTTTTGTCCATGAAGGACAAATGAATGTAACATACCATGTGTTGTAAATATTCATTGGAAATCAATAAAGAATGAGGTGTTTAAGTGAAATATCTCTTATTAAATATAAATTTAATGTTATTTTATTGAATTTTAATGGATTTACATGTTATTTATATTGTAATAAGGTATTTTTCATGTTAGTACAAGTCTGTGTTGAGAATGGTGAAGTGATAGTTAGAAAGTGTAAAGATTTGTCAAATGTGAAACTTGTTTATTAGAGAGAACATGGTAAGAGTGACATATTGAGGTGTATTAACCATATTCAAGTTTTTTTTGTCATATATTTCCATGTAGGTCATTTGAAAACCTAAAGTTTGAGTGCTCTGTGTGGTTTATCATAGTCAAGATGGAAAAGTAAGTTTGTAATGTTTGAGAGTTTAGCCAAGATTCAAATGCATTTAGAGAAGTTGTAGTAGGTATGGAAAGACTCTATGAAAGGGTTATAAAGATTATAAATGTGATACAATTCAATTTAAGCCAATTAGTATGCTCTCAGCCTGTGTGGTTAGTTAAAACCCTAAGGAATAGAAAATATGGTATATCTTTGGATATAGCCAGTAGAAGAAGACAAAATTGTTAAGGGAATTGATAGAGGTTATTTATGGATGATTAGAGGTGTTATTAAGTTATTTTATGGTGTAAGGAGAGATAAAATATTGGTGCAAGGATTGTATACCTTATTGAACCCTGCTAAGAAGCCAAATTTTTGTTAAATGAATGATTGGAGGAGTTTAGAGGTTTGTTGAGATAAATTAGTGATTGGAAAAGTTGTCTAGGTTAGTATAGACATATATAAAATATTTAAAGTGTTATAAAAGGAGACAATTTCAATATATCTCATTTTGAAATGTCTTGGCCAAGTTAGGACTGCCAAAGACCTAAAACTAGGGTTTGAGGAAAGAAACTCATGTATATTATGTTGTAACTATACAAAACTATTGGAAATTGGTAATAACATGTAATTAAAGGTGAAAAAGAAGATTTATTAGTTTTTGAAGGTGTACAACATTGTACAGTATGGTCTCCTTTATTATGGGAGTAAATAGGCCTAATGAAGGACTAATTGGTAAGAGGAAGAGGTGAGAAAGTTGTTAAGCCAAGTGAGTTAGATAATGAAACTTAGAGTAGAGATAGATGAGGATAGAGGGTGTCAAATTAAGGGATAATTTTCCAAGGAACATTAGTGAATTGTTTAAACTAATAAGATTAGTGTAAAAAAAGGCTATAAGGAAGGGGTAAAATTGAGAAGAGTTGTATAAGAGAACTTAAGGAAAGAATGAGGATTGATATTGAAGTGAAGCAAGTTAGATATGATAAAAAAAACCTATATAAGGCATAATAATGTGTCAAATAAGTATAGATGAGGAATTGAGGGTTTGAAGCATCAAGCATTAATAAGAAAGAGTGGATTAGAAAAAGGAGATAGTGAAGACTGAATGTAAGAGAGAGAGATAATTATAGGTATCAGAGTCACAAAGGTGTATGTAGAGAATAATAATGATGCCCTTATGCATCATTTGGTATGAGAGAAGCAAGATATTTAGGAAGAGGATAAGGATAGTCTTCAAGAAAAAAAAGGTACATGTTTGATTTTGTCTTTCATTTTACATTTTTGATATGTTCATAAAATAATATTGAAGTGTAAGTGGAAAGTTGAGAGTGTGGTAAACAACCCTAAAGCCATTGAGGATTGATAAAGAGAGAGAGATCTGTTGGAAGCTCAAGAATAAGCTCAAAGAGATCTTAGAGATAAAAAGAGGAGTCCTAGGCAAAGGACAAGAGAGTGAGATAGACCCAAGTGAGGTCATAAAAGTGAAAGAGACCCAAGTGAGGTCAAGTGAAGGAAAGTAGGCGAAGATTGTTAATTTAAATAGGTCCAAGTGAGACCAAAAGATCAAGAGAAAATAGGGAATGTTTGAGATGAGTTACCACAAAGAGAGGAAGGTGCAAGGAGACACCAAGAGGAAAGAAATAGAAGAAGAAATGAAAGAGATAAGATAATATTTAGATGGGTTGATGCTCATAATAAATAAAGTGAAGGGAAAGGAGAACCCATACTATGGGTGGGTCATGAATAAGAATAAAATCAAGTGGCCAATAAAGCTACTAATGAAGAGAAGAAAAATGAAAGCTATGAGAGAAGAAAGAGAGTAGAAAAGGTTGCTTTGTAAGCAACTCAAGAGAGAGATGAAAAGACTTTGGATGAATGAGAAGCATAGTGTGCAAGAGGATGAAGGTGAATAATACATTAAAAAGGATGAGATGAACTTGAGTAAGGAAAAATAAGTCAGTTGCAACCAACTAGATGATGGGAAAGATAAAGAAGAGGCATATCATTTTGTAGGCCTCATTGAAGGTTTAGAAAGATAAGCAAAATTAAATGAAGAAGATATGAAACTTGATTATAGGTTTGTATATGAAAGTAATAAACAATTAGAGGTAGAAATAACAACACTAAAATAGGATTTGTATAGTGATGTGATGAAGAATGAAGAATAAAGACATGAACAACTTTGTGTGTGTAGGTTTGGTCATGGAGGTGATGAAGTATATGAAGAAATAAGCTCTTGAGAGAGCTAAAGAAGATAAGGTCCAAGGTTTGGTAGTTAATATCCTCATGATGGAGGACAAAGAATATGAAAAATAAGAATTGATGAAAACAATGAGAGAGTTGAGCACAAAGAGTTATATATAAGTCTGAATTTTTGTGAGGAAGCAACTAGGCATGAAATTGCCTTTGTTCTTGCTAGAGGATTGGAGATCAAAACATGGGAAGATGAGAATATAGATGTACCAATATTATTTTGGGACATAGAAATCCCATATGATAGAGGAAAATATCAAGGTATGAGTGCACATCAAGTGCTAGTTAGTGCAAGTAAGAGATGGAAGAAGGTAAGTAAAATTATCTTTGACAGAGGCAAACTAGAGAATGTGAACAAAGAACAATGGAAGCATGATGAAGTAGAAACAGAGAAGGCATATCCAAGAAGCAAATATTAGAATATCATTAAGAAGCATAAAGTAATCCATTTGAGCAGGAACTTAAATTATTTTCTTGCATGGAAATTTGATGTAGAACATCTTTCAATTTGAACACATGATTGTATTTATGAATTCATATTGACCATTTTGGTATTATATTGGTATTATAATCCTATAGAGACTGAAGGAGGGTGTTAGAATCATTATGTGTCTTTGTGTTGGATGTTATTAGTCTTGGGAAATTTTCCTGCCAAAACATCAAATTGAAAATTTGAACTATGTTATTAGCTTTGGGAGGTGCTTTATGATGTAGCATGAAATCTAATGTTTTTAATAGATTATTAAGGCCATATGTGGTCTTAGATATATTTTTGGATGTATTTTCAATGTACAAGTGCAATGTAATTTCAAGAATGAAAGGTGACTTGTAACTGCCCTTTCATTTATAGAGGTGGCCAAGAAGAGAGAAGTTGGTGGTTACATGCTTTGAGGAGTGTAAAATTTGAAATACATGTTATAGATTAATTATGTGAAGGATAATAGGATATTATATTATTTTAGAAGTAGGAGGTTCAAAAAATATAGGATAAATGAAGTAAAGGAAGAAATTTTAGTTTTGTCCATGAAGGACAAGAGAATGCAATAGACTGTGTGTTGTAAATATTCATTGGAAATCAATAAAGAATCAGTTGTTTAAGTGAAATATCTCTTTTTAAATATATATTTAATGATTATTACATGAATTATAATGGATTGACATGTTCTTGAGATTGTAAGAAGGTATTTTGCACGTTACTACAGGTCTGCATTGAGAATGGTGAAGTGATAGTCAGGAAGTGTGAAGATTTATCAAATGTGAAATTGTTTATTAGAGTAAATATGATAAGAGTGACATTTTGAGGTGTATTAATCATATTCAAGTTTTTTTTGTCATATATTTTCTTGTAGGTCATTTTAAAACCTACAATCTGAGTGCTTTATGTGGTTTATCACAATCAAGGTGGAAAAGTAAGTTTGTAATGTTTGGGAGTTTAGTCAAGATTCAAATGCATCTAGAGAAGTTGTATTAGGTATGAACAAATTTTTTGAAAGGGTTAGAAAGCTTAGAAATGTGATCCAATTCAATTTAAGCCAATTAGTATGCTCTAGGCCTATGTGGTGAGTTGAAACCCTAAAGAATGGAAAATATGGTATATCTTTAGATATAGCTAGTAAAAGAAGAAAAATTACTAAGGGAGTTCTTATAGGTTGTGTATGGATGATTGGAGGTGGTATTAAGTCATGTGATGGTGTAAGGAGAGATAAAACTTAGGTGCAAGGACTATATACCCTACTGAACCCTATCAAGAAACTAGACTTTTATTAAATGAATAATTGGAGGAGTTTATAGGTTTGATGAGATAAATTAGTGATTGGAGAAGTTGAATAGGGTTATTAAAAACCTATATTAGGTCTTAAAAGGATTATAAAAGGTGACAATTTAAATATAGTGCATTTTGAAAGGTCTCGACCAAGTTACGACTATCACAGACCTAGAACTAGGGTTTGAGGAAATAAACTAATGTATCTTGAGTTGGAATTGTATAAAACTCCTAAAAATTGGTAATAACATGTAATTAATGGTGAAAAATAATATTTATGAGGTTTTGAAGGTATACAAAACCACACATTATAGTCTCCTTTGTTATGGGAGTAAACAGGCCTAATGAAGGGCTAATTGGTAAGAAGAAGAGGTGAGAAAGTGGTTAAGACAAGTGAGTTGGACAATGAAACTTAGAGTAGAGCTAGATGAGGATAAAGGGTATCCAGTTAAGGGCTTAGTTTCCAAGGAACCTTAGAATTGTTTAAACTAATAATATTAGTGTAAAAAAAGGCTATAAAGAAGGGGTGGAATTGAGAAGAGTTGCATAAGAGAACTTAAGGAAAGAATTAGGATTGGGTTTGAAGTTAGGCAAGTTAGATATGATCAAAGAAGCCTATAGAAGGCATAGAGATATGTAAAATAAGTATAAATGAGGAATTGAGGGTTTGAAGCATCAGGAATTAACAAGAGAGGGTGGATTAGAAAGAGGAGATAGTGAAGAGTGAATGTAAGAGAGAGATAATTGCAAGTATCAGAGTCACAAAGGTGTATGTGAAGCAAAACAATGATGTCCTTTTGCATCATGAATTTATTTGAAAGAACATAATACATACCTAATTTAGGGCACCCACGATGCTTGAATTAAACTGGTGCCTTATTGAAGGAATTTTGTTGTTGGTTTTAAGAGCTTTTATCTACAAAGTGAAAGTACAAAGAAGAAAACTTGGAAACAAGTAAGAAATAAGAGATAAATGAGATAAATAACATAAATAATATGAGAACCAATTTTAATTTTTCCATTCACAATGCTTTAACCTACTGGAAAGTTGAAATAATGACATTATTATTGGTTGCCTTGGCTTAATGTAAAAGAGTAATATTGTTTTTTTATGATTGACTGTGTCTTCTTGTTTGTTTGAGAAAACCCTAGTTTTGAATTTTGAGAATGTATCCTTTAATAAGCTCTTTTGTGTTATTCTTGCTTATGCATAATAGATTGCTTAATGTGTTATTGATATTTTATTTTTATTTTTTGGTAAAAAAATGATTGTTGGGTTAAACCTTGGAATGTTAAATTGTTTATTGTCGCAACTATTGACATGAGGTCATTTTGGTTGGGTTTTGCTATAAAGGGTTGTTTAAGTTCTATGAAGATCTATGTTTATTTGTTGAATCTTGGTTTATGGTTTGACCTTGTTTATTTTTTCATGAAGCCCTTGGGTTTAATTAGTGAGAATAAAACCCTAATTTTATTTTTCTCATTTATGTTTTTATACCACCAAGATGATTATATGCAAAATTATTACTACCTTATCGCATATGGATAGAGTGGAGTGGGCTGCCAATGGTTGGGCCCATTTTTCCCATTTTGTTTGGTGAGTTAATATTTAGACTGTTTGCATAATTTTTTGATTGTGAAAGATTATATGTTGATAAATTTTAGTTTCACATATTACGTAGTGGAATGCCAATGACTTACAAGGCATTATAAATTATATGTGTCTTTTTTCATTGTAAAAATTTCTAGTTAATCATGTAAATTTTTATATGTTGTACTTAGTTATTTTTAACTCAAGGTTAAATGAACTAAGTAGAAAATGAACTGGAAAACCTAATTGGGTTAATATATGTGGTTTATAAATTGGTTGTATAATTTAATGGGAATCCAATTTGAAATCTTAATTTCTTCTTGTTAGTAAACTCTTTATGATTGAATTTGATTGTTATTTCAAAGCCAATTTTTGGTGAAAACTTATTTAAGGTTTTGACCATCTTTCTTGATGAAACTAGTAGTTGTAGATTATGAATTATCAATGTAATCCATAAGCTGTTATATTACTTGGAATGATATAAGTGATTTCCATTTCATTAGATGGAGAAGCTATTGATATATGTTGTATTTTATTTCTTGTTGGGATTACCAATAATAGAGTTGACCAGTTGCATTTGATATGGATCATTCTGTTGTTCCCAAAATCTGTCACTTGTTTTTGGGGACAACATATCAAATATTTTGGTCTTGCCAACCAAAATTCTCTCTTCCCTTTTCTAAAAATGTTCTGATTATTCAACTTCTTCAATTATTCAAGTCTTCTCAGCTAAAGAACTCACAGGTTCAAAAGGCAGGCTTTCTCAGAAAGAAGTTCCAACACTTAGGCATTGTCAAGGCTGGTTTAACATTGAGGTTCAATCAAAAGACTTAGCGGCAGGCTTGAAACAAATGGAATGAACCTTGAACCATTGAACCCTGCCTCTAAAGGTTCAAAGGTTCAATGGGTTCAAAGGTTCAATGACATCGGCATACTTAAAAGAGTTAAGCGCTTCGGCAAGTTCAAAGTTCAATGGCTTCAAAGGACTTAAATAAAAGAAGACTTCAAAGAAGAAAGATGAAACTGTTGAACCGTTGAACCTTGAACCAAAATGGTTCAAAGGTTCAAGGTTCAATGAGTTCAATAAATTTTGAGAGACTTAGAGGAACAAAGGATTCGAAGAGCTAAGAAAGAAAGGTTGAACCGATTGAACCTTAAACCACAATGGTTCAAATTTCAAAGGTTCAATGAGTTTAACAAAAAAGAAAAGGATCCATAAACTTTGAAGGACCAAAGGATTCTCAGAAAGAGAATGAACCATTGAACTTTGAACCAAAATGGTTCAAAGTTCAAAGGTTCAAGGAATTTCAATGTTCGAAAGGGAGCTTTAACCGAAGGAAGGAAGTAGAAGATTCCAGAGATAAATTTGAAGAGATGGTTCAACCAGAGAGGAAAGAAAGTGATTGAACTAAAGAAGTGATTGAACTAAGAAGCTGATAAGACCACCCAAACCATTGAACCATTAAACTGATGCACCTCAAACGTTCAAAGGTTCAATGCTCAACGTGGTTCAAGAAACCAGTGACCAATGATGTTCCCACAGACGTCAAATTCAAGGTAATAAAATGCCCTTTTATTTTCAAATATGGCATGAAACCTTAAAACAAACTCAGCAACCAGTTGAAGAAGAAGCTAAAAGAGCCAGTAGAAAGGGAAGATATAAATTGAAAGAGATCAGATCATGAAGAAGAAATAAAATGAGTTAAGATAAGAGGGAACAAGAGGGAAATATAAAAAATATATGTGCAGAAGTTATTCCAGTAGGTGAAACAGTTTGCTAGGTGGACATTAGAGAGCACGAGCACTCAAGGATGCAACCTATTTTTCTCCATCGAGTAAAGGTGAAGTGGACAACTGTGTAAATATTAGGAAGAGGACCAGGCGGCCTATACTTTGGAAGATACATTTGAGATGAATTGACATGCCACAGTTAAGGCTGATGCCCTATTCCAACATGGCCCCTTGATAGAACTAAAAATGCATTCAAGGCATTGAATGCAGCATGGGCCATTCCATGAAACAAAGCACCCAAGTCTTTCTTGGAGTGCTATATATTATAATATCTTATTTTATGCAAAAGAGATCTCTCGATTATAGAAGCAAAACTCTGCCCAAATTGAAAGGCATTTCCTGAGACTTTGAGCTCAGATTTTTAATCATATTTCTTTATTTGAATGAGAAAGCAAGTGACCTTTCAGACTTTGTGCTGAGATAGCTTGTGTTGTTTAGGGGATTGTTCTTATGTTCTATTTCCTAAATACCATCTTGTCTATTTAATTAAATAAGTAGAACTAGTGGAAGTAATTTGAAAGGTGTCCTGAAGCCAATTGTGGGAGACTTTGTGCTACTACAATTGTCTTTAGTGTGTTTCTTTTTCTATTTCTATGTAAAAGATCTTGGGACAACTTTGTGCCCCCATTGTCCTTCGTATATTTCACTCTTTGGTAGTTGAGGTGGAGACTTTGTGCTACACTTCATTCTGCTGTGTTATTACACCCTATTTTAGTGAGGGAAACAATAAAAGACTTTTTGCTTTCATGGGTTTCTCGTGGTTACAATTACTACTAGGAAGGAATCTGGTTGTTGACTGAATATTACTTTTGAAAGAAGAGAAGTACCTTCAATAATTACCCAGGATTTCTCCTTTGATTTATGAACATCATCTTGAAAATTGAGAGATGGATGGTGCTATCCTACCCTGAGTGTTATTTTTAGCTTATATTTATAGTATATAGTATTATAGTTATAGGGAAACTCCCCTTGATGAGAGGAGAGATTTGTCCCCTTTTGATGTGGTAAACTTGCACATTTGGCCGATCAATCTCCTTATGATGTGGTTGAAGCAACCTATTTTTCCCATCAATTAGTTGGTGACAAAATATTCACCCAACACATTCCATCACCATGTTGAATTCTATTAAAAGAAATAAAGGAAAATATTTGTCTTTATTTTGGTTTAATAATCTCAATGGAGAATTTAAGTTGTGGATATATATAGATAAGATTTAGGGTAATTAAGATAATTAATTTATGTTTTATAAGCTTATCTATATGTAAAACTGTTGAAGGGTCTTTTTTCTTGGTGTTATTTTGAGTATGCTTTAGTTGCCTCATGTTTTCTTCCAATTAATAGTGTCAATTGGTAATGTATTTATGTGTGGCATTAACTTTGGGTGAATGGTGGGAATCTTTCCTTAGATAGTTGAGTATTATTTTATTAATTCTCACCTTAAAATTGATTCAAGATTATTTACATTTATTTAAGATATTTATAACTGCATGCTACTCACTATCGACATTTCTATTAAAATTTGTGTTTAATATATTATTATACAAAAGACTCCTAAATAAAGATATGCCTATTTTTAGTTTGAAGTAAATGGTTTAATAATTCGTAATCAATGTGTGAGTTTGTGTTTGCACATAAAGAGACTAATGGATATAATATTCTAATTTCCAAATCCATTCATATATAATACAAACTTATGCATGTAATTGATTTATTGTGAATAGGTAAAGACAATTCTATCCAAGTTTTACGTAACATGTTTGGATTGTCAGTCACTGTTAAAATGCTTAATGGAATTAGCTGATTTTTCTATGCATTTAATTGAAACATTTTATTAAAAATTATGAATATTTTTTTGGAAAACAACAGGCCAACTTGAATATTATATTATCTTATTCATTAATAAATAAGGATGGGCATGAAGGTCCTCAAATATGCATTCTATAGATTAATTTTGAGTAGTTAATAGCATTACAAGTAATATGAATAATTCTTACTCCTTGGAAAAAGTTTGAGATGTATGTTCTTTTACAACATAGTTCAATTTATTTACTTATTGAACATTTATTTATTGATAAAGGATATCAAAACTATTTGAATAGATCTTATTTGAGCTAAGTGCAAGGGTACCTTGAAAATAACATCATAGTGTAAGAAGAAAATAAGGTGGGAGGGGGGGCATTCCTAGTTGTTTTTCATGGATTTAATTATTCTTGGATTGAAAAAAAAAGTTTAACTAATCCTTGTATTTACACCCGATAGTGACATAACGTTGAGACTTATATTTTGGATCAACTATCAATAAACATGAAAATTTTAATTATGAGTAGATGAAAGGTCCTTATTGGATTAAAATACTTTGCCTTCTTATTTTAAGTTACATTGTTCATAAAACAAATTACTCTACTAATGAATAACACATCATCTTAAATGCGTTGAAACTTCTAAATGACGTTTGAATTGATAGATTAGATTTTGATTTCTTAAATTGATTTGCCTTAGATTGACAAACCTATCAAGAATAGATAAGTCTTTTAAAGATTTATTAAACTCAATTTAGAATACTTTTTGAAATAGTAATAAAAGATATTTTCATATGCACAGTGATATTCTATAATTCAAAGAGTGCATGATCACCTAATGATAAGCGTAAGGTGGTTGTAATGTTAAATATCATACTAGTCTGATTGACTAGTAACTCATAACCATTCTGAAAAAGAATGATGACCACTATGTGTGGATCCTTTTGGAACTATTATTTATGAATCCTATTTATTTCTTAAATTGCTATACTTGATCACATGATTAAATCTAAGTGTGAATGAATAATCTTAACCCAAATATAAATCTGTCAATTTAGTTTGGTATGTATGAAGTTCACATGTATCCTTGTTTAAAATATGAAACAATAATGAATTAAGTGATTTAATTTGAAAGTATGTATTATGCTACTAGAATGAAAATGAGAGTTGCTTGTAAAAATAGTTTACAACCGTAGAAAGTTAAAAATTTTATAGTTCATATTTTGGTATCAAATCTAAAGTTCTAACCCTTAGGATTTTCAGGAATTAATGTTAATGATCTAAACCTCAATTTGTGAATCTTAAGATGGTGAGAATATGAATAGGCATGGTAAAACTGGTAAAAAATGTTTCTCACGGAGGTAAAAGTGGCCAAAGATATATTCTGAACTAGAGAAGAAATGAAACCCTTATAATGGTTGATAATAACCCTAGTGTTGGTAATAAAACTAATTAGGATGATGCAAATAACCTAGTGGGAAATGAAGATGTTTTAAATGACATCTTACCTATACTTCAAGACATCTGAGAAAAAAGTGGATATAAAAGGTCAAAGGCTGGCCAACCTTGAAGGTTATGGGGTTAATTAGTTAGAGGAGGAACACATAGAGGAAGATGGTAAACAAACAAAACCTCATGTGGTTATGGATCCTATCATCAAGGAGTGAAAGAAAATTTTACCTACTACTTTTTATAGAGGAGAGATTGGAGATGTTATTGAAGAAAGGATGGCCAATATGCATAATTATTTTACTCTGCACAACATGAGTTCTATTGTGAATGCTTACATTGGTCCCTACCATTTAGTGGGTGATGTAACTTTATGGTGGAACCACTTTTATTCTTTGAAGGGATATAATCCTACGACTCTTTGATGGGATACATTTGAGATGTAATTCCAAAAAAGATATATGAATGCTACCAACAAGGACAAAAATTAATTGAGTTTTAGTTGTTGAAATAAGGCAATATGTATGTGGTTGAGTAAGAAAATAAGTTTATTAGTCTATTACATAATGTAAATTACATGCATGACAAAGAGACCAAGGTAAATAATTTTAACAGAAGCTTACACAAGGTATTAATGCATGCTGTGAACATGACTAGTATGCTTAACTTGTCTACAACCATTGAGTCTGATTATTGAGTAGGAGATAAGTCTCACAAGAAGGCAAGATAAGAATTTAAGAATAATAGGTTGTAATTTAAGCCTAAGAATTATAACTCTATCACTAGAAATAATTTTATAATAATTGATCTAAATAATTCCTTTAGGAAGTATGCTAATTCTAGAAAGTACCAAAATATGAATAAGAGTCCAAAGACTCAATATTGTGTAAGATACCATGCTATTAGCAATAAGCAACCACAAGATAACTCTTATGGACCAACCACTAAGGACAATACTATTCCATTACATACACAAAGGATAGTAAAATTATAGGAATGTGGTGATAACCATTATCAAAAGGATTGTCCATTGTTGCAAAATAATCAACTAACTAATCACTCAGTGTATGTTGTTGTTGATACTCAGAAAGTTGATTTGTAGTCCACTCTAATTGAGATAAGTGGAAAAATTTCTTGTTTTTAGTTAGAAATTATGATTGATTTAGGTGCTAAAAATAGTTTTATCTCACCCTTTATTGTTAATAAATGTAAAATTAAACCCTCTAAGTTAAGATAAGGATGGGAGGTAGAGTTTGGCACATGGAAAATAATTACCATAATTGAATGTTTAGACCAAGAGGTACTTGACCTTGGGGTCTTTAAGAGTAATATTAATATGTTTCTAGCACCTTTGGGATCATATGATCTAATATTGGGAATGGATTAGTTGTAACAACATCAATATCATTTGGATTTTTTCAACAATAAATTTTAGTGTCTTGATGACTTGGGTAACTGGGTGGTAATACAGGGCATTTTGAATCTAGTGGCTTGTAAAATTATTTCATCCATGTAGCTAGAAAGAGTAATTCACAATTGTTATAAGTTGTATACATTTCAAATGAAAGAGCTATGTAAAGAGTCTGAATTTGCCTTAGAATATTTTCCAATCTTGAATGAATTTAAGGATGTATTCCCTGAAGAATTGCCTATTTTTCCTCCTAAGAGGGAATTAAATTTTTCCTTGGATATTATAATTGGATCTGCATTTGCATTCAAAGTTACATATAGGGTGAATCTGGTAGATCTATATGAATTAAAAGTTTAGCTATAAGAAATTTTGGATAAATGTATGATTCAGTCTTGTGTATCACCCTAGGGAGCTCTCATTTTTGTCAAATAGAAAGACAATACTTTAAGACTTTGCATTGATTATATAATACTGACTATAGTCACTATTAAAAAAAAATTCAATCCCAAGAATAGATTATCTGTTTAACCAAATGAATGATTATGATGTTTTCTCTAAGATTGATATTATATCAATGTACCATCAAATCTATATTAAGGAGGAATATGTGCACAAAATTATTTTTTACACAAGGTATGATCATTATGAATTTACTATTATGCCTTTTAGCTTAACTAATGCACCTATTGCATGTATAAATATGATGAACAATGTGTTCAAGAATTATTTGGATCATTTTGTTCTAATATTTCTTGATGACATTGTTGTGTATTCAAAGGATGAAGTTGAACATGAACTATAGACACTTTATTTTAACCATTTCTATGTCTAAACTACAATCAAAACCAATTTTTCATAATCACATGTAAGTTTAACTAGAAATCACCACTAGACCTAATTTACTGCACAATTGTCATTTTAACCTAAAATTACAATGACACATTCCTGATTGGGGTAATGGATCATGTTACATCATTAATCTTATAGAGTACATCCTAAATTAAATCAACCCTTTTCAAGTCTCTTCACAGGGCAATTAAATGAATACTTGGTTGACAAATAGAAACATTATAAAAGCCACCCATTCTTCTAATTATTTGTTAATTTCATTTAATCAAGCCTAAACATTCTTCTAATAGAAGATTCCATGAATTCAAAATTATCCATTTTTCTAAAATCAAAATTAGATTATTGCTTCACATAAGTGATGCCACTCAAGGAAGTCAATGGGAAAGATAAGGAGTGCATGCAATCTCTTAACACATTCTTCTTGTTACACCTCTCTTACACACTACAAGAGGACCAATGATTACATTTTTCTTACAACATGCCTTCCATACTCTAAAATACTTAAATAACATATCTTACACATTCCATGTGGGTGATCATGAGTTTGAGGACTCATCCTCCACCATTGATATTTATCTCAAATTAATGGTTCACAAACATCCAAAAAGTTTATAAATAAAAGGGCCTTTAGCCATTATAGACAAGATTTTTCATGCAAACTTACTCTGTGAAATTATAGAAGGAGCTTCAACCAATTCTCATGCCAAAAATAGGCCAAGACAACAATAAAGTGTAGACAAGGAGAGGTGCTTCCCTTATGAGGAGTCAAGTATTGATAAAGACTTCTACAATTATAAGCTAAGTTCAACCTCTTTAGACTAGTTCTCAATCAAGTCTTGTAAGGTGGTATAAATGTTGTTTTTATCTCCTAATATGAATTTTTTACTTCTTTTACACATAGCTCAACCTAGGTATTAGGCTTGAGATGCTAGTTCTTCAAGTTCATTTTTATTTTGTTCACTAACAGATTGACCAACCTCTCTTGGATTCTTGATCTATATAATTGCACACCAAATGGGACCTGAAAGATTTGATGTACCCAACAAGTTTTTTCAGACCATTAATATTCTTATAAATACCATAGTTAACCTAGTAACTATCTTAATTCATCTCTTTTTCTTTAAAAAGTTGTTTATCTTCGCTTTAGGTGAAATCGGTGAATTCAACCTACTAAATAATGGTTTCATCCCCATAATCAGTAAATTTACCTTACTTATCAATAAATTCAACCTGCTAATTATTGAATTCACACTTTTATACTTTCTATCTATTTTGTGCGTAATTTTTAAAAAATCAATGAAATTACTCTAGAATCAATGAGATTAACATATAATCAGTGATTCAACCTGTTAATTAGTGAATTCACTCTCTTAACATTTTTTGTTCTATCTATTTGCAGGTTCTAGAATTGGTGAAATTACTTTGGAATTAGTGAGATTGCCATATAATCAATGAATTTGACCTAATAATTGATAAATTTACCCTCTTACTTTTTATTATTATGTTTATTTGAAAGTTCTAGAATCAATGAAATTGCTTTGAAATCAGCAAGATTACCATATAGTCAGTGAATTCAACCTGTTAATTAATGAATTTGTCCTCTTAATTTTTTTTGTTTTGTCTCTTTAGGTTATGGAATTGGTAAAACTACTATAGAATTGGTGATATTATCATATAATCAATGATTCAACCTGCTAATCAATGAATTTACCCTCTCACATTTTTTGTTATGTTCTATATGCAAGTTTTAAAAATAATGATTTTGATTTGTTATCAATGAAATCGCTCTGTAATTAATGAAATCACTCTCTGGCTATGTATCAGTGAAATTTCCCTTTTGATTAAAAAATTGAGACTTAAACATACCTCTCATTGAAATTGTTGGCTAAAAATCACATTCATCAAACTTCTAATCATTTGTGCTACAGGACCTTAGCCAAGAAGTGGTATTTTCAGTCAAACAAATCAATATTACTTCACACTTCAATTTTGGAATTAAAATTAATTCACATTTCAATTGGGTTATAACAAAAACTTATTTATTTTCAAAGTTATTTAATTTCTTATAAATTTGCTTGTTACGTGATTGGCTTGTGGGGTTGTTTTTCATGTATGCTCTCCCACTTTTGATGACTTAGAAATGTAAAGTTACAATTTTCCATTTAACCCATTTTTATTTTGACTATGTGAGGTGGAGTTCATTGGCTTCTTGCAAGTCTTAAGGGTGCATTGACTATGAAGTCATATCCTAACATTGTACCAAACCTATTTTATCTTATGGGGTATATAAATTGAGGATCATTGCTATCATGAAGGTCTAATTTTGTGCTTGCACATCACCGTGTGAGAGAAAAACCCCATGGAGTTATTTCCAATACTCAAGGCCAAGGTGTGGTACCTTTTAAGGGAGCAATATTCACAAAAATATTGAACTTATTCATTGATGGACTTGCGCCCACATACCATGAGGTATATAGGGACCATCTAAAAAGCTAAGTAAAATTATAATCAAAACCCAAATTTGGTAGTGCTTCATTGAAACCCTTATGACTAAAGTAGTTATGAAGGGACAAGACCCTCTCATGAATGACTCAATCTTGAATTGTTTCTTAAATGCCTCTTTTGTCATAGATCACTCATTGACATAAGGTGTAAAGGTAATAGCCCTTGAAGATTACCTTGCTCATATGGACCTTTTGAGAGAAAGGTGGGGTTAAAATACCACCAATAATTACAATAATTTCTTTAATGAACATTTAAGCTTTATAATCCTCTCTCAAGGCAAGTATTTCAAAAATTCAATGAATGTGATGCAAATCCATGTTAGTTACTAAAAAAGCCTTGTAATGTTTGTGTTTTTACTTGATTATTATGTCGAAACCTTTTTTATACTTGAGACCAAATCAAATAAACCAAGTCCAAATTCAACCAATTTTTATACACACAAAATGAGGCATTACTCTGCCAAAATTCTAGGTCAAACAAAAGTGACATGTTAAAACTTGATCCCAATACCTATATTACTTATCCAAGCCATGCCTTTAGAATGTCAAATTCAAACCAAAAGTCTTGTCCCAATCTAAATTGCCACTCCAAACCAAGTCCAAGACCAAAGTTCCAATTCCTTGTCCAAGATGTACAATTATGCCATTCATTTTAGTCCAAACCTAAATTGAAATCCAAAGTACTAATTCTAATCAAATTTATTTACAAAGTTAAAGTAATTCCAATTTCAAAACCAAATTTTCAATTCTAGTCAAATTGTGCCATGACCAAATTCTGTTTAGAATTCAAAATTTTAAGTCTTAGTTCAAACCTTGATTCCCCATTGTGAATCAAGACCAATTATTGCACCCACCTTCACACATTTCAAGGTCCCTAAGGTGTGTCAAATAATTCAAGTTTCCTATGTTTGTCCACAAAGTCATGTTTCCAAGATCAAAATCTTTCAAGACAAGACCAAATGTAAAACATTTCCAAAGTCCAAACATTGAACATTTATGCTTGAAACCATAGTGCCTAAAACTTGTGGACATGCCCTTTGAGAAACATGTTTGAAAGATTTACATTGACATACCTTTGATTGGTGTATTCTAATTGACATTTACCTTAACATAAGCCAAACATCTTACCTCAAACCAATTCCTAAGTGATATTCCGAGTGAGGTCGCATACCAAGTCAAAACAATGTTTAAGGCATTCAAGAACTTTTAAAAATAAATCTCACAAACTTAGACATGGCTAATTACATACACATTATAGCTTGGTTGTCATGGTGCATACCATTGGGTGCCATAGCAAAAATCAAGTGCTAAAAGTCTCACAAGAAATGTTGTAGCAAAGATCTCCTTGTCTACTATCCTCCAACTAATTAATCAATTGCCTAATCATCATTTAAAAAATGAAAATCAACCTTTTTAGAGACAACCCATTTATACTAATCAATAATCAAATTCTCCCTACTAGGGTAGATCCTTGCATAAATGACCAAATCTTCCTTGTTGGGACACATTATTGTGATTAACCAATACCACCATCTTTGGGGCCAAATCCATCATCCAGTCTTTATTTTAATTCCATTTCTGTAGATTTTTCCCTTTCTTATTTCTTCCTCCTTTTTTTGAGGGCCCATCTATTTCAACTTCTTCCTGAATCATCCTTTTGAGGGGGTGTCCAAGGTTAATCAAGCACCCTTTGGGGGCATCAATATGAATTTATTGACTCATAAAATTTAAAGAGAAATAAAATGGTGAAGACATCTTTCTTCAAGCTATATCAAATTTATTCTTAATGACTTTTTCATTCTTTGAAAAGATGTTACTGTGCTTAGTGTCTTACAACACCTTCTCAAATAGGGGCAAAATGTAGACATTTCATTTTAACTAATTTCATGTCTAAAATATAATCAAGATAAATTTTTTGTAATCACATGTAAGTTTAATCAAAATCCACCACTGGACCTAATTTACTTGCACAACTACTATTTTAACCCAAAATCACAACAACACATCCTTGATTGGGGTAATGGATTATATTTCATCATTAATCTTATTGCGTACATCCTAAATTAAATCAACCCCTTGCAAGTGTCTTCACAAAACAATTAGGTGAATACTTGGATGATCAATAGAAACATTTCAAAAGCTATTGTTCTTCTAATTATTGATTAATTCTACTTAATCAAGCCTAATCATTCTTCTCAGGAAAAATTCTATGAATTTGACATTATTAATTTTTTAAAAATCAAAATTATATTATTGCCTCACATAGGTGATGTCACTAAAGGAAGTCAATGGGAAAGAGAAGAAGTTCAAGAAAGTTCTTACACCCCTTTTACACACTCTTCCTCTTACACCTATCTTATACACTCCAAGAGGACCAACTACTAAACTTTTCTTCTGACATGCCTTCCATACTCCAAAAAGCCTTAAATGGCATATCTTACATACTCGATGTGGGTGATCTTATGTTTGATGAATCATCCTCCATCATTGATCTTGATCTTAAATCAATGGTTCACAAACATCCAAAAAGTCTATAAATAAAAGGTCTTTTGGCCATAGACGAGTTTCTTCATGCAAAATTACTCTACCAAATTATACCAAAAGCTTCAATCAATTCTCATACCAAACCAAGCCAAGCTAAGAATCAAGTGTAGACAAGGATAGGTGCTTCCCACATGAGGAATAAAGCATTGACAAAGATGGCTACATCTATAATTTGAGCTCAACCTCTTTAGAATGGTTCTCAAACAAATCTTTTAAAGAGGTATAAACTTTATTTTTATCTTCTAATATGTATTTGTTACTTATTTTACACATAGCCTAACCTATGGATTAGGTTTAAGATGCTATCTTTTCAAGTTCATTTTGATTTTATTCACTAATAGATTGGATAACCTCTACTAGATTCTTGATCTACATGAACAACACCTGTATTTAGTCTTCCAATGGATGAGACAACATAAGTTGCATGACAAACTATCAAAATGCTCATTCTATGAAGACAAGATCTATTATTTGGGGCATATCATAGCCAAAGAAGGATTACTTATTGATCTTATAAATATCAAAGAGATAAAAGAGTGTCCTACTCCTAAAAATGTTCACAAAGTTAGAATTTGTTTTTTTATTTGATAGGGTAAACACTTTCGAAACCAGAGCTATGAACCGGGTTGGTGAGGGTTTTGAAAACTAGACCCACATCTAGGTACATCAAATAGGATGAAGGATCCCCCTAACTACCAAGCACATCATCAAAGTTTCGACTCCCCCAACCAACAACAAGATAAGTAGAGGTATCCCCAACCTTTGTGAGACTATAAAACGTGAGGGTTTTAAGGATCCCATAACCTATGAGAATAATAAATATGGTTTGAAGGCTCCCTCAACCTTTAACAAGTGGAGTAAAGGTCCCATGACTTGACAAGACATGAGGATTTTAAGGCTCCCTCAACCTTTAACAAGTGGTGTAAAGGTCTCGTGATAAAGGCAAGATGAAAGGACAAGAAGTATAGGTACCCATGACCTTAGAAAGACTAGAGAACATGAGGGTTTTAAGGATTAAAAATTTAGAATTTGTTATTTTTCACAACACACCCTAATTCTTCTAGAATTATGGAGACATTTTTTTTACTTTTTACTCTGTTTCTGCTTATACTTGTGGGCAAGTTGGTATCAACTCTCTTAAGTTTATTTAGTGGGTCGTATCATTTTGTGTTTTGAATTGGGTTCCAAAGCCATATCCATTAGAAATATAGAGCTTATGCAATAAAATTTCATATTTAACATTTCATGTGAAAGTGGAGTTTTGATGGCCTAACTTGCCTTTGAACATCTTACTTTCTAGATTGTTCACTTGCACGTATCTAATTTATTTTAGTCATATCTTGGTTTAGGTGCATAGTTGAGTCTTGAAATGCCTTTATTGTGAAGCTTGTGTCCATGTGAGAAATTTTCATAATTTTCTCCTAGTCTTAAATTGGGAATTTTGACCTTCATTTTAATGGTATTGAAAGAGCATATGCAAGAGAGATGTAGTATTGTATCACGTCTAAAAATACCTCTAAGTGAATAAATTCTCCTTGCCATACGAAGGCATCAAGTACACCTAGAATTGATTGATGAGGATGAAGACATCAGAATTTTGAGTAACCTATCTTTTATCGAAGTGAATTTGATGTGATGTAAATAAAATTTAAATTAATTAAATGCATTCAAAATTAAATTAAATAAATTTTTAATTAAACTTATTTAAAATTAAATTGATTAATATTTTAATTATTTTAATTTTAAATTAATTTAATTTATTTAAAATTAGTTCATCCCTTTTGTATTAATTTAAAAAAGGTTTGAAAATCATCATCATATATTTTTTTATAATATATGAATGAGTAAAAAATGAACTAAGTTGAGTGAAGGCTATATGGAGGGATGAAATGAATTTTTAAAAAGGTTTATGCCATGTAGTTCAAATTTTAAAGCAATTTGAGATCTGTAGACTTCATGGTCTATGGGATGACCAATATGTGAGCACTGCATGATCACAACCCACATGGTCATGAGCAAGTGGTGCCTGCGTGATGGTCATCCCATAAACCACAAGGTCTATGGGAACTGTGTGGTGAGTTTTATAGAATGGGAGTCATGGGTTGTGTTGATGTTAGTTTCATGCACACTATAAAATCCTATGAGATAGCCTCTAACATTTTAGGATCGATGAAGAAACTTCAGTCTAAGGCACAAGTTGTAGGGTATTTAGTTTTGTAAATAACTTGGTGGTAGAATAATGGTGAACAATGGGTTATTTACCTCAGATGATTTGAATGTATGGAGTTTAAAATAAATCAAATTATACTTGATATGGTTGGGTGGATTATAGTCTAAGGTGGACTGGATTAAAAAAGTATAAAAAGGAGGGAAGGGTGTAGTCAAAAAGATGGTTTGTGAACCAAAAATAGATGAAAGCCTTCCAAACTGGACTGTGCATTATGGATTGGACAAGTGATTGGGAACTAATGCTTGTTATAGGTTTCTATTAGCACATAAAACACACAAACACATTTATATGTCCAAGGAAATAAATATAATGAACTTCAATTCTCATAATCAAAGGTTGTTGCCAATGTATGAATGCTATTACACATATTCAAATGGAGATTATGATTAATAAATAGAGAGAATTAAAATTAGCTATAACACAATTTGAATAACTGTATTGAAAAAAATTCTACACAACCTAAGGACTAAAATACAAATCTGATGGAACTTCTTCAATTAATCACAAGATCTGGAAGAAACAAACACATCAAGACAAACTTACAGAACAATCCTTAGAATTTATTAGTTATCTCAATTGTAAAATTCTCATCCCTTTGCAACATGGATGATACAAGTATATATAGCTTGGGATGGGGATGCCTCATCCTCAAGAAAAGTCTAAATTTACATAATCTATTTTAGGAACAAGTGTCAAAACTCATGCATATAGTGCATGTATACATACATATATTATCCATCAACCATAATTGTTAAATACAATATATATGTACGAAAAATAGAGTTGAGACTTAAGTCTCAGTTACAATCAAAATACATGCAAATTATATATGTAAATTAAGGTTTTGATGTGGCACCACTTGATGATGGAGCCTGCATGCTTGTAATATTGGATGCAATAGTCATAGTTATAACTAAAGTTACAATTGAAGTTGATGAAGGTAGAAGTGGAATTGTAGTTGAAAGTGTGACAAAATTAGGCCCTTTAGATGTCTGTACTATAGTATAGCCCAAAAACTAGGGTTGTGTACTTGGAAGTGGCTGAGATACAAAAGATGTACTTACTGAAAGATGAGTCTATTTAAATTCCTCCAACTACTTGTACAAAACATGACTTTCTTCAAAATCAATTTTGATCATCTCATAGTCAATGATAAATATTTTCAGATAAAATAGAAACTTGGCCAAAATTTTGATGAATAATCATCGAATCCTTGAATGTTATGTATCTGTATTGGCCACTTTATCGTTTACAAAATTTATTAATTGAATAATCTATATATTGGTTCTATACACAGTGCTCTCCCACTTCTGCTAAAAAACTATCAAAAACTACTTGAAATAAACCTTAAAAAATGGGCCTTGGAACCAACTAACCTAGAGGCATATATAAATCCACAATCTTCATATCCTTCTAAATTGATATTGCCCACTGCTCTTGACTTATGAATTGTTGCACCAAGGCATACATTTTATTATGCCACTTTGATAAATTATCTCTCCAGGTTGTCACATGGTTTTGGGCAGAGTAACATTAAGGGTTAATATAAAATAAAGTGTGCATAGGCCTTATTCTTAGTATCTTAGCCAAGAAAATTTAGCTTGGCATTTACATCCTTCATTTTGTTATACTCTTGGGTTACACTACCCCATTCTAGATGTAATTCTACTCTAGCATGCCTTATTTAACTAGTTATATTGTATAACATCATGGCTGCCACTTATACATTATATACAATATCCTAAGGAGCTTGCATAACATCTCTTTCCTATAACCATTGTTTTGATTGATCATAATTTCTAAACATTTGTTTGAGCACTCCCCCAATTGCATCGACAAAACTATAAAAATCTCTCTCATATTAATCTAGGTCTATGGGGTAGACTTTCTAATTCTTATTTAGAGAGAATATTTCTTATTTATATTCTAACTAGAAATTTTCATCCTCTACTAACATAATTTTTCTCTTTACCTTAGTGTGCTGGTATGCCTGCCAAAATGGAACCCCACCTTTGGCCTCTCAGTGATAATCAAGTCTTGTTTGTCTACCTCCTCTTCCTGCAATTTCTAAATCTAGGGAGGAATACTCACAATATTTTGTGCTTCTATAGGCTTTGTAGATGTAGAGGTGGAAGGAGGGCATTGACTTTGTGGGAGCATTGATGTTGAATCAGGTTGACCAATAGGAGAGAATTTAGCCAATTCAAGAAAAATATAGGATTGCCTTTATCTAGGTAGCGACCTTCTGCAAATATGTCTCAATAATGTGCTTAGTCTTCTTGGATGTTATGCATATTTAGACTATGGAGGAATCTATTTGGTTAGCCAAAGAAATGGGCACACCTAACTATGTAGATGGCTTAGGAGGAGTAACTCATACAACTATAATGGATGTAGGCACTAGGTCTTCAAAATGCATCCATTACTTGGTTATAATAGAATGTGAACTAGCTTTAATAATGGATGTTTGTGTTAATGGGGCATGAAACAAGCTCACAGTAGTAGTAGAAATTCTAACAAGTTAGCTGGTGGTAGGGAAAGCAAAATTTAATGGGCCTTGGGATATAGTTTATAAAATTAGCATTGTGAATGCTTGAGGCCTCTTAAGTGGGTTGGGAGAATAAAAAATAAAATAATGTGAAGAATAAGTAGCTTATGTTGTGATTTTAGGATACCAAATAATCAAAGGTTTGTGCACTTACAATTGATGGTTGGCCATCACTTAAAGCAACAGTGGCAATGTAAATTATTGCTGTAGAAATTGCTAGTGTAGTTGGCTTAATTAAGACCTCGACATTAAGTCCATTTGTGGGACTTGTATCTACAACTAAAACAACATTAGTATCAAATGTGGTATCCTTGCGAATTAAATCCCTTGTTTGATCTTGTATAAATACTGGTATAGTCTTAACCACCTTCTTTATTTATTTGTATATAACCCAAGGTGGAGAGATTGGAAATGCAACTAATGATGTAAGTAGTATGGACAAACAATATTTTATTCAGTCCTTCATTTTTTATTTGAATACCTATAATATTTATACATAGTTTAAATGCTCAAATTAATCCCTATAAAGGAGGGATACCATTATCAACTTATCCCTATGAAGTACAATTGTAAAAATCTAATCTCTCAAATATGTTCTGAGAGTTAAAATATGCTTTATTTGAAAGATATATCAAAGGTTTTACTAATTAATTATTTAACCTATCATCTATGAGTATTAAATCATTCATCATTTACATTTATTTACTAATGATTAATTAATTACCCTAATATTCTCCCCCTTAATTCAACATTGTCTCAGGTGAATAGAAGACAAATTCTCTAAATGCCTCATTTTTTTCCTGCACAAGTGCTTTAGTGAAAACCTCTGCATGTTGTTGATCTATAGGGCAACATTGGAGCTAGATATTGTTATTATGAACATGTTCATGAATGAAATGTACTTGTACCTCAATGTGTTAGGTGTTTTCATAAAACATAGGATTGTGAACAAGCCTCACTACTCCTTCATTGTCTACATGAAGGATTATTGGATGATTCTGTGGTATTCCAAATCTGTCAAGTATACATCTAAGCCAAAGCACTTCATTGAAAACTCCTCTGTTTGTGAGATATTTTGATTTTATGGAGGACCTTAAAACATAAGTTTGTTTCTTGATTCCCCATGATATTGGCCCATATCCCAAAAATAATACAAATCGTAAAGTAGAATATTTTTCATCAAGGTTCTCTGCATGATTTGAATCCAAATATCATGTCAAGGAAAAAATATCATTATTTTTGTATTCTAGGCCAAAATCCATGGTTCCTCTAATATATCTCAATACTCACTTTATTACTTTCCAGTGGCTAACTCTAGGCTCTTGCATGAATCATGAAAGATAACTGACAACATAGCTGATGTCTGTCCTAGTATAAGTTAGGTAAATGAAAATCCCTATCAACTATCGATATAGAGTTGCGTTTACCTAGGGTGATGGATTTACTCAATACTACTGAAGACTTATCTTGATAGGTGTAATAATTGAATTTCAATCCATAATGTGAAACTTCTCTTGTATTGTCTTGGCATATTTGAGATGAGATACAAAGATATGATTTTCTCTCTGCCAAACTTCCAAACCAAGACAATAATGTAAAAACTCAAGATATATCATGTCAAATGATCGATTTAGATCTTTCTTTCTTAACTTAATCATATTTATTGAACTAATAGTGATGACTAGATCATTGACATATACAATAACGATTACCATCTCCCCCCTTGATATTTGAAGTAGAGATTGGAATCATATGGACTTCTTTTGAATCCATGTTTTAAGATATGCTCATCAATTTTGATATACCATGCTTGGGGATCTTGTTTAAGACCATACAGTGATTTCACAAGTCTACAAACTTTATCTTCTTTTCTTGGTATGAAAAAAACTTCTAGTTAAGTCATGTAGACTTCTTCTTGTAAATCTATATTAAGAAAGACACTTTTTACATCCATTTAATGGACTTTCCAATCTAATTATGCAACTAGAGCAAAAGTCATTTTGATAGTTTTGATCTTAGTTGTGGGAGCAAAATTCTCATCAAAGTCAATGCCTTATTTTTAAGCATACCCCCTTCAACTAACCTTGTATTGTGCTTGTCAAGACTACCATCTACTTTATACTTTGACTTGAAAAACCTTTTGCATTCAATTGGCTTCTTCCCTAGTGGAAGGTTTACAAGCTACCATGTTTTGTTCTTCATTAGTGAGTTATATTATGAATTTATGACATTTTCCTAAGGTTTTAAATATATAGCTTCCTAAATAGTAGAGGGCTCAATATATTCAATAGTCATACTCATTAAGGTCAAATTGACTCTCTTTGAGCCATACTACAAGTCCTTGGTCCAGTGGTGGATGTGTCTAGAGCATCATCTAGTTTAACATCTCTTAGTGTACTTATATACCATTTAGGCATAGATTAAGTGATTCTTATGGGTTTTGGAGCTAAATCATTATCCCATCATCATCATTGTCTTCTTTTGGTGGATAACCATCTTCTACATTTTATATGGGACTGATTGGTTTACCAGATGAACTAGTAGAAGGAGCTACTACTTATGTCTTCTCATTAAATTCAACATCCTTACTATTATACATTTGCTTAGTTTTTACATCCATGAGTCTATAGGCAAGTGATTCTTCATTGTACCCTAATAAGACATAATTTGTTGCTTTTATGTCAAGTTTAGTCTTCTCTTTTTTGGAAATGTGCATACTTGCTTTGCATCCAAAAACTTGAAGATGTGTTATAGATGGATTTTGCCTTGACCATGCTCCCTGTGGTGTTACCAAAATCTACAGTGGGAACTCTATTGAGTAGATATATTATATTTTGTTAAGAATATAAAGCACATAATAATATTAATGAAATAAATATGGAAATAAAATATAGAAAACAAAATATAAGAGAGACACACAGATTTCACGTGGTTCACCCAATATGGGCTATGTCCACATAAAAACAACCTGTTCTCCTTTTATTAAATCCAATAAATGAAGGAATAAAGCTACAATACATCCACTAAAATCTCCTCTTCCCTCACACACAGTGTTTTTCCATGATTACAATTCCCTCATATCAAAGGAGGGTTATATATTATATCAAAAATGCACCAACATAATTTCTATCGTTAAATTTGTGACTTAATAGTGAACAATCCAAATTTACTATGAAATTACAATATTTTACAATGCATTTTTCATAAATTTTTTGCTTCAAGGGTGCTTCCCTTTAATCCACCCCTGTGACCTCCATGAAGACCATAGTGGGGGGGGGGGGGGGAAGCCCCCCCACACAACCCGTTAGGAACTGGGCATTCTAATAAGATTAGTATCTATGAATATAGTTTTGACTACTACCCAAAATGCCTTTGTCAAGCCTAAATCATGTAGCATACATCATACCATTTTCATGATAATATGATTTTTATGTTCAATAACATCATTTTTTTAAGGTCTATGTGGAGGTGTCATTTGATGATGAATGTCATTTTATATCAATAACACTTTCAATTTATTACTGGTGAATTCCCCCATGATCTAAGTGGAGGTTTTTTATTTTTCAACTAGTCTCATTTTCAACATCAACTTTGGATTTTTTGAAAGTTTCAAAGGCTTGACTCTTTTTTTAGACAACAAACCCATATATTTATATAAAAATCATCAATAAAGAGCATAAAGTATTTAAACCCAACATGACTAGGTGTCATTAGTCCACATAAATTGGTATGTACCGAATCAAATTTTCCATGGGACCAATATGTACTTTTTTGAAATAGAGATATGTTTTGTTTACTTGCTAAGAAATGTTGACAATTTTTGTACCCTTTTTAAGCGTTGGAAACCCTCTTACCATGTCAAATTATAGAGTGTGTCAAAATATCCAAACTTATGTGACCAAATATTCTGTCATAATTGTGCTGATTCTATATCCTTTGCAACAAGTGCTTGATTATTTTTCTGAATGAAGTCAAGTTAAAACATTCAGCTCACATTGGATACTCCTGCAATAATTTTTGAGTTTATAAATTTATCTTGAGATTATGGTCCAAAAGTTGACTAACTGACAAGAGATTATTGGTTAAGCCAGGTACATATAGTATCTCTGTTATTCTATAGGTTTGTGTGCCTAGAGGCAAAGTAATGTTTCCAATATTTTGTACACTATATGAGGTATTATCACCGAAAGAGACATTATTTTTGTTGGGTGTGTCCTTCAAAGTGAAAAACCAATCTTTTCTTCCCATCATATGTCAAGCTACACTCGAATCAACGTACCAAATGTCACTTTGTGATTTGTATTCTTCATAGAAATTGTTGGAGTACAAGAAGTCTTCATCTTCATCATTATCTTCATGTTCAAAAATGTTACCTTGTTGCTTGGATTTATTTTATCAAGTTACTTTTTTCTATCCCATTTAGTTTACTTTGAGTTGATGGGGACGATTGTTGGGTAGTGGGATTCTAGCCATAAGAAGATCCCTTCTAGAATGTATTATACCAATAATATTTGAGTTTTTGTCCCTTTTAACCACAAATGAGACATTATTTTTATGATTTAACCCCTTTTGGATTCTATCGAGGACTCTAATTTAACAATGGTTTTAAAGACTTTATGGGTTCTTGCCTTTCTGTAAAGTGAGAACATGTTCTTCTCCTTGATATTGAGTATTGAAAGACTCTTCTTGTTGTAACATGTTGACCAGTTTTTCAAAACTTGGTTTTTGTTCAGTGTTAGTCAAGGAGGTTAAATTTTTTTGTATGGAGGTGGTAGGGTGCTCAATATAATGGGTACAAGAGAGTCATCTAAAACTGTCACACCCAAGGATTGTAGTGATGCCCTTAGTGTTGTAACATGTATGAGAAAGGCCTATAATTTTTCACCTAATTTCAATTTAGAGAGTGAAGTTGAATATACAGGTGGAAAATAGTGCCATCATTTTTGGCCTCATATACTATTTGTAGTTTGTCCCAAGCTTCCTTAGCAGTTTTGGCTTCACAGATGTGTGGTTTCACTTAATTCAATACCCTAAACATTATGATCAATTTCACCTTTTGATTGGCTTTATCATATTTACATTGATAGTGAACATCTGTTGCATGTTGGGTGTATGAGCCATCTATAACAAGCCAAAGTTATTCAAATTCTAATTAATTTTTAATCTTTGTCTTCTAAGTAGAGTAGTTGTCACCTTTGAGTAATTGAGAATCCAATAGAAAGAAACTTGGTAGTTGTGCATCCATAATCAAGACTATAGGTGATGGAATGGTTCCTTATTAGTTCAAGTATTTAGGTATCCCTTTCTATATACCATCAGACTATTATATAATATGTTTCTATATACACACCTTTTTTAGAGATTTATCGGTACATGGAAGAAGCTCACTCTTTCTATATACCTATTGATATGTGAAAGAGGCATTAACGTACGTGAAATAATTTGGTATGTGGTACCTAGACAATACTAAAAGGGGTTCATCTAATCATTAGCACCTAATTAGATGGAATTGTACATACATGGGTATACTTGGAATTTCCACCTATCAGGATTTATGCCTTTTGATTGAATCAAACAAGTAAATTGAGGGATGGCTATGAGTGTATGTGCCCTTATTTCTCCTTGAATTTTTATAGGGTCAATACCCAAACATAATTTTAATAGCTATGTTAGGATATGTATTCTATAACTCAACACAACTTTACCTATAAACGTGAGTCAAAGGCATCACTTGTACTGAAGGGATGTTTTGAGTTTTAAAAACTTGTGATTTGTCCAAAGGAATTTACAATTTTTTTGAAATTGATATAGAATACAATACAATTAATTTTCACTCTTTTTCAAAAAAATGAAAAAAATCCATTTTAAGTTGTTTTTAGTCTCTTTGGCCTCTTTTTGTAATTTTTTTCTTTTAACTTTCACTTAAAAAAATTCCCTCCTTTTGAGTTTCTACGCTAAAATAATTAGTTATAACTAGATTTGTCAACACTACCAAATACAATGGGAAAAGAAAAAGTCCTCTAAAAGTTCTTTTTAGAGGGATTTGAACCTCTCACCTCCTTTCTACTAAAAGGTAAATTTTTCCAACTTGGCTATGCATCATTACAAGTCTATAAAAGACAAAAAATAAATATGAAGGCTAAAAATTCTATTTTTTCAAGGAAACCACCCTTTTAAAGAATACCATGGGTCTGCTAAACAAGTGGTTTTAGGCCAAATTGTAGCAAGGGAGGATTTTATAAGGTGTTTTTGACGTTTAAAAAGTAGTTTTGAGGCTTGAATTAGTGGTTTTCAACATAGGAAGGCTAATTTTGTGATTTTTAAAAAATTGAAAGATTATAAATTGAGATTTTTGATTTATAAACTTAAAAAAGGATTGGACTCACAAAATTTTATCATATTTTTGACCATATGCAAACTTATCAATATATTGACACTCTAAAAAAATAGGTGCTTTATTAGCCCTTTGAATGCTAAGTTGGCATAATAATCATCAGGGTGTTATATCTTCACTGGTCTCCTTAGGTCTCCCCCTCATAAAATTCACTGACCAAGAAACTTAGAACACCTCTGAGATGTATAAATATGGACATAATATGGACCAGGCTATAATAAAGTAACATAATATGGACCAGGATATTATCATATGGACCAGGATAATATGGACTAGGCTATAATAAAGTAACATAATATGGACCAGACTATAATAAAGTAACATAATATGGACATAATATGGACCATGATAATATGGACCAGGATAATATGGACCAGGCTATAATAAAGTAACATAATATGGACCAGGTTATAATAAAGTAACATAATATGGACCAGGATATTATCATAGACATGCCAACCTTGCACATCTTGATAGCAACCTCAATATCATTTGGAGCATTTAGAAATATTGAATCATGGTTATACCACTAGTGGCCATATAAGATTTTAACTTTCTTCTCATACTTACTAAGGTGATCCTTAACCTTCTTCCTAGGATCCCAATACCTAAATGGCGACCTTTTAAAATGATAATGTATTATAATCTTTACTATAGAGATAAGGTGCTCCCATTTGGTGTATTGTATGCAACTAATGTTGATAGGGGTTATATATAGGCTTTCTTGTCTAGCACCCCTATGTTCAGTGTCCATGTTGTCAGATAATTATGTAATAATTTATTGTTCATACACCTTATCAAGAACAATATGTGGTAGATACAAAAGTTATGCCCTAGTACCATCAATTTTGATTATAGTGTAATTAGGGTAATACCAATAATCACCTATTTTCCTAATACTTATAATATTTTATGATAAGCTAGGCATGTTCTACCCATAAATGGCCCTATACACCATCAAATATATTGTCTTTGTGAGTCTCTAGATTTGTCTCCTAAACTTGTAAATGTGAAAAATATTAAATTCATCACAAAACTTATTTTTTAGGTATTCTATGGATGGCTCCCAAGATTCTGCATAAGATGGGTGTACTATAACAATTATGACATCTACCAAGTATGACATCATGTAAAAGTTGTCATCTAGTAGATTTATTGGGTTTCTAATTTGGTGTATCAAATTGGAGCTAATTATCTCTCCAAGTGTAATTATTTCATTCAAACTCAAAATAATGTCCAATAACGAGACCCATATTTCATGGACATAAGAAATGTTTGGAAAGCCATATAATCGATTTAATGAGGCCATGGTGATTCTTACTCCTTGCCTAAAGATGACTATGGGGATGGAGGAAATTTATCCTTTGATTACAAAGTTGCTTGGGTTGGATGCCCATTACTGTAATTTATCCTTGATTGAATTTGAAAGCAACTATGAATTCACCATAGCCTAACCATAGGTTATCTCAAGGACAAGGAGCATGTAGTAATTCTTGAATGTGTTTCCACCAATTTAGGCCATAAGGGTTTTATTAAGTCGATAATGCAATATTTTTTCAAAAAATTTACCATTTGAAAACAAGTCATAAATAAAATAGATGCATGATATTACCTATTGCTTTGTAATATCATTATGCAGGCCTACCTATTAATGGATAAAATGTCATGTTTGTATCACTATGTGAATATAGACATTTGGTTCTTTATTTCATGTGGTCTTGTAGATGTGGTCTTGTAGCATCCACATCCACCCATATGGACAAATAATGTATGAATTTATGTTCCAATGTGGCCAAATCAAATACTATATCCATGAATTCAGTAGTGCCTACAATATAATACACTGAGGGAGGAAGAGTGTGAGATGTGGAATCCATTAGCACTATGTAGGAAATTTTAAGTTCTCTCGAAAGCCTAAAGTAGTTTAATTGATGAGGAGCTCAAATTCACATAGTGCATAGGGTTATAAAGACATAAATGTAACCAAACTATGCTCTGAAAGCTAAATATGTCACTTAGATTTATTGAATGAGGAGCTCAAATTCATAGAGTGCTTAGGGTTAACAAGAGAGCAATATAATAAAACTATGCTTTGAAAAACAAATATGTGACTTAGATTTATTGGCTCTAAGAATTGAATGCATTGGATTATTAATTTGTGTGAATTAATTGCAAAAACATATTTTACTTCACTACACACCTATTTATTTTTTGTTTTGAATTTTAATTTTGTATTACAACATTTGGTGCATTTTTACTTTCATGTGGTATATTTTTACCAATTTTGGGTGCCTTTTCATTTTAACATGATAAATGTCTTCTTTTCATGCCTTTCAAGCTTAATTCCTATGATAGATGTATTCTTTTAGAATTAGTTAATTCATCTGGAGATATGTGGTAGCATATCACTTATCTACTAGGTGTTGAACCCTACCTTTTAAAACTTGCCTCTTTGATCACAAGTTCTCTGGGTGATGACATATGGTTAGCTCTCACAAAATTACTATCATGGAGTATGAAAATATTCATTGTACATTTTGTAGATCATAGGTTAGTGAGATTGTGACACATGAAACAATCTCACTTCACCAGAGGGGTCACTAAATTATAACTAGGTACCTTACTATGTTAGACTATGGGTTATCAGGATGAGGACAAAAGGATGGTTGTCACTTTCCTAGGATGTGACCTTTGTACTATGGTTTGGCAAGTCATGGATCACAAGGATGGTGCCACTTGAAGAGATCTCACTTCACTAGATAGTCTTTAGGTTTTGACAATGAACTATGATCTTGCTGGCTACAAGTCATTAGGATGTGCCATGTGGAACAATCTCATTTCTCTAAAAAATAGAATTTTTTTGAAAATTATATAAGGACTTGTCAGTCATAGATCTCTGGGACAGTGACACGTGGATGACTGTCATTATTTTGAATAGTTACCAAAATTTAGAAAATGTACGATTGCAGAAGGATCTATGGGTCATTGAGATGAAGACATGTGGCATGATCTCACTCACTCTAGTGTCAAAATGAATTTTTAGACTACATATTAGACCTATGAACTACAAATAAGTGAGCTTGTTATGCATGGCTTAACCTTGCTTGCTCAGGTGAATAGTAGGCTTAGAAATTTGAAGATCATGAACAAGTAAGCTGGATGAAGATGCGTGTCAAGATATCATGATGTTGGAGCTAGCCTATGCACCTGGACATAAAAATAACTTTTGACCAAAACATTAGATTAGTCTGTTAGTAAAAAATAACACAATAAAAGTTCATTATTCTCGATTATTGACACTTAAGAGGCATAAAGGGTTCATAAAATATCTCTATTAAAACACACTTAAACCTTTCAACAA